>JANAVB010036419.1:9722850-9875350 GCA_029216955.1 Iris pallida | reverse complement strand
CATAACCCTAATGAATACACATATTTATATATGTGTTGATATTTCTAATTTGGCCCCTCATCAAATTAGAATTATCTCCGGTATCTACACATTAATTCTATGACAATTATACCCTTAAGCCAATTTCCAAATAGACCACTTTAATTTGGCCTAATTATTTAGATAGCCCAAACACAATTAATTTTACATGTGTGGCCCCTTAATTATTGAATAATTCCAACAATCTTCCACTGGGCCACATATGTAACCTTATAATTGTGTTAACCTTAGTGAGCTCATAAATTGCTATCTTAATCCTTAGGGTATATCCGGACAATCTCGTCCATTAACCATATCAACATAGGATCAAAGCGGCATTCGTCACATATAGCGTAACTAAACCATCAATGGTCACATATACCAATATAGCTAAACGACATAGATCAATCATGGATGCGTAGCATAAAAATTACACGCAATGTGATCAATACATGTCTATTTCCAACTGGTCCTCCTTAACTTTAGTGAGATCAAATACTTTAACATAATGAAAACAAATGAACCGAATTTCCATATATCTGATCAGATAAATATTCAAATTACTTTAATACATAAATATGTCCAAAACCAAATAGCACCCAAATACATAAAATACAAACTCCCACTATATTGCCATATTCTTAATTAACACCCATATGAGCAGTATGCTCATGAAAGACCTTGGGTGATAATACTTTTGTGAGCGGATCCGCTAACATGAAGTTTGTCCTAATGTGCTATATGAACATTTTAACCATTCTGAATTCTTTCCTTCACAACTAGAAACTTTATGTCAATATTCTTGACTTATACAAGTTTATGTTGTTACTGGAATACAGTACTGCTGATTTATTGTCACACCATAATTTATGTGGTCTTTCAACACCGTACTGTAGGCGCAGCCTTGTGACAAAATTTTGTAACCATATTCCCTAAATAGATGCCCCACAGCATGTTATAAACCTTGCTGTCATGGTGGAAGAAATTATGAGTGCATGTTTGACACTCATCCAAAATATATCTCCATTAGTCAGCATAACCTGATGTGGATCTTCTGCTGTGTTGGCATCCAACAAAATCGGAGTCGGAATACCTTATGATCTCCAGAATTATTCGATCTCCTACAAAGAGCATATAATTTCTTGTTCTCTATTAATTACTTAAGTAGTTTGGCTGCTACCCAATGATCCATCAATATTTGCTTAAATATATGCCTAACATCCTAATATGTACGCAATATCCTGACGCGTACATACTTGAGCATACATTAGACTCCCTACAACTGACATAAAGAAAAATCTATTTTATTTTCTTAATTTTAAGGCTAACCTTAGGGCACTTGATTGAGACCGAATTTGTCTCTCTTTGACGAGAGGTGTAACCTGGTTTGCATTGAATACTTTAATCAATATACAAAACCAGAAAATTATTCCTTCTCCCACTGAACTTGTGATACACACAATCTTCAACCAGTGTTTATCTCAAAACCAAATGAGATAATCACTTGGTAAAACTTTAAGTACCTTCGACGAGAATCCTGCTTGAGTCCATGAATAGATTTTGTCAATATACAAATCGTATTATTTGGGTCTTTCGACACAAAGTTTTCTGCATACACCATAAATTGTTTCGTCGATGTTACCATTGAAAAACACAATTTTGACATCCATTTAATGTAACTCAAGATCAAAATGTGCAATAAGTGCTGTGATTGTTTTAAAAGAGTCTTTCAAAGATACCGAAGAGAAAGTCTCTTTAAAATCAATCGTTGACTTTTGAGTAAAGTCACTAGCTGCAAGACGTACTTTATACCTCTCCACATTATCCTTTCGAATCTTTCTTGGTTTTAAATGTCCATTTTCAACCAATGAACTTCGTATCTTTTGGTAATGTGACAAGTTCCTAAACTTTATTGTCTTGCATAGACTTATACTCCTTATTTATTTCTTCAATCCACTTTTAAGAGTTAGAACTTTCCATGGCCCGACGAAAGATGATTGAATCACCTTTCAATATTCCATAGTTTTCCTCACGTTCCTAAAGAAATATGACAATATTTTCCGAAATTATATTTCTCCTTTCTCTGGTGGACCATCTTAATATTACCGGTTCTTGAGGTTGTTGAGTTTGTTCCTTAGAAATAATTACATTATCTTGAATGCGGTGCCGCTACATTGTCGTTGTTAAGGTATCTCAACAACGACTTATAGAGGTAATTCGACATTGTCTTATTGAGGCTCCGAATTCACTTCTTGATTATGACAGGTATAGAATCCTGCACATCGTCAAAAGTGATAGTAGAAATCGTAATTGATTTCTTCTCAAAGACAATGATCCTGATTTTATTTCTCCCCCAAACTCAACATCCTCAAAAAATATTATACTTCTCGTCTCAAAAAAATTTTTTTGTGTGGGATCGTATAATTATTACCCCCTTGATTTGTCAACATAGCCAATAAAGTGGCTGCTTACAATTGAACTTTGGTCTGTATTTTCTTTACACATTAATATAGACATTAAAGTCTATAGAGTCAATAAAATCCAAATCTCATCAGACACAAGTCGTTCAACTCTATTTCTAGAGATGTGACCTAATCGCTTATGTCATAATAAGACTAAAAATATTTATTGTTAATTTTGTGTTTAGTACCATATGACTTCACTTGCAAGGTTTCATTTAAGCTGCAATAGTTTCAACTGAATATAGGTGATCATAAACCTTAAAGGAACCGTTACCAATAATATTTGGATTTAAAGATAGACTAAACTTATTATTTCCAAATGAACAATGATAACCAGATTTGTCCATTAAGAAAACTGAAACTGAATTTCGTCTAAAAGACGGTACAATAAAAGTGTCTATCAAATCCAAATAATAATCGGTTTCTAATAATAACAAAAAAATTTACTATTGCTTCCATTTCTACCGATTTGCCGCCACCCACATAGATGTATCTTTCACCATCAATTGACTTTCGGTAGCTCAGGTAACCTTGTCTAAAACACTAATGTGGGTAGTAGCACCAGAATCTAACCACCACGTATTTTTAGGTACTAAATCTAAATTAACCTCAGAACAGACCAAATTTAGAAATATATATTTCTTTATACGCCATGCGTGATACTTTGTACATTTCTTCCTTATGTGTCATGTCTTATCACAAAAGAACAATCATTAGTTTTATATTGTTGTTTCTTTTGATCTAGACCCTTAGCAGCTAATATATTCATTTCTTTTTATCCTTAAAGTTTATCCTATTAAACATAAAAATTAAAATTTTATTGGCAGATATTTTAACAATATTAACTGTAAAGAGAACAAAGCAATTTACATGTGTGGCCCCTTAATTATTGAATAATTCTAACATGTCAATTCACATGGAACTGCTGTTAGTGCTTATACTTGCTCATTTTCCTGACAGGATACCGTTATGATATATTACAGATGATTCTGAGGCGGACTGCTCGACCAATTATGGGCTCGAGCTAGATGGAGTAGTCCAGGACCGTGGCCTTATAGTAGAGCCACTAGACTTTGTACTCCAAGAGTAGTGTAGGTTATCTAGGTTTGACTGGACTGCGATCCAGCTAGCATTATCAGACTGTAGCTTCTATGTTATATTTTGAGACCCTGTGATGTTGTATATATATCTGGGCTTGTGTTGGATCTTGGACTTATTCTCTTTTCATCTATCATATGTTTCCTTCTGTGTTATCTACCTTAGTTTTATTCTGTGATTGAGACTGTATTGCTATGTCACCTCCACTCGGAGTGTATATACTGTACAGGTACCTTTATACTATTAGTCGTAGTATTTACAGACCTTATATACAGCGTTCTACCGTCGATACTGCGGCGTAGGCTGGACGTAACCATGTACTCGTGCCCCTAATCAGGGTGCGGGTCGTGACACGAGCCAAGCTTCAAGCAGCTCGCGAATGGCTTGGCTCGTTTGCAGCCCTAGGACTATAGAAGAGAGGATTTTAGGTCTCCTCTCTTTTTTTTCCTGGTTCCCCGCCTATTGCGACTCAAAATATTCTTGTAATGTCAATTAAATGCATTAAAATATAAAAATGAAATGTTGGATATATGTATGATAGTATAAATTGTCCCTAGCATTTTTCGATAAATTAAGTTTTAATATTACTTTTCATATATATATATATATATATATATATATATATATATATATATTTTATATATATATATATATATATATATATATATATAACAATTTATCTTATGTCATTAATATTTCTACCGGTAAAAAATATGATGGTACTTTATCCTCTTATCTTTTGTCACTAAATACAAGTACAATTTGTTATATAGACTAGTGGATAACCCGTGCCATAATGGCACGGACACAAACATTTTTTTTTACAATGTAGACCTGTTACATTCATACTCTCAGAGTCTCAGTTGATAAGAGTATAAGTGTTCAGTTGATAAGAGTGTAAGTGTCATGCAGTATAAGTTTGAGTACCAAAATTTGTTTGAACTCATCGTAACTGTTTAGTCGAATATACAACTAACACACCATGTGTTCTAAGTGTCATCAATTAACACAAAATGAACATTGACAACTAAATGAGCCATGAATAGATATTATGTTGATGTACGCAACAAAGAATAATATGATTACCTGCAGCCTATAACAGGGTACTTCTGCATACACCACATTTGTCATTTCGTGTCTGGTGTTGGTCTTTGAGAGTAACACATGGATCCTTCCGGCGGTTGTGCATCTGGACAGTGCAACATAGAGCTGTCCATGGCTGAATACATGACTCCTCAAATCTACCCCCACGTATTTCAGCGACTGACCCTGAGATTTGTTTATGGTCATTGCATAAGCCAACCTGATTGGAAATTGTCTCCTTGTCATCCGAATGACGACATCCGATGAAGATGGCGTTAGTGATATACGCGGAATGAAAACCACATCCCCAGCTTTGTCTCATGTTAATATTGTCGCCACAATGACATGTTGTTCGCAGATCTCTACCCTCAACCTGGTACCGTTGCATAGTCCACTTCTAGGTGCTAGATTACGTAACAATATAATTGGGCAACCGACTTTGAGATCCAATTTGAATGGCGGTAATCCGGATGGATTCTGTTGGTTCAATGTTTCACTCGCATAGGTTGAACTTGTTGATGATTCATTTCCTTTAATCTGCTCCTGTTTGTCTGCTGCGAGGAATGTGTGATATTCACCATTGTACATCTCCAATATAATTTTATTTATTTCTGAAACCTCGTCGTTCCTTGGAGACAATATTGTTCTCTCGGTCATATATTCTGGATTTGGCTTGCTGATTTCTTCAATTCCCGTATATATCTTTGAAATTAGCTCATGCAGATCAGCACATTTTGACATTGTAAACGGCAAGTTAACTTTTGGTTCTGGATTCTCCCCCACCTGCAAAATGTTATAGATGACTTGATTCAATAAAAATCATATGTAATTGATGACGCAATTGTAAAGACGAACGACAGCTATCAGATAAGAATCTTGAAAACAAATATCGGTCATGTTAATAAAAGAATGTTGTGTATGTAATTGATGACGCAATGTTGTTTACAAAAACCATTGTATCAAATAGGATGTTTCATCCTTGATGCAAGTCTATGGTTCTATATATTGTCGCCACAATAAAAATATGATGTTTCATCATTGATGCAAGTCTAGGGTTTTATATATTGTCGGCACAATGAAAATAGAAGAGGTGAATCCCATGACAGGTGATAATATGCAGAGACAAATCATCTATCTCAACACCGAAGCAAGTCAGTAAACGGCTATAATTACAGACCAATGCATTGGCATATCTTTCAAGAGAACTTTGTGCGAGAAGAGAAACACAACAGAGATATCATGATGCAAGATATAGTGAACTATTCAGAAACATGAATTCAGAAACATTGAGATATAGTGAAATACGTTTCATACGCACAAATTTAGAATAGCAATGGATAATGGCAAGAGAGGAATTTCATGTATAGATGGCATACCTGTAGTAAGTACTCAGCGAATGCAATGTTATCAGGATCTCGACTTTCAAGTCTCATGTTTTGCATCAGCTTAAGGACGTTCACGTCCCTCCACAAAATAGAGCTTCTAATTGATGCTCCTACAATTTGTTCTTTACGACCCTTTTGTACCACCGGCAAAGTTTGCTTAAAGTCTCCTCCAAGCACAACGGTGATTCCTCCAAATGGTTTGCTACTTTTTCTCACATCTCTCAATGTTCGATCTACCGCTTCAATACAAAATCGGTGTTGCATTGCTACCTCGTCCCATATAATCAACTTGGTAGCCCTAAACAATTCTGCCTCGATGGACTCGAACTCCACGTTACACTTGGAATCAAATTGGGGCTCGAAAGGAATCTTGAAGGTTTAATGCGCCGTCCTTCCACCAGTTAGAAGCAATGCAGAGACGCCGCATGAAGAGACCGTTAGAACGATGTCACCCTTGCTTCTACAGGTTGCTGCCAACGTGTTGTACACGAAAGTCTTTCCCGTCCCAGCACTACCATTTAAGAAGAATGTTTTACCAAGATTATTCTCTACGGAATCTGTTATTGTCTCAAATGCAACTCTCTGATTCATTATTGAATTTTTCCACATTCGAAGCCACTATTGATTCTTGAATATCAAACTGCAGTTGTTTCTGTTCCCATATTAGGCGATTCCCAACAATTCGGCTCCAGTCACCGGTGTGTTTGGGCATTGTTCCGAAATCCTCCATCTCTTTCCCTTCCTCCTGAACTATTTTCTGTATGAGATACAGACCATAATCGAGAACCTGCTCCTCTGTTGGATTTCCAATTCCATAAAGTCTTTGTATCTTAAATGCTAGATCATCGCATATATCCCTTCCAAATTTCTCCCATAGGACTTCTGGTCGCGTAGGACTACACTTAGTTAGTATAATACCAAATAGTTGTCGCAGATGATGTCTTGTTTGGATTACGGTAGACTCTTGGAGGCATTTATGCCATTCTCCATCATCTTCCAACAGATTTAGTGCAATACAGGCAGATTTGAACGACTGGTGGACCTCTTCAACACAATCCTTCATCGTAGTTCTCAAGTGCTTGAACGACCTTGCCCCGGCTACAACTGTAAGTAACAACCTTAGGTAATATAGTTCTCCGCTGTTTGGGGCGACAAAATACATTCTCCCGATAGCACAACCTTGCTTTCGAGGAGACCATATCTTACCCGACCATACAAAATGCTGTGGGAAGTCTTGATAGGTATATGCCTCTGCTTCTGGATGTAGCTTGTAGTACACAGAAACTTTAGCATACCCAAAACGCATAATTGTCCATTAATTTAGAAGCATATATATGTTTATTTATGAGAAGATGCAACAGCAACAAAAGTGCTATGGTGTACCAAAAATTAAAAATGCAAAAGATATTCCAAATATTCATAATGATTTACAACTAACATATAGTTTAGTATGAAATATAATTGCCGAGGGAATATTGATTTGAATGCTCATCTCATTGCTCAAGCTTGGATCAACCAACTTGATCCAGTATGAGTGCTACAATAGAAGAACAATTGTTACAGATTTTTATTGGGACATATACGAATTTTCAAGTTTTCACACATGCTTGGTAAGGTGCTGTGAAGAATAAACTGTAATATGTGCTATTTTTATGCAATACTGTAACTTTTAAGACTAAAGTACCTTGTGCAAATCTTGCAATATGAAGCCAAGATTGAAAACTAACATCAAATGTAAAGTGCAAAATAAAAACAAAAAAGTTACCACAACCATATCAATATCAAAATAAATACGTATCCAAAAAATACCTAAACCTACCCAACCTTTATGCCTAAGGCGAAGTACAATCCTGAGGCTCCCTAACCCCCTGCTGGTAGGTGACAGACTGGTTGTGTAACCCCTATTTTTCATATATATTACCTGTAGTAGTCGAAGTATCCCATCAAGGTGGTTATTGCTTTGTCCGCCGTATCATGTATTACCTCAACAGGATCATCTGGATCATATACAACTCGTTGCTGGCCTGGAAGATGGACCGTTATCCGCTGTACTTTGGGGATCTCTTCATGCAGACGATTTCCCAATAACCGCCAAGCTGCCTTAGGTGATCCTATATACCTTGCATTCAGATACTGAAGGATCTTGTTGGGACCTCCACTGGCAACCATGATCGTCAGGTCATGTCCTTTGTAAATATACTTGTGTATATACTTTACGGCTCGGACGCTGGAGCAGACCTCGACATTGATATGGCAATCAAACATCTTGGTAATGTGTGGATTGTATGGGACCACATCCATATTAGTGTATGACTGGTTGCGATAGCGGAAAACCCGGCCATCGTTGCGTCGGTGGTAGACTGGATACCCATTATCACCAATTGAAGTTGATTCTGCATATTGTTTCGGATAATGTTTGGTGCACCTGTCGTCATCCATGCAACTTGTACTCGGTTTCCTAACACCACACGGTCCATGAACTATGCATCTTTGTATTGTCTGAAAAAGATATGAATCCTGTTTTTCATCTGGGAATTCGGCACATACTATATTATCCACTTGCTCCGGGGTGTGTATTTTGTCTTCCTTAGCCAAAAAAATCAACGCATGCATATGCGGCAAACCCCTCTTTTGAAACTCTATCGTGTAAACATGTCCGTCCGTCCTGCGAAACACTTTCTTTTCTTGTATTTCTTTCATTAGTGCCTTACGTTTGAGCTCAAATACCCTTGCCACTAAATTCGGCCTATTGTGGGGTTGCTGGTTTGCTAACAGAGAATTTGTTATTTCTTTCCAGTGTGGATTTGCTGTCATGGTGAGGAATATATCCGGGTGGTGGTTGTACCTAGTGATGGCCATAGAATCCTGATATATCTCATACATGTGCCGAGGACCCCCTATGAATGTGGATGGGAGTATGACCGGTTGACCTCGTTCACCCGCTTTGTTGCCAGAAATCCCAAGGTCAGCAAGTCCCTTGTAGTTCTGAGCTTGCAACTTGGTTTGATTTTTTCTAACCCACCGAAGACGATTCTGTTCGGTTGCTGCCCAAGCGTCTACTATGAATTCCTGAAAAAGCATACCCCCTCTGAGAATTGTAGAATACTCACCTTGCCTCTGAAATAATTTATAGCTATAATATTCCATCTGGGTGAGCCGTCTATCTGTAGCCTCGTCTAGGTCTACATCCCAGTGTACCATCCCCGGTTCCCATCCCAATTCACCATATGGAAACAAAAGAACATAATGCAGAGGCAAATACGCTGGATGACACTTATTGATTCTTTGTAAAGCGCGACTTCCTTTTAGATGAAGTATAATGTCGTGCGGTCCAGAATTGATGGTTTTGCCATCTTCAGGTAATATAACGGCTATCTCATCTGCTGTGGGTAGGTTGTAGCATCTCTGGTTTGATTGTTTGTCGTATTGGAGGGAAACATGGATATCATTGCCCCTCGACTCATTGTTTCTTAGTAATTCAAAGGCATGTATGTATTTTTGAACAAAGGCATTGTTGGCGGACAGAACCCGTTGTATGATCTCAAGCACCACAATATGTAACCTTGGGTTCAGCTCAATCCGTTTCGATAATGCAGCTGAAGGATCGTATATGTACAGCTGTGAGTATGTGACGCTATTCTGATTTTCAGGTAAGAGTGTTCCGGTTCTGTGTCGTAGCTGTCCATGAATAGTAAACGACGGTGGGCCTGTTCCCTTGAGTTTTCATGGTTTTAGCGTGCATCCCAGACTCGTGAATGCGTTTGACGTGTTGTATCTGTGTTGGTTTGATTAAAAAAACAATTATGTTAATGGTATATATGTAGAAGGTCTTATTATACATTAAATGGAATGTGTTAGAACCTGAACTAATTATAACAACAATAGAGAAAGGAATTTGTTACACATACATAACAGACTATTACAAATCTGTCTAACAGACTCATCCACTAACTAAGACAATTGTCTTTCGTGAGTCATAACATTCAGTTCAGGTTCTAACAGGATGTAATAGTGTTATCGTAAAAGAATGACGGTGTATATATGAATGTTTCTTACCTCCGAATGTATTGCCGAAAACTCCTTGCGAGTTCATCACTTCCTTCATATAACTCTTTTAGCTGTTCGGGTGGTACTCTCAAGTTTGGTAGTTTGATCTTTCCCTCCAGGCAACATGACCCGAAGGTTGGCTTCTTAAGTGGCGACTTAGTGAGCCTTTCTTCCATGAAATGCATCGCTCCACAATATAGACATAGTACATCCATTTTCCCAAGAAAATGTCGCACACCTTTCAACTTCCTTTTAGAATATTCTCGACTTCGAACTTGATCAAGAATTTTGGGGCTTCGGCGGGGAATGACTTGCTCAGTAACGTTGCAGCTTGTACTGGTTCCGGCTTCATGGCCATGTGATCGGACATGCATGCTGATTCGGTTATCATCATCTGCCGCAACATCATCGTCACTGGTATCTCTGCAATGCACAATGAAACATGAGTAAAAGCATGAATAGGTGTAATTGACATTTATTTATGTCTATAAATTATTTGGATACATACATCTCGTAATGTTCCCCATCATCAATACTGCTATCATCTGTTGAATCATGGTTGTTGTTCTCTCCATCCTTTGAACCAATAATTATGACTCCCGACGTGTTTCTGCCAGGAAAGTAGCTGTTTGCTTGGCGTCGTTTCTGTTTACCAATAAAAAATGAGTTTCAATAGGAAACCACATGAGATATTCTATTCTACAATATAAGCAATAAAAGTTTGGGGAAAGTACATACCTGGTACAATGCAATCGACTTGCTCTTTCTCTTTTGGGATGCCTTTGTGGCGTGCTCATCTCTACACTGAGCTTGGTCCATAATCCTGGGACTTCGGCGGGGAATGACTATGTTTGCATCACGTACTCTTGTTATTCGCATTTTATAAGCTATACGACGTTTTTCAAGGATCTTTCAGTCCTTGAACTTCGCCTTTCCCTATCTGCAGAACGATACATCTCTAATCGAAGCTCTCTGTTTTGCAGCACAATAATTCTGGGGCTTCGGCGGGGTATGAAACTTGATTTTGCTGTATGATCTCCAGCCGAGTTAGAGATTTGTACACTTGCTGCACATGTAAAATGTTATGTAATAAGCTTATGAGTTCTTAAATTCTTACATATGTGATGGGCAAAAAAATAGTTAATCACACCTTTAGTTAATCACACCACATTTAGTACTGCTTATGAGTTGTAAAAAAATTGTACAATCAGTAAGCTTACAACTTGTACTGGCTTCATGGTCATGTGGTCGAACTTGAGCTGTACTATGGAGTTGTTCATTTGCTGCATAAATGCTTGTTTTCCGACGATGATAAGCAGCACGACGTTTTTCAAAGAACGCCTGTTTTTCATGTTCAGTAATTGAATGTTGTTTTGCCTTATATTGAGCGCGCCGCAGTTGCCTTTTTTTTCTGTGTCAGTTTCGGTTAGCTCTCGAAGTCGAGCTAGCTCAAAAATTCTTGGACTTCGACATGGATGAGAACTGGGACGGTAACCTTGCAATGAATCCATCTACAAATTAATCAAATCAAAAGGTTAACAAAAGATTCTCTTAGGCATTTACACAAACATGTAATGTGCAGCAGCAGATCTGACCGCTGCTGCCAGAACGTCGAGCGGGGACGGATCGGACGCGACGGAGCCGATCGGAGATGGATCGGGTCCCTTGGCCCCGACGGTGCCGTCCTCGGTGACGTCGGCGGCGGGGATGACGACGCGGGGTTCAGTTCTTCGAGGAGTACCAGGTGCAGCTGGCGATGGCGATTAGCGCCTCGGATCCGGACGGGCTGTCGGATCCGGACTCGGTGCAGATCAACGCCGCGAAGCGGATGAGCCTCGGGTGCTCCGCGTCTATCGGTGCCGGTGGAGGAGGCCGAGGAGGAGCACCCGCATCCGCCTCAACCTCCCCTTCCCCCTCTATCGCCACGTCAGCACTGCCTCCCCGCGATGACCACCGCAACCGCAACCACCCCCACCCCTTCAAGTGTCTTTGTTTCTCTGTTGAAAATGGTGTCCAACTTGATCCTTTTGTGATCATGAACAATAAGACATGTACATGGGTCGGACCAAAGCACAGATCATGAACAATAAGACATGTACAGGGGCAATTTGGTCCTTTCATCTTCGTTGAACCAAAGCACATGGGTCGGACCAAAAACCCACTGTGCTTTATATTATAGATATTGAACAAGGGATATTGAAATATCTTAGTCTTTTTTTTATTTAATTAATTTACAAGATATTGATAATAGGGGATCCCAATGAGGGAGGTGAGAGTTTATTTAGTTGCGTGTAAATAGAAATATCATGCAACATTTTTTGATGTAAGTTGGGTTAGAAATATATTTTGCTTCATCGTAGGGTGTGTTTGGATCGCATAAGTGGACAACGAAAGTGGGTTTTTTTCGAAATTGCACATCACTTCAGCCAAATTCATTATTTGGTTGAACTTGGAACTGAAGACAAGAACTTTCCATCTCTACTTTATGTCCACCATCCTTTTTGCAATTTTACATCCGTTTCACTTCAGAGAATTTTCTCCCGATGTCAGCGAAAAAGCAAAAGTGGACAAGAATGGACTAGAAAATGAGGATTGTCGATAAATGAGAGGACTTGCCGACGAATAAGGAGGCGCTTGAGGCGCACGCGACGACTGGTGGCCAAGGCGGCGAGACGTATGCACCGCCTAAGCGCGCAAAGCCGTCGACCGCCTACAAGCTCGAAGCCACCTGCAGCGCTTGAAACCCTTACCGGCTCGCCGGAGCACCGCGTCTTGTTGGAGAATGATCACACCGTCGGAGACCCACCGGTGCCTTGTTGGAGAATGGAGGTGCTGCTTTGGAGAATGGAAAAAATGGGGAGAAGCTTTGAAAAAAATGAACTGTGTTGTGGACAATTAGCTCAACCTCACATGTATATCAATATATGTGTCTCAATTACTCTACAAGCTATCCCAACCTCTCTTTATATAGGAAGAGAGAGGTTGGGAGTTACACAATGAAAGGTCACTCATGAGTTACAAAATGAAGAGTCATGAGTTACAAAATGAAGAGTCACTATGATGAGATGAATTACAACACTCCCCCTTGGCTCTTCACAAACTCTGCTTGTAAACACCTCTGAGCTTCTTTGTCTGTCTGTAGCTTTCAGATTCAAAAATGACCATCTACTTGTGCCTCGTCAAAACCTTGCCAAAGAAAACCCAGTGGGAAAAAAACTTTGGTCGAAGGACAAAAGAGTACACACAGGTCAGTGTGATGGGGGTAAACTTAACCATTGCAAAGGTGCCTCGTCAAAACCTTGTCAGGAAAAACCCAGTGGGAAAAACCGCTGATCGAAGGACAAAAGAGTACACGATGGTTTAGAAGTATACACTGGATACTCCCTCTGATCACAATAGTCCTTAGTGAATAAGAGATTTGAAATGTGTCTCGTTAAAAACCTTGCCAATAAAAACCCAATGGGAAAAAACTTGGTCTAAGGGAAAAAGAGTACACAAGCATACATCAGGATGCTCCCCTTTTCACTCGCACTCGACAGGGCGCGGGATATACGCACAACAGGGCGTTTGGAGGCGCTCGTTGGGGCGCTCCCCCTTACATGCACACAACAGGGTGCGGGAAACATGTTTCACTTAGGCTAGCTCTGAAAGCTTCCTAAGTCCAATCGCTCTGACATGTTTCTGGAACGAGTGTTTTGGCAGTGACTTGGTGAACAAGTCTGCACGGTTATTCTCCGATCCAATGTGTTGCACTTCAATCTTCTGAAGCGCTTGTTGTTCATGTGTAAAGAACAACTTGGGCGATATGTGCTTGGTAGCATCCCCTTTGATGTAACCATGTTTCGCTTAACAGCGGTATTGTCCTCATAGATGACAACAGGTTCATCTGGGTCATATGGAAGATCACATGTACTTCGAATATGGCCAATAACAGCTCGAAGCCATACACACTCTCTAGTCACCTCATAAAGCGCGAGTAGCTCAGAGTGGTTCGTTGAAGTAGCCACTAAGGTCTGTTTACGAGACCTCCAAGAAATTGCCGTGTTCCCAATGGTAAAGACGTAACCAGATTGGGAACGCCCCTTGTGCGGATCAGATAAGTATCCCGCATCGGCGTAGCCAACAAGGGTCGCGTTGCTTCGAGTGCCAAGAGCGTTGGACTCACTCAAAACCGCGTAGGAATAGAACAAGCCCAAGTCCGTAGTACCCTTAAGGTAGCGGAAAATGTCTTTTATGCCATTTCAATGGCGGCGTGTTGGCGCGGTGCTGTGTCGAGCTAGACAATTCACAGCGAACGAGATGTCCGGTCTAGTACATTGGGCCAAGTACAATAAAGCGCCTATTGTACCCAGATAAGAGCACTCAGGACTCAGTATCTCTTCGTCGTCCTCCTTTGGACGGAGTGGGTCCTTAGTAATGTCTAGAGAGCGGACGATCATGGGAGTAGCGGATGGCTTAACGTCAAAATAACTAAAGCGTCTCAACACCTTTTGGGTGTAGTTTGCTTGATGGACAAGAATTCCATCTTTACGGTGCTCGATCTGCAGGCCGAGGCAAAACCGTGTCTTCCCAAGATCCTTCATCTCGAATTCCTTCTTCAGAATATCAGCAGTTTCTGACAAGTATTTTTCGGTTCCTATGAAATTCATGTCATCTACATAGACCGCAATGATTGCGTATCCTGAAGTGGATTTCTTTATGAACACGCATGGACAAAGTTCGTTATTAACGTATCCCAAACCAATCAAGTATTCGCTTAGGCGGTTATACCACATTCGCCCGGATTATTTTAATCCATATAGCGAACGCCTCAGTCTAATCGAGAACGCGTTCCGTGGTCGGGAACTACTTGATTCAGGCATCTTTAGTCCTTCAGGGACTTTCATATATATCTCTGTGTCTAGATCCCCGTAGAGATAGGCTGTGACCACATCCATGAGCTGCATATTCAGTTTTTCGGAAACTACTAAACTGATTAAGTAGCGGAACGTTATGATGTCCATTACGGGAGAATACGTCTCCTCGTAATCAATTCCAGGGCGTTGTGAGAAGCCTTGCGCCACAAGGCGAGCCTTGTATCGCACAATCTCATTTCTCTCATTACGCTTCCTTAGGAAAACCCGTTTGTGACCAACTGGTTTAACATTGGGTGGTGTTGGAGCAACGGGTCCAAACACACTTCTTTTCGCTAAGGAGTCTAGTTCAGCCTAGATTGCTTATTTTCATTGTGACCAGTCCGTTCGTCGTTGACACTCGGCAATACTACGAGGTTCCATGTCATCATTGTTCATAATGTCAGTGGCCACTGAGTATATGAACACATCATCGATGACAGTTTCGTTTCGCTTCAAAATATCGTCTAAGCTAGCATACTCGATGGATATTTCGAGGTTATCGGCATGATTAGGAATAGGCGTTTCATCTGGAACGCGCTCTTCTAATACATTACCGTGATCCTTAATGATCTCATGTGGCAAAATGCTTTTAACAAGATTTCTCCGCTTTCGGGGCAGAACATCTTTGGAACCAACCGGTCTTCCCTTTTTCTTGGGAATAGCGGCGGACTGGACGGCCGATGGCAGCGTCCTTTGTTCGGCGGGTTCGACCGGAGCAACATGTTTCACAGGAACATGGCGTCTCTCAGGGACGTCTATCCTTGCAGGCACATTTGCAGCAGGTATAATTGATCTCGTGACTTTTGCTAGGTCGCTAAATGCATCTGGCATTTGATTTGCAATATCTTGCAGACCTAGAATCCTCTGCACTTTCTTATCACTATGTGCAGAGGGGGGATCATGATGAGCAAAAGCGGGCACATGCCACGCTAATTCACGTCGTTTCTCATCAACGTTAGCGTGCATTTCTCCCCCTAACGACGGGAAGATTGCCTCATCAAAGTCACAATCCGCGTTTCTCGCGGTAAAGAGATCGCCTGTCAAGGGCTCTAAATAGCGAATGATGGACGGGGAGTTATAACCGACATATATTCCCCGTCGTTTCTGAGGTCCAAATTTTGAACGCCTTATCGGCTCAATTGGAACATTGACTAGGCACCCAAACACGCGTAAATGTGAGATATCAGGCTCACATCCAGTAACTAGCTGGTACGCGGAAAGTGGTTGGGTGGCCATGGGCCTCAGACGGACCAAATTTGCAGCGTGCAAAATTGCATAGCCCCATGCAGATAGTGGAAGTTTGGTGCGCATAACCAAGGTCCTCGCTATCACTTGCAGTCGCTTTATGAAAGCTTCTACTAGGCCATTTTGGGTATGAACATACGCAACAGGATGTTCAAGATTTATTTCCAAAGTCATACAATAGTCATCGAAAGTCTTCGATGTAAACTCCGCGGCATTATCAAGTCTAATAGACTTTATCGGATAATCCGGATGGTGAGCCCTTAACTTAATGATCTGGGCGAGGAGTTTAGGAAATGCTGCATTTTGGGTGGACAACAACACTACGTGTAACCATCTAGTCGATGCATCAACCAAAACCATGAAGTATTTAAATGGTCCGCATGTTGGTTGGATTGGTCCACAAATATCTCCATGAATTCTCTCAAGGAATTGGGAAACCAATCTCGTAGGTTTCACATGGAGTGGCTTGAGATTCGTCTTCCCAATCGAGCAAGCTTGGCATAGGCTTTTCAGATTTATAACAAAATTCTTTCCTCCAAGAGGATGCCCATGTGATGCATTCATAGTGCGAAGCATCGTATTTTGACCCGAATGACCCAGCCGGTCATGCCATAGCATAAAAGTTCTCTCATCAACTGGCGCTCGGCGAATGATGAGATTACTCTCGATGTGTTGTATCGTAGTGAGATACAAACCACTTGAAAGACATTTCAACTTCTCCAAGATACGCTTTTGGCCGTACTGAGTGGAGGTAATGAAAAGATACTCGAAGCCATGTTCTCGAGCAGTTTCAACATGAAATCTGTTTTCTCGAATATCCTTAAAACTCAGTAAGGTACGACTGGACCTTGGAGAATATAAGGCCTCTGACACTTCAACGGGAGTACCATTTGACAACGAAAAACGGGCTTTGCCAAAACCTTGAACAAGGGTTGAGGGTCCCGAAATGGTTGTCACTGAGGTTACTTTAGGCGTATAGGAGATAAAGTATGATTTATCTCTCAAGATAGTGACGAGCGGTACGGCGAGAAGAACGGTACGTCGGGTCTCCGGCGTTGCACGAGCAAAGTGCTGATAACGTGTTGTGGACAATTAGCTCAACCTCACATGTATATCAATATATGTGTCTCAATTACTCTACAAGCTATCCCAACCTCCCTTTATATAGGAAGAGAGAGGTTGGGAGTTACACAATGAAAGGTCACTCATGAGTTACAAAATGAAGAGTCATGAGTTACAAAATGAAGAGTCACTATGATGAGATGAATTACAACAAACTGATAATAATACTAGTAATAATTAATAATAATAAATGATGCTAGTAATAGTAGTAATAACAATAATTAGTATTAAATAATGATAATAATAATACTTATTAATTATTACTTATTTTTTAATCCATACAAAATAATAATAGTAGTAATGAATAATAGTAGTTGGAGATAATCTCACCATATTCAAAAGTGGAAACCATATCATTTATCAACTATCAGTTCCAACAACCATCCAAACGAAAGAAAGAAAGAAAAAATTAACTTTCCAACTCACTTTCAACAACCATCAAAACGAAAAAAACTCATAAAATATGCATACACATGATGCATGTACGCAATGCGCATGCAAACTCTCTACTTTCAAATTTTTTACTTCGTTCTACTTCCGCGAACCAAACAGCCCCGGATAGTGTTGAGGGATTTAAAGATCCATCGTATACATAATGTAATTCGAATGATTAGTTGTAACTTTTGTTACCTTCAATCAATTTCGATGACAGAGAATGTAAAGAGAACGAACATAAGTATAAATAATGTAATAAACATTGTCATAAAGGGTGTTTCCGTTGTTTTTGTCACAGCAAAATTCCTAATAATTTGAGTAGTTCATAAAACATTTGTTACACCATATCATTTACACCAAAGCAAACACTAAAAATAAAAATATAAAAAGTCGAATACCTAATGAACATTCAAAGTTACGCAACATAGAAATACATTACTTAAATGTTTTCATTTGTTTGAAAGAGAAAGTACATACTTAATAGAAAAGTAAATCATTACTTGAATGAATAAAACTATTTTTTGTTAGCTGTAGCTTTGTTGGCAAAAGCTCAATAGCCCTCAATAGTCCTACATCGGCTAAATGTATAGCCTCTATTGTGCATATATTCCTTTCCTTCTCATTGCTTCTTTGAAGATTGTTGTGGGAGCCCCATGGGCCACACGCGCGCGCCGTCGCCGCCTGGCTTGGCTCGCGTAACGGGTGCGGGCACGTGCCTACATCTGCGGGCGCCGAATGCCGATCCGATTCCTTCTTCGGGTTCGGACTGAGACCCAAAAAAAATTTTTGCTCCTATTAATTTTTCTGACCATTACAATCATTTAATTTCTTAACGTTTACTATTCAAAATTGCGTCCAGATACATTGCACCACGTTTTTCTTTGTAACGTTAAAAAATTATTGTTCATTATTTCTGAACGTTACAAAGAGCCACCATCAGCCTATATAAGGCTGTGCTTCTTTATCTTCCGAGCACAGAAATTCTTCTTCTTGAAATTCTCTAAAATTTTCGTCTCCTTCGTATTACCGCTGTTCTTCTTCATTGCTCTGGGCAGAGCTAAGTCGGGGTTACTCTCTCCAAGTCGTGTGCGGCAAGGAGATTCCGGTAGAGCGGAAATTTTACCACTAGGAGCGTTCGGATACGGTCTGCACATAGACACGAGCTAACTCTTAGGGCAGTGCTACGTGCGCGACTTCCCCGGAGGCCGGTAACATTTACGTAATTTATTTTGTTTGCAGATTTTAAGTGAAGAAAATTGAAGAAATTTCAACAATCTAAGAGTTAACTATTTTCACAAAATATTTACTTTGTTGTTTTTTTAATTTCTGTACGAAAATATCAATTGTTTGCTGCTGTTAGAAAACACATTAAGTGCTGTTATAAAGCATTTGTTTCCTGCTAGAAAGAGACTTCATATTAGAAAACTATTTGCTTTATTCGGTCAAACAAGCATTTTTAACAAATTTAGTTTGTTACTTAAAAGTAGCTTGCTAGAAGTAATTTTTTATACAAAAGTTGTTCTGTCAGCAACAAAAAATTGCTTTGTTATACAAAGTCTCATAAACAAAAGTTGCTTTGTTAGCAAATCAAATTGCTCTCATATACAAAAGTTGCTTTGATATACATAAGTGGCTCTCATATACAAATCAAATTGCTTGCTGTCACAAATACCAAGAAGTAATTTTTATTAAACCTTTTAACATAATTTCTTCTGTTAGCAATATTAATATTGTTGCTTCTACTGTTGTTCATTTCACAAATAGCCTTATTCACATATCTGCTACTGTCAACCTTCTTCACATATTTGCTAGCCAATACACTTTATAAATTTTTGACCATACTAGTTCCTTTTTACTCAATATATATCAATTTTGGCTAAATCAAACAATTAATTGATTTAGTAAAAAAAATTAATTTTAAAGTTCTAAAGTTAAGATTTGTTTGGGAACAAGCCGAAAGAGCCCTTCTGTCAACAAGGCGAAAATTCGTCTAAGCGACCAGTACTTAAGAGTTCCTAGTGAACCTTCGCTTGCTGGGATCCGGCCCCTACAGCTAACACAACCTTATCAAAACTTGAAAAACTAAAATTTTAAAGGTCTATTACTAAAATTATTTTAATTGTTAATTTTAGTTTAAAGCCATCTTATTGAGTAAATATAATTTTACAGACTTTAGAAACATGACTTCCAAGGAAGAGACTTTTTCTGCAAAGCCTACAAAATTCAATGGCACCTACTTCAAGAGGTGGCAAAGCCAGATGAAATTTTGGCTTACCACTTTAGGCCTGATTTCTGCCATTGATGGGTCCACGCCCATCTCAAATGATTTTGATGAGACTGAGTCTGACGTAGGGCTTTCCAAGTCCTCCTCTTCTACCAAGCCCAAGACCCCTAAGAAAATTGACTACCACTGCTTCCACAGAATCTTAAGCGCTATGTCGGAGTCACTCTACGACATATTTTTTGAGTATAAAAGCGCTAAAGAACTCTGGGATGCTTTGGAAGATGAGTATGGTTGTGATGATGCTGGAATTGATAGATTCAATTCCACCACATTCAACCAATATGTCATTGTAGATAACAAACCTATCAATGACCAAATCCATGAGTTCCAAGAACACCTTAGACAGGTTCAAGCCAAGGGAACTTTTTTTTCTACTGAGCACAAAATAGGATGCTTGATAGATAAACTCCCTCCTTCCTGGTCTAAAGTGGCAAAAGACCTGTTACATCTACAAGGATCTATTACATACTCTCAAGCTCTACAAAGAATTAGAACAGAAGAACAATATAGGTCCAAGACCAAAGCTAGGTTAAATGCCACAGCTAAGGTAAACCTTGTAGAAAGCCATGCAAAACCTAGATCAAACAACCATCTCAAATCCAAGAAAAACTCCTTTAAAAAGAAGCAGAATTTTCAACCTCCTCACCAAAACCATCCTCACCAAAACCATCACCACCAAAACCCTCAACCCCAAAAACCTAGAACCTTTGGTCAGACTCAGGATCAAAGAAGATTTTGTTTTGTGTGTGGTAGAACCAACCATACAGCCATCAACTGCTTCCAAAGGAAGAAAGAACCTATCCAGAACTCCTTCAAAGGAAAAGGCAAGCCAGAGGCTAACATGATTCTGAATGGGTCTTCCAGCTCCTTCAGGTCTATAAGCTTCCAACCTGTAGTAAACCTGTCTTTCCATTCTGATGATTGGTGGTTGGATTTTGGAGCTAATGTTCACGTTTTATTTGATCGCTCCTATTTTTCAACCTATCAGGAATCAGGTGGAGGAGGCGTGACTCTAGGAGATGGCTCAACGGCACAAGTTGTGGGAAGAGGAAGAATAGATCTGAAGATGACATCAGAAAAAATTCTACCTCTCTATGATGTGCTTCATGTGCCGTCTGTCAGGAGGAATCTTGTTAGTGGATCCCTCCTTGTAGCCTCAGGATACAAAATTGTAATGGAGGCCAATAAAGTAGTTTTCTCTAAGAATGATTTGTTTATTGGAAAAGGATTTGTGAAAGATGGACTTTTTGTTTTAAGTACTATGAATAAAAGTTTAAATCCTTCTTTTGTTGCAAATATTGAATCATCAAATGTTTGGCATGGTAGATTAGGTCATGTGAACTTAGGATCTATTAAAAGGATGATGAACTTAGATCTCATCCCTAAGACTCCTATAGATGATGAAAACAAATGTGAGATTTGTGTTCAAGCCAAACACACTATATTACCTTTCAAATATGTCTATAGAGATTCTGAACTCCTAGAACTTATCCATAGTGATGTTTGTGATTCCAATAGGGTTTTGACCCGAGGCGGTAGGAAATACTTTGTTACTTTTATTGATGATCATTCAAAGTATTGTTATATCTATCTCCTTAAAACCAAAGATAAAGTTTTAGATAGATTCAAGGTCTATAAATCTGAAGCTGAGAACCAGTTAGATAGAAAGATTAAGATCCTTAGATCATATCGTGGTGGAGAGTATATCTCAAATGAAATGACTAACTTCTGTGAAGAGCATGAAATTATTCATGAGGTAACTGCTCCTTATTCACCACAATCCAATAGAGTTGTTGAAAGGAAGAATCGTACTCTGTTAGATATGGTTAATGTCATGCTTCTCAGCTCAGGTGCCCCTGATAATCTTTGGGGAGAAGCCCTTTTGTCAGCCTGTTATATCCTTAATAGGATACCTAGTAAGACAAATGATAAAACCCCATATGAGTTATGGAAAGGTCGGACTCCTAGGATCAACTATCTTAAAGTTTGGGGATGTCCAGCTAAAGTAGGAATTCCTGAACCAAAAAAAAAAAAAAGAAGATAGGACCTAAGACTGTAGATGTTGTATTCATAGGATATGTCCTAGATAGTAATGCCAATAGATTTTTTGTAACCCATTCTGAAGTAAATGAAATCTCTAATAACACAATCATTGAAGCTAGAGATGCAGTTTACTTTGAGAACATTTTTCCCATCAAGGATAAAATCCCTTCATCTTCCTCCAACCCTTCTCTCATTCCATCTACTAGTTCTCATGATCCAATACCTAGTTCTCAACCTGAACAAGTCATAGAACCTAGAAGGAGTAAAAGCGAAAGGATTGAAAAGAATTTAGGAGAATGATTCTTCACATTTTTGATAGAGGGTGATACCTCAACTTATGAAGAAGCCATATCCTCTCCTGATGTCCCTTTCTGGAAAGAAGCTATTAACAATGAGTACAACTCCATCATGGAGAACAATACTTGATTTTTAGCAGACCTTCCTTTAGACAGCAAACCAATAGGTTGTAAATGGATCTTTAAGAAGAAACTTAGAGCCGATGGTACCATAAAAAAATATAAGGCTAGATTAGTGGCCAAAGGTTTTACCCAGAAAAAAAAGATTAGATTACTTTGATACCTATTCTCATGTTGCTAGGATTTTTTCTATTAGAACCCTCCTAGCCTTAGCTTCCATTTATGACTTGCTGATCCATCAAATGGATGTAAAGACAGCATTTCTAAATGGAGATTTAGAGGAAGAAATATATATGGAGCAACCTGAAGGTTTTATTGCGAAAGGCCAAGAAAACAAGGTTTGCAGATTAGTAAAATCTCTTTATGGCCTAAAGCAAGCTTCCAAGCAATGGCACAACAAATTTGACAAAGTCATTATAGAATTTAGTTTTGTGCCAAATGAATATGACAAATGTTTGTATTCTAAAAATACAAATAAAAGTTGTGTTATCTTATGCTTGTATGTTGATGATATCCTTATTTTAGGATCTTCATTGGAATTGATAAATAATACTAAGAATTATTTATCTAACCAATTTGATATGAAAGACCTAGGTGAGGCAAACCTGATTCTAGGAATGCAAGTATCCAAATGCAATGGGGGATATACTCTATCCTTAGCACATTCAATTGAGAAAATGCTAAAAAAGTTTGAGTATTTTGATAAAAAAACCTGCTCTTACCCCTTATGACAGTAATGTTGTTCTCAAGAAGAACGAAGGATCACCTATAGAACAACATAGATATTCACAAATGATTGGGTCCCTCATGTACATAACTAACAGGACCAGACCTGATATTGTATTTGCTATTGGGAGACTAAGTAGATATACTAGTAACCCAAATCAGTCACATTGGACTGCATTAGACAGAGTATTTAGATATCTTAAGGGTACTCTAGATTATAAACTTAATTATTCTAGACACCATGATATCATAGAAGGTTACTCCGATGCAAATTGGGTAACTGATTCACATGATGTGAAATCCACTACTGGATATGTTTTTACCCTAGCAGAAGCTGCAATCTCCTGGGGATCATGTAAACAAACTATCATTGCCAGAAGTACTATATGGACTTTGAGATGATAGCTTTAGACACTACCTGTACAGAAGCCGAATGGCTGACAAATCTTATTATGCATATACCTGTCTCTGTTCATCCTATTCCTACAATTTCTATAAACTGTGATAATAAATCTGTTATAGAACTACTAAAGCATGATTCTGTGAATGCTAAGATGAACAGGCACCTGCACCTGCGCTTCAAGTCAATAAAGAGCCTATTGGGCAAATATGTGGTTCTTGACTATATAAAGTCAGAAAAGAACCTTGCAGACCACTTGACGAAGGGTTTATCTAGGACATTGATCCTAGAATCATCGAGGGGGATGAGATTAAGCCCATAGTATAGTCATCAGCAGTGGCAACCCATCCGAGTCTGACTGGAGATCCCAAGAAGCCGGTTCAATGGGTAGAAACAAGCTGGACTAGGTGACTATTATGGAACAGTTATAATGCCTATAGTTCGTATTATGTATCTTGGTGTACGTGTAAGTATTCTTGACTCGTATTGCATATTTTCCTGCATGGTTATTTGGCATGTCATTAGATATGGCTTAGCTTGGTTCGGCTTAGCTTGGTTTGGTTTGCTTTTGGGTTCATCATGAACCAAAAGAAAACCCCCACCTACCACCACCACCCTCATTTATATTTCCACCAAACTCTCTCTCTCATCATTTTATTCTTCTTCTTCACTTCTTCTTTTCCACCATTTACTCTTCCACCTACCAGGAAAGAGAGCTAGGCAAGTGCAAACTTGCTTCATGATGGATCTCAAGTTTTATTGTTCCATTCTCTTCCTTACTTGATTCTAAGCCTCTTTAGAACTTGACATTTTTGGATTTGATGGATGGATTCTTGTAGATCTAAGTTTGTAAACTTTTCGGTTTTTCTTGGTTTTGATCTCTAAATCTTGGTTATTTTTGAAAAGTAGTGTTTCTATGTTGTAGAGAATTCAATTTTATGCAGTTTTGGCTTTTGTTTCACTTGATTTCGGCTTCGGATGAGGAAGTTATGGCCAAAACAATTTCTGGTCATTTCTAGGTTCATCTGCAGCATAATCAGCATGTCGCAGAAGGCGCATGTTGCAATGAAGCGCATGTCGCGGTAGCCGCATAGCATGTCACAGAAGGCGCATGTCGCAGAAGGCGCATATTGTAATGAAGCGCATGTCGCGGTAGCCGCATAGCATGTTGCAGAAGGCGCATGTCGCAGAAGGCGCATGTTGCAATGAAGCACATGTCGCGGTAGCCGCACAGCATGTCGCAGAAGGCGCATGTTGCAATGAAGCGCATGTCGCAGTAGCCGCGCAGCATGTCGCAGAAGGCGCATGTTGCAATGAGGCGCATGTCGCGGTAGGCGCATATCATGTCGCAGTTGAGCCACATGAGGCGCATGTCGCGGTAGGCGTATATCATGTCGCAGTTGAGCCACATGAGGTGCAAGTCGCGATAGGCGTATATCATGTCGCGCATGAGCCGCATTAAGGTGCATGTCGCAGTAGGCGCATATGGTGTCGCAGTTGCATGCATATCGCAGAATAGGCCGCATAATGCATATTTTGACTATTACTAACTGTTATATGTCCTAATTGATTGAATTATTGCTCGAATTTCTCCCAACTCCCAACGTGGAAGTTGTAGATCTTTTTCTTAGCAGCAAGAATATGTCTCTAGTTATTTTATGCAAGTTTCTCTCATTCATAATATTGTAAGAATAGAACACGATAATGGCCCGCTGTGGTGCACTCTTGACAAGTAAACTGGCATGATATGTCTCGACATGCTGTTATGACAGCTAGCCTGACATGACAAGTGTGAATGACCTGGACACCGTGGGCGATTGCGTTTATACAGATAAACTGGTACTGTCTTGCATCATATCTAGGATGGGGATCCCTGAGTACCACGGTCAGGGTTACCTACTGAAATTGACTAAGGCTAATTAACTAGAACGATTCAGTAGTCATGAAGAGATTCCCAGCTACAGGCAATCCCGTTATCTGGGCGCATTAAGTGGACTTGTAGCCTACCGACGAGTAGGGCACATTTCCAGCACACAGTCATGTGGTGCACCCTTCATAAACGGACATTCGACCCGGATAACCGGATGGTCTGCAGGGCTTGTGGCTGTCGGGATAATCTCATTGCATCTTGCTAGTAACTAGGCCTGTGATAACCCTAGTTAGTTAAAAGTATTAAGCCGTACTCTTGATTGGCCGTAATTGATTGGATGAAGTTTATTCCAGCTTAGTCTTATCCTGATCCTGTACAAGATTGTATCAGGACATGATTTCTTGTATCGATAAATGATGGGATACCAAGTTCTGTTCAGGTGAAGGGTTATAACCCCGGTCCTTGTTTGGTTTAAGGGTTGTAACTTGGCTATCTGAATAGTTCCATGGTTATCCTATCATATATCGTCCTGCTTATTGTGCCTGCCTTAACAATAACGACCGGGGGTCCAGTTCTGTTCAGGCGAAGGGTTACAACCCCGGTCCTTGTTTGGTTTAAGGGTTGTAACCTGGCTCCCGGAGCAGTTCTGTGTCCTCTTCTCGTTTATTGTCTTATTGCAACCCCGTGCCATGCTCGTCATGTTTTACCTTACTTCAAGCATGATTAATTATTTATACCGGCATTAACAATAAAAATTAGGGGTCCAGTAATGTTCAGGCGAAGGGTTACAACCCCGGTCCTTGTTTGGTTTATGGGTTGTAACCTGGCTTCCAGAGCTGTTCTGTGTCCTCTCTTCATTTATTGTCTTGTTACCTTATCAATAGTAATTGAGGCGGGTTTCTATTCAGGCGAAGGATTGCAACCCCGGTCCTTGTTTGGTTTAAGGGTTACAGTCTGGCTACTTGAATGGTTTCTCCGTGCTCAATATATTATTGATTATCTCAGTTATTATCAGTATCTTTTAATTACCTTAACTATTTATTTGTGATATGCTGGTTTTAGTTCCTAAGTGAAGCCTCATTTGTGGCACTTGCTCTTTCTGGGGTCTGATCCAGCTGGTTTTGTGTGGCCAGATATCGGAGCAGCACCAGAGGATCCACCTGTCTTCCAGCCAGATGGTGACCACCAGGCGTAACCCTGGCAACGAGTGGGTCTATTTTTGTCCTCCCACTTTATTGTAAAATTATTCTTTTGAGGCGTTTAGCCGACGAGCACGTGTTAGCTCGGTTGCATCTTTACTTAATGTCTACCTACGGGCTGTAACATGATTGACAAATTTTAGGGTTGATCATGTATTGACTAAAACTCTTGCTAGTCCTGACATTTTGTACGACTAGCTTCATGATCATCCAATATGTAATGTATGGGACGCCTTACTATTGTATATTTGGTGCTCTGACATCTTGTAACTGTTACTACTTGCTTGTGATTGAGACAATAGGCTTATTCATGACCATAGGAGACTGTTGGCTTGTAGTTAAACCCTCATGTATCTAGACAGCCGTGACCGTATAGTGACGTGGATTCCATTTCATTATACGTAGCTGGTTATGTCTGCCCCCGCTCTCCAGTATTCTGGTTCTGGGGCATGACATGGTTTTAGTGGTGGCCCATGCAGGTCTTGTAAATCAAGATATGTGAGGGTTTACCGAATAGATGTCTCAATCAGTATTCGCCCTTGATCTCTGCTCGTATCTTCAAATCCCTGAGAATCTTGACCTGATCACATGCTTGTATCGTTGATCTGTCCTGGTCCTTCTTTATTGTTCCCTATGTCGTCTTCTTCAGCGGCATTGTTCCTGGACCTGCTGATCAGCAAGGCGGAGCACCTCCCGTGGACCAACCGTAACCTGGAGATCAAGCCCAGCATTCAGGAGTAGCCTCCAGAGTTATGTCTACTGAAGGAGAACCCCCAATTTAGCCCGTCCAGCCTGCAGAGCCTGATGATGGCACATTGGCGGGTCTCATCAGGTCCCTATTAGCTTCCCAGGATCGTCGCGGAGATGCCTTGCACCAGGCGGTGGCAGATACCTTGACCAGAGGAGGTCATCAGGGTAATAGCGCGGCCAACAGCTTCAAGCGCTTGAACCCTCCCTTCTTCGATGGCAGTAAAGATGCGATCGCTGCAGATGCTTGGCTTTAAGACACAGAGGTGATTCTAGAAGCAGCCAGGACTCCAGAGAATGAGAAGGTGGCCGTAGTGCGCCTGCAGTTACTAGATCTTGCCCGCAGCTGGTGGGCAGCGCAGGCCGATAGATTAGTGGCCCCTATTTCATGGGCAGTATTTAGGGAGAGATTCCAGACCAAGTATTTTGATGCTGTAGCTCGGTATGATCTACAGACGAGGTTCACCAATCTAAAGCAGATGGGCAGGACGGTCGATGGATATGCGACCGAGTTCTCCAGACTTAGTCGGTTTGCTCCCACCTTGGTGGCGACCGAGTTCGATAGAGCCCAGCGGTTCCAGCAGGGGCTCCACCTAGAGATTTTATTGGCGATGGAGCAGTTTGAGCATCAGACTTTTGATGCAGTGTTGAGAGCAGCCCGGAGGCATGAGTACACCTCCCAGAGGATCGTGGATAGGACCGGAGGTCGGAAGCGATCTTACGGCCAGATGAATCAGTCTTCAGCACCAGCCGCGGCAGCCAGGGCTTTGACCATTGGAGCTCCGAGGCGGGCGGCCTCAGTGACGTCGGTTCAGCATTCCACCCCGACGCACCCTCAGCAGCAGAAGCAGAAGCAGTCTTCCGCAGTGGGATGTTCACACTGCGGGAAGCCAGGACATGTGGTGTCAGAGTGTCGCAGAGCACAGGGTTTGTGCTTGGTTTGTGGTGCCCCGGACCACAGTGTTGGGAATTGCCCGAACAGAGGGAGTTCATCCGCCTTCTCTAGTCCTTCTGTTAGAGGACCAGCACCAATCCAGCAGCAGCAGCAGCTGCAGTACCCATTCCCTAGGCCATTGCCGACGCAGGCCCATGCATTCCAGCAGCAGAGACCGCAACAGTATGTCCAAGCCCAAGCCCTGATCCAGAGCAGGCAGAGGAATTTTCAGCAGAGGGGACCCGCACCCCGAGGATATGGTCAAGTGCTGGCTTTGACCATGGGAGAAGAAGGAATAGCACCATGTGAGGTGGTGGCAGGAACTATTCTCGTCAACACCTTTCCAGCTTCAGTATTATTTGATTCTGGTGCCTCGCATTCATTTATGTCTGCACGATTTGCGACACGGGTAGGACTGGAACCCGAGTCATTATCAATAAGGCTCAATATACTTACTGGTAACGGACTTGTGGGAGTAGATAGAGTGTTTTCCTCGTGTCGGATCGTAGTTAGCGGTAGAGAATTCCTCGCTAGATTAATAGAGTTCCCGATGGCCGATTATGATATGGTCTTAGGGATGGATTGGTTGAGGGACCAGTATGCTAGGATAGACTGCCACATTGGCAGGGTTATTTTTAGCATTCCAGGCAAGCCGGAGTTTTCCTTCTTCCGAGGCGAAGTTGAACCTTCTCCTCCAGTATTGCGGATGGCAGTAGCAGCAGTGCAGTTGCCTCGGATAGTCGAAGAGTTTCCAGATATTTTCCCAGAAGAGCTTCCAGGGATGCCGCCAGAGCGAGAGATCGAGTTTACCATCGACTTGATTCCCGGGACAGCCCCAGTGTCAGAGAGAGTCTACAGGATGGCGCCGTCAGAGCTAGAGATATTGTACAAGATGATTGAAGAACTCAGAACCAAGGGATTCATTCGTGCTAGTGGATCGCCTTGGGGAGCCCCGATGCTTCTTGTGAAAAAGAAGGATGGTACGTCCAGATTGTGTGTTGATTATCGTACCTTGAACTCGGTGACAATCAAGAACAGATACCCTCTCCCGAGGATAGATGACTTGTTTGATCAACTCAAAGGGGCGTCAGTATTTTCGAAGATTGACTTGCGGTCAGGATACCATCAGATCAGAGTCAGAGAGCAGGACATCCCGAAGACAGCTTTCAGATCTAGGTATGGACATTGGGAGTTCCTTGTGATGCCATTTGGAGCAACCAATGCGCCGGCTGTATTCATGGACCTCATGAATCGTATCTTCATGCCTTATTTGGATCAGTTCGTGATTGTGTTCCTAGACGACATCCTGGTCTACAGCAAGAGTAAAGCAGAGCATGAGCATCACCTCAGAGTTGTTCTTCAGATTCTCAGAGAGCACCAGTTGTATGCCAAGTTTAGTAAATACGAGTTCTGGCTCGATCGCATTTCGTACTTGGGCCATATCATCACCCGAGGAGGAGTAGAAGTGGATCCCCAGAAAATCGTGGCCATTGAAACATGGCCAGTACCTAGCACAGTGGCAGAAGTTCGCAGTTTTCTTGGCTTGGCCGGCTACTACCGGCGATTTGTTTCAGACTTTGCTCAAATTTCTGCGCCATTGACCCAGTTGACCCGCAAGGATGTACAGTTTGCTTGGACAGCAGAATGCCAGGATTCTTTTGAGAGATTGAAGCGAGGCTTGATGACGGCTCCTATTCTCACGCTTCCAGATGGAACTGGAGGATTCTCAGTGTATTGTGATGCTTCGGGCAGAGGTTTAGGATGTGTTCTGATGCAGCATGGAAAGGTAATAGCTTATGCGTCACGACAACTTCGTGATCATGAGAGAAATTACCCAACCCATGACTTGGAGCTGGCAGCGGTAGTGTTTGTACTTAAGTTGTGGAGGCACTACTTGTATGGAGATAGGGTGGAAATTTTCACCGACCACAAGAGCCTGAAGTATGTTCTCACCCAGAAGGATCTCAACATGCGTCAGAGGAGATGGCTGGAGCTGCTTGTGGATTATGATGTCAACCTGCAGTATCACCCAGGGAAGGCCAACGTTGTTGCAGATGCATTGAGCAGGAGGGCAGGAGTTTATTTCCTGACAGCACAACCAGAGCTGTTAGCCGATCTTCAGAAGATGAAAATAGAAGTTGTCCTCCCTACCAGTGTGGCATTGATGGCCAGCATGCAAGTCCAGTCCACTATAGTCGAGAGGATCCGGATGGCGCAGTCGGCAGATTCCAAGCTTCAGCGACTCAGAGCAGAGTGTGAGGCAGGACGAAGACCAGAGTTATGCATTCATGAAGACGGTACACTTCGACATGGCAAGCGTCTTTGTGTACCCAGTGGAGATATCAGACAGGAGATCATGGCAGAGGCCTACAGTTCGCAGTATTCCATTCATCCTGGTGGCACGAAGATGTACCGTGATATCCGCCAGCACTTTTGGTGGAATGGCATGAAGAGGGAGATAGCCCGGTTTGTCTCTCGTTGTTTAGTCTGCCAACAAGTTAAGGCTGAACATCAGAGACCAGCTGGACTACTTCAACCATTGCCGATTCCCGAATGGAAATGGGAGCATATAACCATAGATTTTGTGACTGGATTGCCTAGATCCCCGGCGGGCAGAGACGCTATTTGGGTTGTCATAGACAGGCTCACGAAGGTGGCTCACTTTCTCCCGTTCAGAGTTGGTCAGTCGACGGTTCAGCTAGCGGAGATGTATCTCCGGCAGATTGTCAGGTTGCACGGTGTACCAGTCAGTATCACTTCAGATAGAGATTCAAGATTTACGTCGCACTTTTGGCGTAGCTTGCAAGAAAGTTTGGGAACTCACCTCCAGTTCAGTTCAGCTTATCACCCGCAGACAGATGGCCAGTCGGAGCGTACGATCCAGACTCTTGAAGATATGTTACGATCATGTACACTCGACTTTGGTGGTTCGTGGGAAGATCACGTGCACCTGGTGGAGTTCTCGTACAACAACAGTTTCCAGGCCAGTATCCAGATGGCACCGTTCGAGGCACTGTATGGTAGGAAGTGTCGATCCCCGCTAGCCTGGGATGATGTTGAAGAGAGGCAGATGCTTGGTCCGGAAATGATTGCTCAGACCGTTGAAGTGGTCAGAAAAGTCAGAGATCATCTTCGAGTTGCCCAAGATCGCCAGCGTCATTGGGCCGATTCTCATCGGCGCCCTCTTGAGTTTTCTGTCGGCGACCATGTATTCCTGAGGATTTTGCCTAACCGCGGCGTCATTCGTTTCAGCGTACGAGGAAAGCTTAGTCCTAGGTATATAGGGCCGTTCGACATTCTGGAGCGAGTAGGAGATGTATCCTATCGTCTCGCTCTTCCACCGTCGCTACGTGAGGTGCATGACGTATTTCATGTATCCCAACTGCGACGGTATATCCCGGACCCGAGCCACATCCTGGATCATTCGGAATTGGTTGTTGGTACCAACCTTTCGTATGAGGAGAGACCCGTGTCTATATTGGACCGAAGAGAGAAGATACTCAAGAACAAGACTATCAAGTTAGTCCGAGTTGCTTGGGGTCATCACTCTTTGGGTGAGTCGACGTGGGAGCGTGAGGATGATATCCGATCACGATATCCCGACCTGTTTGACTCGTAAGGTATAATGTCTTCCTTATGCCTTATGCTTTCAATTTCTTGCTCGGATAAATGACTGCATGATAGACTGCTTGTTATAGCTTACGATTAGTATAGCTTGTCCTTGCAATTCTAGCATCTTAATTAAATTTCGAGGACGGAATTCTTTTAAGGTGGGTAGAGTTGTAATGCCTATAGTTCGTATTACGTATCTTGGTGTACGTGTACGTATTCTTGACTCGTATTGCATATTTTCCTGCATGGTTATTTGGCATGTCATTAGATATGGCTTAGCTTGGTTCGGCTTAGCTTGGTTTGGTTTGCTTTTGGGTTCATCATGAACCAAAAGAAAACCCCCACCTACCACCACCACCCTCATTTATATTTCCACCTAACTCTCTCTCTCATCATTTTATTCTTCTCCTTCACTTCTTCTTCTCCACCATTTACTCTTCCACCTACCAGGAAAGAGAGCTAGGCAAGTGCAAACTTGCTTCATGATGGATCTCAAGTTTTATTGTTCCATTCTCTTCCTTACTTGATTCTAAGCCTCTTTAGAACTTGACATTTTTGGATTTGATGGATGGATTCTTGTAGATCTAAGTTTGTAAACTTTTCGGTTTTTCTTGGTTTTGATCTCTAAAACTTGGTTATTTTTGAAAACTAGTGTTTCTATGTTGTAGAGAATTTAATTTCATGCAGTTTTGGCTTTTGTTTCACTTGATTTCGGCTTCGGATAAGGAAGTTATGGCCAAAACAATTTCTGGTCATTTCTAGGTTCATCTGCAGCATAATCAGCATGTCGCAGAAGGCGCATGTTGCAATGAAGCGCATGTCGCGGTAGCCGTATAGCATGTCGCAGAAGGCGCATGTCGCAGAAGGCGCATGTTGCAATGAAGCGCATGTCGCGGTAGCCGCGCAGCATGTCGCAGAAGGCGCATGTCGCAGAAGGCGCATGTTGCAATGAGGCGCATGTCGCGGTAGACGCATATCATGTCGCAGTTGAGCCACATGAGGCGCATGTCGCGGTAGGCGCATATCATGTCGCAGTTGAGCCACATGAGGTGCATGTCGCGGTAGGCGCATATCATGTCGCAGTTGAGCCACATGAGGTGCATGTCGCGATAGGCGCATATTATGTCGCGCATGAGCCGCATTAAGGCGCATGTCGCAGTAGGCGCATATGGTGTCGCAGTTGCATGCATATCGCAGAATAGGCCGCATAATGCATATTTTGACTATTACTAACTGTTATATGTCCTAATTGATTGAATTATTGCTCGAATTTCTCCCAACTCCCAACGTGGAAGTTGTAGATCTTTTTCTTAGCAGCAAGAATATGTCTCTAGTTATTTTATGCAAGTTTCTCTCATTCATAATATTGTAAGAATAGAACACGATAATGGTCCGCTGTGGTGCACTCTTGACAAGTAAACTGGCATGATATGTCTCGACATGCTGTTATGACAGCTAGCCTGACATGACAAGTGTGAATGACCTGGACACCGTGGGCGATTGCGTTTGTACAAATAAACTGGTACTGTCTTGCATCATGTCTAGGATGGGGATCCCTGAGTACCACGGTCAGGGTTACCTACTGAAATTGACTAAGGCTAATTAACTAGAACGATTCAGTAGTCATGAAGAGATTCCCAGCTACAGGCAATCCCGTTATCTGGGCGCATTAAGTGGACTTGTAGCCTACCGACGAGTAGGGCACATTTCCAGCACACAGTCATGTGGTGCACCCTTCATAAACGGACATTCGACCCGGATAACCGGATGGTCTGCAGGGCTTGTGGCTGTCGGGATAATCTCATTGCATCTTGCTAGTAACTAGGCCTGTGATAACCCTAGTTAGTTAAAAGTATTAAGCCGTACTCTTGATTGGCCGTGATTGATTGGATGAAGTTTATTCCAGCTTAGTCTTATCCTGATCCTGTACAAGATTGTATCAGGACATGATTTCTTGTATCGATAAATGATGGGATACCAAGTTCTGTTCAGGTGAAGGGTTACAACCCCGGTCCTTGTTTGGTTTAAGGGTTGTAACTTGGCTATCTGAATAGTTCCATGGTTATCCTATCATATATCGTCCTGCTTATTGTGCCTGCCTTAACAATAACGACCGGGGGTCCAGTTCTGTTCAGGCGAAGGGTTACAACCCCGGTCCTTGTTTGGTTTAAGGGTTGTAACCTGGCTCCCGGAGCAGTTCTGTGTCCTCTCCTCGTTTATTGTCTTATTGCAACCCCGTGCCATGCTCGTCATGTTTTACCTTACTTCAAGCATGATTAATTATTTATACCGGCATTAACAATAAAGATCAGGGGTCCAGTTCTGTTCAGGTAAAGGGTTACAACCCCGGTCCTTGTTTGGTTTAAGGGTTGTAACCTGGCTTCCAGAGCTGTTCTATGTCCTCTCTTCATTTATTGTCTTGTTACCTTATCAATAGTAATTGAGGCGGGTTTCTATTCAGGCGAAGGATTGCAACCCCGGTCCTTGTTTGGTTTAAGGGTTACAGTCTGGCTACTTGAATGGTTTCTCCGTCCTCAATATATTATTGATTATCTCAGTTATTATCAGTATCTTTTAATTACCTTAACTATTTATTTGTGATATGCTGGTTTTAGTTCCTAAGTGAAGCCTCATTTGTGGTACTTGCTCTTTCTGGGATCTGACCCAGCTGGTTTTGTGTGGCCAGATATCGGAGCAGCACCAGAGGATCCACCTGTCTTCCAGCCAGATGGTGACCACCAGGCGTAACCCTGGCAACGAGTGGGTCTATTTTTGTCCTCCCACTTTATTGTAAAATTATTCTTTTGAGGCGTTTAGCCGACGAGCACGTGTTAGCTCGGTTGCATCTTTACTTAATGTCTACCTACGGGCTGTAACATGATTGACAAATCCTAGGGTTGATCATGTATTGACTAAAACTCTTGCTAGTCCTGACATTTTGTACGACTAGCTTCATGATCATCCAATATGTAATGTATGGGACGCCTTACTATTGTATATTTGGTGCTCTGACATCTTGTAACTGTTACTACTTGCTTGTGATTGAGACAATTGGCTTGTTCATGACCATAGGAGACTGTTGGCTTGTAGTTAAACCCTCATGTATCTAGACAGCCGTGACCGTATAGTGACGTGGATTCCATTTCATTATACGTAGCTGGCTATGTCGGCCCCCGCTCTCCAGTATTCTGGTTCTGGGGCGTGACAACAGTGACCTTGAGATTAAATTCTCTTTAAAATAAAAGCCCAGGAGACTGTACATGTGTACATTGATATCCCATCCCTATGGTGACAGTGTTCCTTTTGTGATATGGATTGGGTGAGTTTAAACTCTTCATAAGTCCAAGCATGAAATGCAGGGTTGATTCCTATCACCAACCCTTAAGTACTTACCTATATGAGAGGTCGTGAGGGCCGCGACTATAGGACAGGACGATCCTAGACAACTCTCATGAATGTGTAAAAGTGCGCATGGCCAACCAAACGCGCCACCCGATAGACCCAAGTACCTCTAGCGTACTATGTGTGCTATATATAGTCTGAATCTGGTTCAAGAAGACCGATTCAAGGCGTAGTCCATCAAGCTCTTCTTCAGACAAAGATAATAGTCACTACGTGAGATTCAAGGCTGTAGTCCATCTCATTTATGCATAGTATACAACTGCCCAGAAATTCTCTTACTCTTATCTTATTCTCCTTCTTTATATTATCTTGGAACTTGAGCTTTTTTTTTGGGGAGGGGGATTGTTAACTGTAGCTTTGTTTGCAAAAGCTCAATAGTCCTCAATAGTCCCACATCGGCTAAATGTATAGCCTCTATTGTGCATATATTCCTTTTCTCCGCTTTGCTTCTTTGAAGATTGGTGTGGGAGCCCCATGGGCCACACGCGCGCGCCGCCGCCGTCGCCCGGCCACACGCGCGCGCCGCCGCCGTCGCCCGGCCACACGCGCGCGCCGCCGCCGTCGCCCGGCCTGGCTCGGCTCGGTTCGGTTCGGCGCGCGTAACGGGTGCGGGCACGTGCCCACATCTGCGGGCGCCGAATGCCGATCCGATTCCTTCTTCGGGTTCGGGCTGAGACCCAAAAATTTTTTTTGTTCCTATTAATTTTTCTGACCGTTACAATCATTTAATTTCTTAACGTTTACTATTCAAAATTGCGTCCAGATACATTGCACCACGTTTTTCTTTATAACGTTAAAAAATTATTGTTCATTATTTCTGAACGTTACAAAGAGCCACCATCAGCCTATATAAGGCTGTGCTTCTTTCTCTTCCGAACACATAAATTCTTCTTCTTGAAATTCTCTAAAATTCTCGTCTCCTTCGTATTACCGTTGTTCTTCTTCGTTGCTCTGGGAAGAGCTAAGTCGGGGTCACTCTCTCCAAGTCGTGTGCGACAAGGAGATTCCGGTGGAGCGGAGATTTTACCACTAGGAGCGTTCGGATACGGTCTGCACATAGATCCGAGCTAACTCTTAGGGCAGTGCTACGTGCGCGACTTCCCCGGAGGCCGGTAACATTTACGTAATTTATTTTGTTTGCAGATTTTAAGTGAAGAAAATTGAAAAAATTTCAACATTTTTTCCCTAATTTCCTTTGGAACCTCAATTCCTTTTGGTAAAGTAGTGAATTTCCATCTCAGTAAATGCTCTGTTACTTTTATTTTAGGTGGCATTTTATTCAGCTTGATAAATGTCCGGGATGACCGTTGCTACCACAAGCCTGTTACTTTTTCTTTTTCTTTTTTCGAGAAAACTATGGATATTTATTAATTCTGGTTCGAAATCGTTATTACATGGCTGAACTCTTCGTTCAGGGGAGAAAGAATACACTCGAGGAGTTGAAAAGAAACCTATCAAAGAGTGAAGTAAAACATATTTGGCTAGAGTATCAGCCACCATGTTCCCCTCCCGTCTCACAAAGGAGAAGTTGGGGATTTTAGGGAGAGATTTCGCCTCGTTCTGAATGGAGTGAAGAAGGTCTTGCATCCTCCATGGAAGGAGATTCACTTCCCCGTTGAGAATTTTGATGGTAGTCAGAGAGTCGCCCTCGATGATCACTTCGTCCGCATTGATCAGTCGCGCAAGAAGAACCCCTTGTTGAATGGCATTAAGCTCCGCCCAAAAACTATGGTCAGATCCGTAAACATTCGGCAGCGACCAGGTCTTGGCAGCTACGAAGTGTCCATGGTTGTCCCTTGCTACTGCCGCCATAGCAATTGATGAGGAGTTCGTGGCGCTGTCCACGTTGATTTTGATGATACCCGGTGAAGGGGCTTCCCACGTAGTAACTAGTGTAGCTCTGTCTCTCCAGGTTTGCGTCTGTGCGAGTCTATCGGTCCTGGCTGTATGATACTCTGAATAAAAAAATGTGGGGCTTGCTTGATGATGTGGCTGAGACAAGGAGCTTCGTGACGAAAGAAGCAAGCGCATCGAGCTTTCCATAAGGCCCATAGTAGAGAAGCTCCGATATCAAAGGCAATGTGAGCCGTGGGGTCCTTCATCCATTCAATAAGAAGGTTGTTAATCGTCATCTACGGTTCCACCCTTTAGACCCAGAGAGCTATCAAACCAAACCTCCCTTGCAACCTGACAATGTAGGAAGAGAGATGATCGGTGTCTTCGTCCCACAATAGACAAAATGGGCATAATTTGTTGCTGTTGGGAATTCTGCGATTAATTGCAGCAAACAGTGGTAGGGCGTTGTTCAGTAGACGCCAGATAAAGATTTGTATTCTAGGTGATAGGGATCCCTTCTTCCAGAATTGTGTCCACATCGATTGTTCATGTGGACTGTGTGAGCTGCTTGGGGCATTTTGGCGCAGTGTTTCGTAGCAAGATTTAGCAGAGAACAGTCCATTTTTGGAGCCAGTCCAGACGATAGTGTCATCTCCATCTTCACCAAACAATCTGATGTCTGTGATTGCCTTCGCTTCCAGAGGTGGAAAAATGGACTCGATTAGTGGAATGTTCCACGTACGAGGTATCGGATTCATCAAGTCACGAACAATCTTGACGCCGGGAGGAAGCGAAACACAGGAGGAACACAGCAGGTGATCTTGTTTCCTGGCAGGTTAGCTACCCAAGGTTCCACGAGGATATCTAGCCATCCTACTTTGATTTTACATAAGATATTATCAGCCATTAAATTAATTTTAATGTTCAGCGTAACTATCAGATTAGAGTGGCACTTTGGAAATCAACATTAACTGGTTACATAAGTACGGGTTAAACTTTCCAGTCTTTCTAATTTATTCTACATTAAAGTCAGCACAATGCCATTTTCAAATTGAAAATACGGAAGACACCATGGGGAAAAACAGGTTTTTTTTCCAAATGCATAAAAAGAAAACAGAAGAAAACAGATGTATTACAAACCAGCACCCTGTCTCCTATCTTCCTAAATAGGAAATGTTACCAAATCCAAACCCAAAATTACATACAAGAAGAAGACACTCCTACGCCGCCTTCTTCTTGGGAGACTTCGCGGCCTTGGCCGGCGACTTGGGCTCCTTCTCCGCCGCCGCCGCGGACTTCTTCGGCAGCAGCACGGGGTTGATGTTCGGCAGCACCCCTCCGTGGGCGATGGTCACTCCCGCCAACAGCTTCCCGAGCTCCTCGTCGTTCCTCACCGCCAGAAGCAAGTGCCAGGGGACGATCCTGCTCTTCTTGTTGTCTCTGGCCGCATTCCCAGCCAACTCCAGAACCTTACATAATCAAAAAAAATGAAATGTCAAATTAGGGTTCCAAAGGAAATCTAGGGTTTCGGAGAAAAGAAAAATTAGGGCTTGGTACCTCGGCGGCGAGGTACTCGAGGACGGCGGCGAGGTAGACGGGGGCGCCGCTGCCGACGCGCTGGGCGTAGCGGCCCTTCTTGAGGAAGCGGCCGATGCGGCCGACCGGGAACTGGAGGCCGGCCTTGACGGACCGGGTCACCGACTTCTTCTTCGGGCCGCCGCCCTTCCGGCCGCCGGCTCCCTTCTTCAACTTTCCTCCGGTCTCCATTTCTCCTAAAGTTTTTGATGGGTTTCTGCTAATGCTTTTTTGGGGTATGAAGAATGAGTCGAATGGTTTGAGTAAATGGATTGGACCGGGCGGAGACTATTATATTGCGTGCGACGGGGTGAAGGATGATGCAGATCGAAGCTGTGTGCCGTTTGATTCGATCTATATGGACGGATGAGAATCATTTGAGAGCATGATCCGTGGGAAGAAGGTTTAGACCAATGGGAGGGATTTCGAGTCTCCTTTTTTTTTTTTTCCTTGTTCCCGGCCTACTGCGACTCAAAATATTCTTGTAATGTCAGCTACCCTAGTGGTACTAGAGCAGACATCCGAAGCGGTCGACAAAGTTCAAGCCTTCCCAATTGTGTGTGTGAGTCAAATTTCAAAAAAAATAAATAATAATAATAAATGCATTAAAATATAAAATAAAATGTTGCATATATATATATATATATATATACTAGTCATAACCCGTGCCCATAGGGCATGGTTCATTTAAGGTATTCCCCCTCAAAATTTTGGACCCCCAATTTTAAACGAACAATAATAATTATGAGGCCCCCATCAAAATATTAAATCCCAACCACTGCTGGATGTGAATTTTCTTTTGATTCCCCATAAAATTCCACTCTCAATAATGCTCATCCACAACCATTATGAGTGCAAACCCCACTCTTTGGATTCCCCATAAAACCCCACTCTCAATAATGCTCATTCTCCATAAAATCTCACTCTCAATAATGCTCATCCACAACCATTATGAGTGCAAACTCCACTATTTGGATTCCCCATAAAACCCCACAACCGTTGATTCACCAAGATTAAATCCCAACCACTCTTTATCTTGGCACAGTCAGCCCTAGGATTCAAAAACCTTTGTGTTTTGTATAATAGATATGTATGATAGTATAAATTGTTCCTAGCATTTTTTTTCGATAAATTGAGTTTTAATATTACTTATCATATATATTTTGAAACAATGGATAATTGTGGTGAACTTGCCTCCACTGGAGCTCAAAATCCGACCACTTGAGTCGCATGCATCTCTTTAACCACTAGGCTAGAGATCATTTGCATTATCATATATGGTAAAAATTATGATGGTATTTTATCCTCTTATCTTTTGTCACTAAATACAAGTACATTTTGTTATATAGATATTGAACAAGGAATATTGACATATCTTAGTCTATTTTTTTATTTAATTAATTTACAAGATATTGGTAATATGGGATCCCAATGAGAGAGGTGAGAGGTTATTTAATTGCATGTAAATAGAAATATCATGCAACATTTTTTGATGTAAGTGGGGTTACAAATACATTTTTTTTCCATCGTAGGGTGTGTTTGGATTGCAGAACTGGACAACAAAAGTGGGTTTTTTTTTTCTGAAACTGCACATCACTTCAGCCAAATTCATTATTTGGTTGAACTTGGAACTAAAGACAAGAACTTTCCATCTCTACTTTATGTCCCCCGCTCTTCTTGCAATTATACTTCAATTTCACTTCCGAGAAATTTCTTCCGATGTTAGCAAAAAAATAAAATTGTACGAGAATAGACTAGAAAATTAGGATTGCCAATGAAGGAGAGGACTTGCCGACGAATAAGGAGGCGCTCGCGACGACAGGGTTATAAGTCCAGTTTACCCTTTGAGGTACTGGTCCTGATTTTGCACTGAGGTGCTCCTTATCTACTGGCACTTTAAGATGCTATCTTCTTAATTATATTGCACTGCAGTGCAATCTTGATATTCTAGCTATATGATATGATTCCCTGCACGAGTACCTTGGTAGTTGGACTGTCTTCTTAGCGTGGTCAGGATTGCTTACTTGTTTGTTGCATAACACTGAGAATGAATCACAACTGGGACTATAGGTGTCGAAGTTGATTCTTACTTAACGTTCTTGTACTGAGGTACGACATCTAGGACGATGATCATGTGACCACGGCATGTGATTCCAGATAACTATAGGAATAATCTAGGTAACTTAAACTGGTAGAAGCATTGGGAGGGAACGAAATTTCGAGATCGTGCAATACTAGCCTTAATACAGACATTAGTCATGACTTGCAAGTTGGCCGCCACGGATGTTGTTATCATTCATACTAGTGGATGGCAGTATTCGACTACTATTATGTACTATGTACTTCTCTTGCTCGCACGGTGGTCTTACGAGGGACCGGTGCTTATCTTGTCTTGTTATACTTGGCCCTACTAGCCCTGCTGGGACGGTACGATCTGAGGATTCACATACTTGCATTGTTGGGGTAACCCAACCTCCACATAGAAAGCCGTAGGCAATTGAGTGGCCGCTTATTCTTCTAAATTGTTTGGCTTGTTGCCTGCAAAGCTGGCTGACATCGAGTTCCGGTTGGCGATGCATGTATTATTGAATGTTAGGGAGTTTGTGATGATTGTTGATTATTTAGCTACATCAGTTGTGGATTGTTATTGTGCGTTGGTACCGCATGATCCTTACCCTCATTTACTGTTCATATATGTTCTGCCTTATATTTTATTCTGCTGGTTTTTCTTCATCCGTCCTTGAGCCTTTCTTTCTGGTAATTGCTGCGGTTGGCCTGACCAATCCCGGATTGTTTCCAGATTGCTAGTGATCGACCCTGTAGATCTTCCAGACTTGACTTGAAGGATGTGCTTCAGTTCCAGACCATGCTAGGAACTGTGATAAGGTATATTCGTCTACATTATTATCTTGCACTGTAGACTATTGATTATCATATGAGTATTTCCTGCTTTCCATATGATTATCTCTCTTGCTGTTATTTCATTGTTATTGTCTGTGGATATGAGATCGAATTTAGGCCATAGATTGATTACATGTTAGGATACCTAACAAGATTGACAGCCGTAATCGCCGTATGACGTATTCATACCTTATACGGTGTAGCTGGCCTTGTTCGTCCCCGTATTTCGGTACTGAGACGTGACAAAAGTGAGCGCCAACAAGAACTAAACCCAGAAAACTGGGAGCCTCCAATAAATGAAAATTGTCTGCATGTTGAACTAGAGCATCACTTTCTTGCCGATATGTTTGTTGATAGGATGAAGCAAGTTCGAGACATAGACGTTCACTCAAGAGAGGTCTCATTGACTACTTGTGGGAATTTCATGGGGATAGTGATTTATATTAGTGTTAATTTCTTTGTTATTATAAGAACTGAGTAATCTGATCATTCCTTTTGGAAAAATTGTCATGATCAAAATTTTATATGTAATTATGTTGTAAACTTTTGCCACTAGTATTTTATATGATGTCATGAGAGGGCAATTCAAAAGATATTTTCAATGGCCTAAATTTATCTGGAGATTTTTTTCAGCATCCATTGAATTCTTATGTTTTCATCAGTTTTGTGCTTTCAACTAACCTGGTTGTGTTGTATTTTAAGACTAGTATGCTGCTGCAACTGAATGTCCTGTTGAAGAAATAAGCAGGACAACACTGCAAGTTGCAACCTATATGGACAAGAATCTTCAGAAGATGGACATGCAACTTATAATATGAGCATGATTTATAACCAATTGAAAATGTAAGATTGGGTTCAAACAATGAAGTAGGCATTTACTTTCATATACTGCGCACATTTTCGAATGTGCAGTAACATAGAAGAGGAAACACAACAAAGTTGTACGCAGGTAAGCACAAGCATACTGGAGAGTATTCCAACCTTTATACTGCAGCATTTCCAAATACTTATATCATGGATTTGTTACAGGTTACTCTCCATTTGCAATGAAAGCATAAACTTCAGAGGGTAGTCCATGGAAATACTACAGTCAACCGATTTTTATTCGAATGAGATGCAAAATGTACAGATGACCAATGAACTTTAATGTTCAATAGACTAATAACAGGAAAACATTGTAAATGGGAAAATAATTATGCATTCCCTCCTTACTCAAGCAGCTCATAGAAAAACCATATACATAGAAGAACAGGGACATAGTCAAAACCCACATGTGCCATCAGTCATCTTAATTTGCCACCAGTAGTGTAGGTTCAATAGTCTCAACGCACACCAAGATTTTTCTAAGGAGCAGATTTAGGAACATTTTCATCTATACATGATTTGTTTTAAGTATCGGTAAGGCCAGGCTATTTGCACATCATGTTATTAGTCTAATACTGAAAAATTGAAAAATTCCAACAAAAGCAAAGGTTGATCATTATACAGGCAATTTCAAAGGGAAGCCATTAGCAAGTTGTAGCAGGACAAACTAACAGTGCCAGAATGGTAGAATATTGATTATTATGTACATGACATTTTTCAAACATGTCTGGCTCCTGGACTAACATCAGATATGTAGAAGAAAAAATATTGTACTGGAAAACAAGTTTGTACCTGCTTACATAAAACCAAGCATGGCATGTCTATGTGCTCAGTTCTAATCACACCAGACTGCAACAAATAAGGATAACTGACAAATTCAGATACAATGCCAATACACCAATAAAAAGATTACCAAACATACAGATAGCACTGTCAGCACACAAATAAAAAGATTCATCCAAACATACAAGTGTCTTGGATTATCTCAAAATGCAATCATATATGCAACAAATTTGAAGGATAACCGACAACAAATTCGGATACAATGCCGATACACCAATAAAAAGATTATCCAAACATACAGATAGCGCTGCCAGCACACAAATAAAAAGATTCATCCAAACATACAAGTATATGCAACAAATTTGAAGGATAACTGACAACAAATTCGGATACAATGCCAATACACCAATAAAAAGATTATCCAAACATACAGATAGCACTGCCAGCACAAAAATAAAAAGATTCATCCAAACATACATGTGTCTTGGATTATCTCAAAATGCAATCATATATATAACTAATGGTGGAAGTCTTCCTCTTGCCATTCTTTCAGTATTGAAGTTCAATATTGTTGCATAAGCTCATATTCTGAGAGAGTAGGCTCAGAGAGGTCCTGATTCATAATTCTTTGTTGATCTCTGCATCATTGAATCTTCTTTTTCAATGCTAGTTCTCCATTTATTACAAACTTTCGTAGTTCATACTCATTTTTGGCATTCTCCTTTTTAAATTGCAGCTCTTCTTTAAGATGGTTCACTTGTTCTTGTACGCTTTTTTGAAAATTGCTCAAAACCTCGACCACAGTCTTGTCTTGCCCCTGCATCTTCTTGTTATCTTTGCTAATTTTCCTTCCAGGAGGTCTAACAACCCCATCACCAAAAATTGTACCCCCATAAGTGGCATCCACATCAATTGGTTCATTGTATTTGTCCATCAATGAGGGATTTGCTCCAGTTGAAGAATTTGGATTTGTGGATGTGTTGCCGCCATTGGTTTATGCCGCCTTGAAGAAGTCGTTGTAAGCTGCTGTGTGCACCATTTTGTATTTTTTGTGCATTCAACCCAACAATGTTCATACAAAAATGATTTACTTTTTTCTATTGCAGTTTCAGTTTGACTGTCCTTGAACGCCTTATGAGCCTCCGCTTTCTAACAAATGCAAACAATAATGAAAAATATTAGATAATTGATGATGACATAAGATTAATTTAATTAAAAAATTCAAAAAGAAACTAAAAGTATAATAAGTTATTAGCAAGTCATCTGTGTTTGCTCCACTCCTTGGAGACCTAGCCAATGCCTCATAAATTGAATGAAATTTGTTAACTGCCCCTTGAATGATGCACCAACTTTAGACAGGCTTTTTTGTAGACGATCCTCTACAAAGTTCTCTCCCAAAAATTCTTTCCAAACTGCTTTTACTCGAGACCACATTGTGTCACTAGATTGATCCTTTCCAATAATTGGATCAATAGAGATGTGCAAATATGCTTTTGTTAAAGCCACATCTTCCTCTTTTGTCCAATTTCAACGAGGACCATTAGATGCCTCTAACTCTTGAGTTTGATTATTTGGAGTGTTACTTTGTTTTCTGCCTCTCTTTTTAGATGATGTAAATGTTTGATTCCCTCCAACAAAATGTGAGGAATTCATAGAAGCTTGTACTGAAAATTGATGTCCCATGTGAGAGGTGAACTTTGTTGGAATACCATAGTTCATGGGAAATTGGTTTACATAGTTGAGAATAGGCCGAGATGATGGCGGAATGGAAGGTTGTGGGTAGAAATGGGAGGCATTAGAGCATCATTAGTAAGGCCCATCCCATTTTCTAGATTCTAGATTTAGAATGTAGGAGCTCATTTTGTAGAATAATAAGTCTCATTCCTAGTCCCAATTTCTACAATTTCGGTCCCAACCCATCCATGGGTGCTAAGGGTTGGGCCTCCCAATTTCTAGATTCTAGATTGTAGAAACTCGTTTTGTAGAATAGTAAGTTCCAATTTGGAGCCCAACTTTCTAGATTCTAAACTTTATATTATTTTTTTCCTACATTAATTTTTGACCACACAATTTTTGGGACCGGAGCTCACTTTATCATTTCCTACTATTCTCATACAAACCCAACCCATTCTACATTTACCTTTTTTTTTGAAATTTTGGGCTCCAAATTGCATTGGAGAGTCCCAACTACTAATGATGCTCTTAGATGTATAAAAAGATCGAGAGTGCAAATGGTCATTTATATTGACTTCTTCATTTTCTAATAATTGAGACCATGGAAAACCACTACCATTCTGAGATTTCACCAAAAACATGTCACGTCCCGCTCCCGGATAATCGGGTACGGGTCGATGCATGCCCGGCCTACACTGTCGTTGACAGCGGTAGTGAGCCGTCTAGTCATCAATACCAAGTGTAATCTCATCACAGCATCTAATCACGGAATCTATACTAACAATCACAGCAATCCAATATATAATTATTACAACTTATACATGAATGTCCGGGTACAAAGCCGGTAAAATATAAATGATACAACAGCAACATGTACTGCAGCTCTTCGACGACACTTCTAATGGCAGAGCCGAGGAGTAATGGAGGGAAGAAGAGCTGAAGTGAATGAATGAGTGAACATGAGAGGGAACTGGAGAGTATTCCAACCTTTATACTGCAGCATTTCCAAATACTTGTATCATGGATTTGTTACAGGTTACTCTCCATTTGCAATGAAAGCATAAACTTCAGAGGGTAGTCCATGGAAATACTACAGTCAACCGATTTTTATTCGAATGAGATGCAAAATGTACAGATGATCAATGAACTTTTATGTTCAATAGACTAATAACAGTAAAACATTGTAAATGGGAAAATAATTATGCATTCCCTCCTTATTCAAGCAGCTCATAGAAAAACCATAAACATAGAAAACCAGGGACATAGTCAAAACCCACATGTGCCATCAGTCGTCTTAATTTGCCACCAGTAGTGTAGGTTCAATAGTCTCAACGCACACCAAGATTTTTCTAAGGAGCAGATTTAGGAAAATTTTCATCTATACATGATTTGTTTTAAGTATCGGTAAGGCCAGGCTATTTGCACATCATGTTATTAGTCTAATACTGAAAAATTAAAAAATTCCAACAAAAGCAAGGTTGATCATTATACAGGCAATTTCAAACGGAAGCCATTAGCAAGTTGTAGCAGGACAAACTAACAGTGCCAGAATGGAAGAATATTGATTATTATGTACATGACATTTTTCAAACATGTCTGGCTCCTGGACTAACATCAGATATGTAGAAGAAAAAATATTGTACTGGAAAACAAGTTGGTACCTGCTTACATAAAACCAAGCATGGCATGTCTATGTGCTCAGTTCTAATCACACCAGACTGCAACAAATAAGGATAACTGACAAATTCAGATACAATGCCAATACACCAATAAAAAGATTACCAAACATACAGATAGCACTGTCAGCACACAAATAAAAAGATTCATCCAAACATACAAGTGTCTTGGATTATCTCAAAATGCAATCATATATGCAACAAATTTGAAGGATAACCGACAACAAATTCGGATACAATGCCGATACACCAATAAAAAGATTATCCAAACATACAGATAGCGCTGCCAGCACACAAATAAAAAGATTCACCCAAACATACAAGTATATGCAACAAATTTGAAGGATAACTGACAACAAATTCGGATACAATGCCAATACACCAATAAAAAGATTATCCAAACATACAGATAGCACTGCCAGCACAAAAATAAAAAGATTCATCCAAACATACAAGTGTCTTGGATTATCTCAAAATGCAATCATATATATATAACTAATGGTGGAAGTCTTCCTCTTGCCATTCTTTCAGTATTGAAGTTCAATATTGTTGCATAAGCTCATATTCTGAGAGAGTAGGCTCAGAGAGGTCTTGATTCATAATTCTTTGTTGATCTCTGCATCATTGAATCTTCTTTTTCAATGCTAGTTCTCCATTTATTACAAACTTTCGTAGTTCATACTCATTTTTGGCATTCTCCTTTTTAAATTGCAGCTCTTCTTTAAGATGGTTCACTTGTTCTTGTACGCTTTTTTGAAAATTGCTCAAAACCTCAACCACAGTCTTGTCTTGCCCCTGCATCTTCTTGTTATCTTTGCTAATTTTCCTTCCAGGAGGTCTAACAACCCCATCACCAAAAATTGTACCCCCATAAGTGGCATCCACATCAATTGGTTCATTGTATTTGTCCATCAATGAGGGATTTGCTCCAGTTGAAGAATTTGGATTTGTGGATGTGTTGCCGCCATTGGTTTATGCCGCCTTGAAGAAGTCGTTGTAAGCTGCTGTGTGCACCATTTTGTATTTTTTGTGCATTCAACCCAACAATGTTCATACAAAAATGATTTACTTTTTTCTATTGCAGTTTCAGTTTGACTGTCCTTGAACGCCTTATGAGCCTCCGTTTTCTAACAAATGCAAACAACAATGAAAAATATTAGATAATTGATGATGACATAAGATTAATTTAATTAAAAAATTCAAAAAGAAACTAAAAGTATAATAAGTTATTAGCAAGTCATCTGTGTTTGCTCCACTCCTTGGAGACCTAGCCAATGCCTCATAAATTGAATGAAATTTGTTAACTGCCCCTTGAATGATGCACCAACTTTAGACAGACTTTTTTGTAGACGATCCTCTACAAAGTTCTGTCCCAAAAATTCTTTCCAAACTGCTTTTACTCGAGACCACATTGTGTCACTAGATTGATCCTTTCCAATAATTGGATCAATAGAGATGTGCAAATATGCTTTTGTTAAAGCCACATCTTCCTCTTTTGTCCAATTTCAACGAGGACCATTAGATGCCTCTAACTCTTGAGTTTGATTATTTGGAGTGTTACTTTGTTTTCTGCCTCTCTTTTTAGATGATGTAAATGTTTGATTCCCTCCAACAAAATGTGAGGAATTCATTGAAGCTTGTACTGAAAATTGATGTCCCATGTGAGAGGTGAACTTTGTTGGAATACCATAGTTCATGGGAAATTGGTTTACATAGTTGAGAATAGGCCGAGATGATGGCGGAATGGAAGGTTGTGGGTAGAAAGATCGAGAGTGCAAATGGTCATTTATATTGACTTCTTCATTTTCTAATAATCGAGACCATGGAAAACCACTACCATTCTGAGATTTCATTCCATCCAGAAAATCATCATTGCTCCTGGAAAAAAAAAAGACACCACAATCACCACCAGCTAAAATAGTATGGAAATTAAAAACTCCACACAAACAAAATAACAAACACATATGATGAAACATAAAGACGCTAAGCGTTTGGCATGTAAACAATGATTGTTTGAATGTTATGCTCTGCTCCAGATGATTAATCCCTTGCATCATTCACAACAATGCCTTTGAACAACATGTAAACAATATTGAATAATCCCTTGAACAACATTTTACTGCTTACTTGTTGTGTAGATTGTATATAACTGTGATCCAATATAGATTTGTCCTGAATAATGTTTTGTACTTATCATGCTACATTGCAAATGGTATTACTTTGCTCCAAAAAATTAGAAAATAACTCTCAGTCAACAGCAGTATAGAGATTAAAGCACCTAAAAACTGCACTTAAAGAAAACAACAAACACATATGATACTTTAGCGGAAAACATAATGATGCAAGCACCTTGATTTGTAAAACATATGAATACTATAAAAATTCTGAGGTTTTGGCTAAATCTGGAATCTATACTTGAAAATTCATTAATGACATACCTGTCAATGTCATCTATTGGATCCTCATCTCCTCTACTGTTACTTTTGCTCATCACTTCTCTGTTATCCATGTGGGGGAAAATGAGATGAGATGAAGGATGTACACACAAGAAATGATATGTGTAATGTTTATGGTGAAATAGCAAAAAATCAACATGTAAAAAAACTTACTTATGAAGATCATGCTAGGGCTTCTGGTGGCAGGACAAAGAGACTTTTTTTTTCCTTTTGATTTTGGGTGTTTTGTTTAGCTAAAACACTCTATCTCAGATTTTTTTTGGAGGGAGAAAGAAAAAAAAATTGGAGGGAGAACAAAAATAAATGACAGCATTCCCGGTCATTTTTTCCGGTTAATTTTGTTAGAGGGCTGTGCAAGTATGGCCCACCATCAGTGCCACCTAGGATGGAAAATTTCTATCAGGGTTGCTACATGTAGAAACCGTCTCAGAAATTTTCTATTTTCTATCCTACATCAGCTCCGCTTAGGATGGAAATTGAAATAGAAAGAACTATTGGGAGAAGTTTTTCCTACATTGAATTTCTACCATATAAAAATAGGAGGGATAGAAACCCCATTGGAGATGGCCTAAGTGGTTAACTAGCATCAGTGCATAATAAAGCCTTACTGGCCAGCTCAGCATATGGTAGCCATCTCAACATACAGTCAGCATACAAGTATTTTCTGCGTCATTACAGTTGGCCAATTCTTATCCAGTCATGTCCAGTCACCTATGGATGGGTATCAACACAGTATCAGTACTGATACTGAGCTCTGGGAAACACATAAGCCTATAAATAGGGAAGATGTATAGAGGAAAGGATTTGGCAAATGAATTGTACTGTTTTCCTTTTAGCATGCAGTTTATTTTTTTCCTGCAATTGTAGCTTTCCACGTTCCTTTTACAATTTGAATTCTAAACTTAGTTTCCTCCCCAAATCTCTAAATCTTCTTCTAATTTCTCTTAATTCTTCTATAATTTACTTTAGAAATGTCAAATTACTCCATATATTTTTCAGTTCCATATCGATCAGTTGGAACTATCATCAACATTAACTGCGTTACATAAGTACGGGTTAAACTTTCCAGTCTTTCTAATTTATTCTACATTAAAGTCAGCACAATGTCATTTTCAAATTAATCGCAAGACGGAAGAAACCATGGGTAAAAGGGGGCTTTTTTTTTTTCCAAATTGCACAAAATAGGAAATGCTACTAAATCCAAACCCAAAATTACATACAAGAAGAAGACACTACTACGCCGCCTTCTTCTTGGGAGACTTCGCGGCCTTGGCCGGTGACTTGGGCTCCTTCTCCGCCGCAGAAGCGGACTTCTTCGGCAGCAGCACGGGGTTGATGTTCGGCAGCACCCCTCCGTGGGCGATGGTCACTCCCGCCAACAGCTTCCCGAGCTCCTCGTCGTTCCTCACCGCCAGAAGCAAGTGCCGGGGGACGATCCTGCTCTTCTTGTTGTCTCTAGCCGCATTCCCAGCCAACTCCAGAACCTTACATAATCAAAAAAATGAATTGACAAATTAGGGTTCCAAAATTAGGGTTCCAAAGAAAAACTAGGGTTTCGGAGAAAAGAAAAATTAGGGCTTGGTACCTCGGCCGCGAGGTACTCGAGGACGGCGGCGAGGTAGACGGGGGCGCCACTGCCGACGCGCTGGGCGTAGCGGCCCTTCTTGAGGAAGCGGCCGATGCGGCCGACGGGGAACTGGAGGCCGGCCTTGACGGACCGGGACACCGACTTCTTCTTCGGGCCGCCGCCCTTCCGGCCGCCGGCTCCCTTCTTCAGCTTTCCTCCGGTCTCCATTTCTCAAGTTTTTGATTGGTTTTCTTCGTCTCTTTTTGGGTATGAAGAATGAGTCAAATGGTTTGAGCAAATGGTTGGACCGGACGGAGACTTATAGTGCGAGCGAGGGGTGAACTGGTGAAGGATGATGCAGATCGAAGCTGTGTGCCGTTTGATTCGATCAATGTGGACGGATGAGAATCATTTGCGAGCATGATCCGTGGGAAGAAGGTTTAGACCAATGGGACTATAGAAGAGAGGATTTCAAGTCTCCTTCTTCTTTTTTCCTTGGTTCCCGGCCTACTGCGACTCAAAATATTCTTGTAAGAGCATCATTAGTAGTTGGGACTCTCCAATGCAATTTGGAGCCCAAAATTTCAAAAAAAAGGTAAATATAGAATGGGTTGGATTTGTATGAGAATAGTAGGAAATGATAAAGTGAACTTCGGTCCCAAAAATTTTGTGGTCAAAAATTAATGTAGGAAAAAAATAATATAAAGTTTATAATCTAGAAAGTTGGGCTCCAAATTGGAACTTACTATTCTACAAAACGAGTTTCTACAATCTAGAATCTAGAAATTGGGAGGCCCAACCCTTAGCACCCATGGATGGGTTGGGACCGAAATTGTAGAAATTGGGACTAGGGATGAGACTTATTATTCTACGAAATGAGCTCCTACATTCTAAATCTAGAATCTAGAAAACGTGATGGGCCTTACTAATGATGCTCTAATGTCAACTAGCCCAGTGGTACTTAGGACATGTTTGGTTGGATGTAGGTGCATGAAAGTGTGAAAGTGGGAGTTTCATGTGTATGTAACTCATTTGAGTTACAATACATTCCACTTTTCAAAAAGTGTTTGGATACAAAAGTTTTTGTCCCCCCGCAAGTGGAGACTTACAATGTAGTTTGTTTGGATGACCACTTGAAAGTGGCTTTGATGGATTTTGTGTGTTTGGTTAGGACATTGCAAGTGATATAATCACCCTCATGAAGAATGGTATGGTTACCAAAACCAAAAAATTTCAACATTCCCAACCGAATTTGGCAGCAGAGAAACAGTTTCACAACCGAAAAACAGTATGAAACATGTTCCCAGCAAGATGACATGTTCCCAGCAAACTGATATATAATTTTGCAAGATTAGCTTTTTCCAGCAAATATGATACATGTTCCCAACAAATTTGATACATGTTTGCAGCAAGATGACATGTTCCCAGCATATATGATACATGTTCCCAGAAATTAACACATTTTCCCAACAAATATGATATGTTCCCAGCAAGTATTCATGTTCCCAGTAAATATGATACATGTTCCCATCAAATATGATATACGTTTCCAGCAAATATGATATGTTCCCAGCAAGTGACATGTTCCCAGCAAATATTACATGTTCCCAGCAATGGGAAATGTTCCCAGCAATATGACATGTTCCCAGCAATATGATACAATGAAACAAAATCTTGTTCACAAGGACATTATGGGCTCAGAGTATGAAATCTGAAAATAATTGAAACATGTTCAGGAGAACATTATGGGCTCAGAATGTAGCAAAATCTTCTTCGAAAAATATCTTCATACGAAGAACATATCAAAAATGAAAATTCCTGTGTACAAAAAATAGGGCCGGCCAATCCATCAAATAGGATACATGTTCTCTGCAAATATGATACATGTTCCCTGCAAATATGATACAGAAAACCAGCAAGATGACATGTTCGTAGCAATATGACATGTTCCCAGCAAATATGACATGTTCCCAGCAAATATTACATGTTCCCAGCAATACGACATGTTCCCAACAAATATTACATGTTCCCAGCAATGGAACTCATCACAGCCCATATAAGATTTCAAAAAACCAAAACTCATCATTAACCCAAAACTGAAATTGAAGTGTTGCTCCTTTGCAAATATGGGAAGTAACAAAAAACTGAAACACAAGACTGAAAATATCAACAACTTAAGCACAAGTTTGGGAAAAAAAAGTTATTGGCTCAAAGGATTCACCATCCCACTCATCATCGCCAATTTAAAAACTTGGCTACCTCCATCCATCACCAAATTGGTGGGAGAGGCCATCAAGTTTTGGTTCTCATCGTGGGGCACCTTCCTTATTTGTGTTGTCGGGACCGAAATAACATTTTAGACTCAAAGGTTGCACCTTCCTCATCATTGTCTAAAACTAGGCTACAAGTTGGCTACCTCCGTCCATCACCACAATGGTAGGGGAGGCCACCAACTTTAGCTTGTAATTAGGTTGCACCTTCATAGCTCATTCAAAGACAACTCCTGCACCCAAACAGTACATATCCATTGTCATTACATTGTCATTACATTATAGGTGCAGACAAAAAGAACATGGGTCTACACAAATAAGTTGGTACTACATAAAAGAGATGCAGACTAAAATCGATACAAGTAATGTTAGAAAATCCAAAGTAACAATAATGGCCGATGGGTGGCCATTGCGCACATCTTCTCCCTTATTTCTGTAGCGCCCCGCTTTCGATAGGCGACGGAACTTCATAATATGCTAGCGCCGAGTCAGATCGGCCGGGAACTTAGATGGCCATCTGACTCGATCGCTAAGCTTGGTAAACGTTAACGCCTTGCGGCATCGATTCAAATCGATTTGGACGGAAGTTACGAGAATCGATCCAACTAATGGAACGACTTCTGTTGGAATAAGTCCTAGATGCAGCGGGCTGCATCTCGGGGAGTGAGCTCTCTATAAGAGTCCCTTCGACGAGACCGGACCGCTGTATGGTTTTCTTGGAGCTTTGCCGCTGGGCTTGATGAAGTGCTTTCGCGTCGTTTTCATGGATGCAATTACAATTTCGATGCAAGGGGAAAAGAAGGAATTCTAACAAAGCGTTGGTGCCATTGCAGGAGCTCGCATAACTAAGGATTGACGTTGCGTAGCGCTTGGACGATCGGCACGAAGCAAAGTAATCGGTGGGTGATTCGACCATTCTTTTCTACTCTGTCCCGCAAACTTATTCCTTGCTTCGAATTTATTCAAATCGAACGATGCCATGTAATTGCATGCCAATCCACTAAGTCAAGAACTCGGGAAAAACGTATCAATTTTGGGTAATCTACTCGAAAAAATGCAAGTTTCTCACATAACTGGAAAAGTTTAAGGTTCTAGTAAAAAGATAGACTATTTCATGTGCTGCAAAATAATATGAAACGTCGATCATGGGTTATGATGCCTCGGACAATTTGGTGCCCACGGGACGCTAAATCGGTGTACGGCTTTGGGGAAAATGAATCGTTGCATGAGTTGCGAGAAATGATAATGCTGTTCGATACTATCCGCGCTATACGAAACTGTTTGCATATATGAAACTGTTCGCACATAGGCATGGTCATGGACAGCTTGTGCACAAGTTCGTTTTCCTCGAAACGGTATCCGGGGCATCGGAACCGATTCGTCCTAGAGGGAATAATTTATCGCGCTTCGGCGCGAGGCATGCGGGACCTTCAGTAAGGCTTGCAACCTAGGCTGAATGGGTTGCGTCGCATGCCAACTTCGATTAAGTCCCTAGTGGTGCGTAGCACCAATGACCGCATATAAGATAGTTACATGCTCACCTATTGTCTTATGCAGGTGTAAATATTATCTCTGTTTTCATGCAGGGACGAGCACGGCCGTGGTAAGAAATATGATAAACTGCGATGTTATGTTGTATGCTTTAATACTCAAAGACGGCTATCGAATATGAACTGAATTCATTTAGTTCTAATAGAAAGACAACTCTAAAGCATGCCTATCCTAACAATCAGAGTCGGTTTAGACGAGTTGGTTCGTCTCGTCCACTTAGCAAGTGTGCTAATCCTCTCCCCCAATTTCCCCAGGTGCGGCGGGCGCTCCAACCTAAAACGAAGCTGAAGTGCGGAGAGGCGTTTTGAAGCTCTTCCTATACTGAAGTATTTTGAAGCCGATTCAAGTCGACGGCTTATGTATAAAGGGGCGAATGTATGGGACGGCAAGCGTAGTTCAGGCAACTTGTCGAATGTATTTTCTTTCTGTTTTCAATCAATGTAGCCGCAACGGCATCCAATGTAATTACGTCTTGTACTTCGTTGCAAGCTATGAATGAAAAGCATTTCTATCTTCCTATACTGCGTCTTAAATTCTGATGTGATTTATGAAGTTTCAACTTGGCGTATTTATATCAAATGCAACGTAACGTTCTGCCTTGTACGAGTGCAATTCTAGACTCGTACGACATCACGCCTTAGCGAGGACGATCGAATCGGCAAAAATTAACAACGGGGACGAATGTTGCCGACTCGGGGCGTGACAAATTGGTATCAGAGCACAATTATGTTTCCTCGGATTTTCGAAAGATGTTTCATTGTTGGAATGTCCGTTGCGATGGCTTGATTGAATGCTTGTCGGCATGCTGCGTGAAATACAAGTTCCATACAGGTAAGCCCGTAGATATTTTTGAAAAATACTAACGGGTTGACACTGTTTGTAGGAATGACTAAGCGAAATAAGAAAATCGCCGGCCCAACAACCCAAACCGTAGATAGTACGTCGAGCACAAAAAGCACTGGCCCTAGCGAGACGACTATGGAGAAGATGCTACAGTTGATGGAACTGCAGCAGCAACAGCTTCAGTCACAATTCAAAGCCCAATTTGAGGCGCAACAAAAATAGATGAATGCCCTGACTCAGATAGTGAGCAGAATGGCGGACAATACCAAGACGACGGACGAAGAGCCCGAGGAAAAGCAAGGTGATCAAGAAGAAGACGAGGAGGAAGATGGCTCCCCGCAAATGATGAACTCTCCTTCCATGTTCAAAGTGAAGGAGTTTCGCAAAATGAACCCGCCAAAGTTCAACGGCCGAGCAGAGCCCGACGTGATAGTAGGATGGCTCGCAGAGATGGAGGACTTGTTCGATCTCCTCTGCATCGAAGGGTCCCAGAGGGTGGCCTGTGCGGCGCTGCAGTTACAACTAAGAGCACATGACTGGTGGACGGCGAAGAAACAAGAGATCTGTGAAACCGATTCCAACAAAAAGATTTCTTGGGAAATGTTCAAGACAGCCTTCCTTGAGCAGTACGTTCCTCGCGCCATCCGTCGACAGAAGGCGGATGAGTTCATGATGTTGAGGCAGGGGAATATGAGTGTTGAAGATTATGATGCAAGCTTCTCGAAACTTACAAAATTTGCCGACGCCTTCCTGTCCAACAAAGAAGAATGGTGCGAGCGTTTTCAGCAAGGCCTCAACGAAGAACTGCGTAGGGACGTCATGAACCAACGATGCCAAACTTATCGTGAATCCTACGAAGCCGCACTTGATAGTGAGTGAATCTTTGGCCGTATGTCACAAAGGGCCGTGCCTGTCGTTCGTAACAACTTCAACAAGCGTCCTAATGACGCTGGAGGATCGGGAGTACAAAAGCGCCCAAACACGTCTGAGAATCGTGGTCACTTTGCCGCAGTAAATTGCAACATATGTGGCAAGCGTGGGCACCGAGCACCCGATTGTAGACTGAGAACATGCTTCAAGTGTGGCGAGCTAGGCCACTTCAGTCAATATTGTCAGGCGGGGAAGCCGAATCAACACAACCCACCAAGGAACACTCTGAATCCATATAAAGCGCCTACACTACAAGGCACAAATGCGGTGCCTGTGACCCCGCAGAATCAACACCACGGAGCTCAAGGCCGAGTTTATGCCTTAACTCGGGATGAGGCGTACGCGTCCGATACGGTTGTAACAGGTATATTACTCTACAAAGATATACCTGCTCGAGTCCTATTCGATTCGGGTGCGACGCATAGCTTTATATCTGCTGATTACGCAAAAGAAAATAAAATAACCATGCAATCACTAGATATAAATATTAGCGTTAGCACTCCGTCGGGAGTTGATATGCCTGCGAACTTTATTTGTAGGGATGGCCACCTTTGCATCGGAGGAAGATATCTATCCTTGGATGCCGTCGTGCTAGACATCAAAGATTACGACATAATCCTGGGCATGGATTGGTTGGGCGCTTGTCGTACAACGATCGAGTGCACGGAGAAGAGAGTGGTGTTTCGCCTTCCTGGCGAGATAGAGTTCTCATATTCGTGCGGTACGGCCTCGAAGACGGCGATGATGGTATCGGCAATCTCGGCAAGGCGTATGCTGCGTTCCGGCTATACGGGATACTTGGCATCAGTTCGAGACACGCGGACGGATAATATAAACACAATGCAGACTGATGTTATGGCAGATTTTTCTAACGTTTTTCCTGACGAGATGTCCGGGATGCCGCCGGATCGAGAAATTGAATTCAGCATCGACACCTTTCCGGATACACGGCCGATATCCAAGGCGCCTTACCGAATGGCTCCAGCAGAACTGAAGGAACTGAAGGTACAATTACAAGAGTTGCTAGACCGCGGATTTATTCGCCCTAGCGTCTCTCCATGGGGTGCTTCCGTATTATTCGTGAAGAAGAAGGATGGGTCGATGCGGCTATGCATCGACTATCGTGAACTCAACAAGGCGACCGTGCGGAACAAGTATCCTTTGCCGCGAATCGACGACTTGTTTGACCAACTGCAAGGCACGGTAATATTTTTAAAAAATCGATCTTCGTTCAGGCTATCATCAATTGAAGATCAAGTCCGATGACGTATCGAAGTATGCCTTCCGCACTCGATATGGTCATTACGAATTCCTCGTCATGCCGTTCGGTTTGACGAATGCCCCAGCCGCGTTCATGGATCTGATGAACCGAGTCTTCCGACCTCAAATAGATAAATTTGTAGTCGTATTCATCGACGATATCCTTGTCTACTCAAAGAATCGTGAAAAACATACAGAACATTTGAAGACGGTACTGCAGATTCTGCGTGAAAACAAATTGTACGCCAAGCAGAGTAAGTACGAGTTCTGGATGAGTAGCGTGACATTCCTCGGGCACGTAATCTCTGCCAAAGGTGTCGCGGTGGACCCAAAGAAGATTGATGCGGTGGTGGATTGGAAACGACCTGCCTCGGCTAGCGACATTCGGAGTTTCCTTGGCTTACGGGCTACTACCGTTGATTCGTGCGAAGCTTTTCAAAACTAGCGTCGCCTCTGACTCGTCTCACCCAGAAGGGAGTATTATTTGAATGGAGCGACGACTGTGAATCCAGCTTCCAAGAGTTGAAGCAACGGCTCGTCTCAGCTCCAATCCTTGCAATTCCAGACGGTCCATAAGGCTTTCAGATATTCAGCGACGCGTCGGGAACTGGCCTCGGGTGCGTACTCATGCAGAGAGACAAAGTCATCTCCTACGCTTCACGGCAGTTGAAGCAGCACGAGAAAAACTACCCGACGCACGACCTAGAATTGGCGGCGATCGTCTTTATGTTGAAGTTATGGCGGCACTACCTCTATGGCGTGGCATACAGAATCTACACAGATCACAAAAGCCTGAAGTACTTATTTACACAATGGGAACTCAACCTACGACAACGACGTTGGCTCGAACTCATAAAAGATTACGAGCTAACGATCGAGTATACACCGGACAAGGGAAACGTGGTGGCCGACGCACTCAGCAGAATATTTATGGGAACACTGGCCATAAACAAGGAAATACGGCGAGACCTTGAAGCGATGGGTATCGAACTCGGAATTGAGTATCGACACCTGCACCTATCTCAACTGAAGTTAGGATCGAGCCTGCTTAGCAAGATAAAGATCGCACAGGAGGATGACTCATTCCTGAAGAAAATGCGCGAGCTGATTTCAACGGGAAGGGCGACTGACTTTGCGGAAGACGGAGACGGGACGATACGACTAAAGGGAAGGCTCTGCGTTCCTGAAACTGCCGAACTCAGAAAAGAAATTCTGACGGAGACGCATTATGCGAAGTACTCGTTACATCCTGGAAGCACCAAGATGTATAAGGACTTCCGCACAAACTTTTGGTGGCACGGCATGAAGAAAGACGTGGCTACGTTCGTATCGCAATGCATGGCGTGTCAGCAGGTGAAGGCGGAATACCAACGGCCAGGCGACGAGCTGCAGAATATCGCCATTCCCGAGTGGAAGTGGGACAATATCTCGATGGATTTCATTGTGGGATTTTCGAAGACGCCGCGGGGGAATGACGCGATTTGGGTCATTGTCGATAGATTGACCAAGTCGGCTCACTTCATCGCAATTAAAGTAGGATGGAGCGTCGATCGGTTAGCACAAATCTACGTCGATGAGATTGTTCGACTGCACGGGGTACCGGCCACTATAATTTCGGACAAAGACGGGCGATTCCTATCGCGTTTCTGGACGAGCCTCCAAGCGGCGATGGGGACCAAACTGAACTTTAGTTCGGCGTACCATCCCCAAACATACGGTCAGACAGAGAGGGTCAATCAGATCTTAGAAGATATGTTGCGTCTGTGTGCAATCGACCTAAAGACTAGTTGGGATACGCATTTTCCGCTTGCGGAGTTTACATATAACAATTGTTATCAGTTGAGCATTCAGATGGCTCCATACGAAGCGCTCTACGGGAGGAAGTGCCGTTCGCCGATATGCTAGGATGAAGTCGGAGAGCGACAAGTGCTTGGACCGGAACTGGTGGAGCAGGCCGTCGAAAAGGTCCGCTTGATTTGAGATAGACTCCGCATCGCGCAAAGTCGACAAAAGAGCTACGCAGATCTTCGTCGACGTCCGCTAGAGTTCTTGGCCGGGGACCATGTGTTTCTAAAAGTAACGCCCATGCGCGGTGTGATACGGTTCGGCGTTAAAGGCAAGTTGAGCCCGAGATTTGTAGGCCCCTTCGAGATCATTGAGCGAGTTGCGACGGTTGCTTATCGGATCGCACTACCTCCTGCCTTAGCTGATGTGCACGATGTTTTCCATGTTTCACAACTTCGAAAATACGTGCACGATCCAAGTCATGTGGTTAGCTTCGATCAGTTGGAGCTACGTACTAACTTGTCTTAATCGGAGAAGCCTGTTCAAATTTTGGACCGCAAGGAAAAGGTGCTGCGAAATCGGTCGATGTCCTTGGTCCGCGTGCTTTGGCGGAACCATTCAGTCGAGGAGTCGACGTGGGAGATGGAGGCGGAGATGAAAGAGAAGTACCCCGCGTTGTTTGTCTAAATTAAGGTCAGACCCTTGTTCTTAAGTTTCGGGACGAAACTTTTTCTTAGTGGTATATTATGTAGCGCCCCGCTTTCGATAGGCGACGGAACTTCATAATATGCTAGCGCCGAGTCAGATCGACCGGGAACTTAGATGGCCATCTGACTCGATCGCTAAGCTTGGTAAACGTTAACGCCTTGCGGCATCGATTCAAATCGATTTGGACGGAAGTTACGAGAATCGATCCAACTAATGGAACGACTTCTGTTGGAATAAGTCCTAGATGCAGCGGGCTGCGTCTCGACGAGTGACCTCTCTATAAGAGTCCCTTCAACGGGACTGGACCGCTGTATGGTTTTCTTAGAGCTTTGCCGCTGGGCTTGATGAAGTGCTTTCGCGTCGTTTTCATGGATGCAATTATAATTTCGATGCAAGGGGAAAAGAAAGAATTCTAACAAAGCGTTGGTGCCATTGCAGGAGCTCGCGTAACTAAGGATTGACGTTGCGTAGCGTTTGGACGATCGGCACGAAGCAAAGTAATCGGTGGGTGATTCGACCCTTCTTTTCTACTCTGTCCCGCAAACTTATTCCTTGCTTCGAATTTATTCAAATCGAACGATGCCAAGTTAATTGTGTCACTCCCCGTTTCCAGAATGCGTATTTTTATACAAGAATGCGTATTTTTATACATGTATAATTCATGTATATTTATTTAGTATTTATCATGTATTATCCTGTATTTAAATTCCTTTAATTTCATGTTAATTAATTTTTTGCATTTTATTCCTGCATTTTATTCCTGTATTTTATTTTCTGTATTTTATTTCCTGCTGTTATTCTCTGCTTTTAGTCTTGCTTTGTGGTTCGGGTTCATGGATGGTTCTTCTCGGGTTCATGGTGGTTCACATGAACCGAACCACCACAAACCCCCACATACCACCACCCTTTCTATTTAAGCCCCCATCTCCTTCTCTCTCCTCATAACTCTCATTCTTCACCATTACTTCTTCTTCTTCCTCATCACTCTCTTCCACCAACCAACAGCAGGCAAGTACATCTTGCTTCTTGCTTGGAGAACCATTTTTATGGTTCATTATTCTTCCTCTCACGATCCTGAGAGAGTTTAGTACTTAGTGTTTTTGATTTCGTTGGCTTGTTTCTCCCAGATCTAAGTGTTTGTGTTCTCGGTTGTTCATGAGTTTTGATCTCCCAACTCAGCGTAAATTTTTAGTCACGCTTACGTTCTCACGAGCGTGCGTGAATTTTTAGTCACGCACACGTCTTTACGTGTCAGCGTGAATTTTTAGTCACGCTCACGTTCTCACGAGCGTGCGTGAATTTTTAGTCACGCTCACGTCTTTACGTGTTAGCGTGAATTTTCAGTCACGCTCACGTTCTCACGAGCGTGCGTGAATTTTTAGTCACGCTCACGTTCTTACATGTCAGCGTGAATTTTGAGTTACGCTCACGTCTTTGCGTGCGTGCGTGAATTTTTTATCACTTTTCACGCTCACGATTGAGTGCGTGAATTTCTTATCACTTTTCACGCTCACGATTGAGTGCGTGAATTTCCCTTCACGCTCATACTGTGCGTGCCAACGTGAATTTCTTACCACTTTTCACGCTCACGCTGTTTACACGCTCACTCGTACCTACTAGACTTAGCGTGACTTGTTGGCCTTAGCATAGACTTGTTGGTGTGACTTTCTAACCTGGGTGTTACTATTTGCTCTATAACTTATTCATTTAATGATGGCATGATAATTCTTCTATTATATCCTTACGCCTTTTTGCATGAACTTGATAAATCATGATATATTAATATTGATAATACAGATTGTTATGTGGAATGCGCCTTGTGTCCTGATTGATCCATGGATACCCAGTAAGGCTGGAACTTAACTCTGAGGAGTTATAGACTCGACCCCACTGAATACTACTTTATTTTCATGCCTTGTCACCATTGATAATAATTATGACATTGACTAATAATTGATCATGCGTTCCTAGTTGGAACTGAGAGACTGGCTAGTCGTCTTATTGAATTGAATGAATGAGACACGTTCATGTAATAAACTATTGCAATCGATTAGCCGATCCCGAATATTGGCATACAGGCACATACAGGCTTCGAATTATTTATTTATTTATTTAGTTATTTATTTATCTTACAAAAACAGCATGTGTACTTTATGGTCAAGGCATGATTACTCTGTGGTTAGATTTGATTGTTGCATTACGCTATGTAAAACCTACAACATAGCGGCACGGGTATCATTGTAGAGTTGCGCATATCGTACCCCGTACAAAAGTACTCATTTGAATGACCATGATCCACGACATGGGATTTCGCTTAACATAGAGGCTTTAAGTTAAATAAAATAATGATGGCATGGAGAGAATGGATTCCCGAGTTCTTACATGGCAGCCCTCTTGGGACTAGTAGTGCCCGACAGGCCGGCTGGTTCCCACAGATACTGTAAATCTGTCACACGGGCAGGGAACGGTATCTGCTTATATTATTAAATTGTACATGGTATATTAACGACGGGCGTCCCGCTGGGACTCGTCTAATTACATGATTGGCACAATTGATTGATTGGATAGACTAGCCTTGCTCGCACATAGTAAGAACTGAGGAATCTTTATTGCATAATTCCAGGATAACTTGGGACTCACAATAGCAAGCCGTAGTAGTTGATTGGCCGTTCAAGATGATTTGTTTGTGTACTGTACCTACTCTGTTGCCTAACTGAGATGATCAGAATGTCAGGACATGACGGGCCAACTTCTGTCCTTGTTTGGTTGGGAGGTTGGTTCGAAGTGTCGTGATGTTATGTGAATCCTAGAAGATAGCAGAGATCTATTATCATATTCTCTTATTACTGGTCTAATCCTTCATATCGTCCTTCCTTGTGGTACTTGCTATTAGAGGTCTAACCTCTCTGGTTTTGCATGGCCAGATTTAGAGCCAGTCCTCGAGGATCCAGCTTACTTCTACCTCCAAGATGGTCAATACTAGGGGAATGATCGCAGGAGGACTCGAGTGGGTTCCTTACTTCACCACTCGTTTTGTTATTTACTTCATACTTAGCCGTTTGGCACCGACATGTTAGTCGGATTGTCTTGCACTTACTTTTATATAATTGTAATTAAGTCAGACTGCAGCTGATAACAATTGTGTATATGTTACTATACCATCTGGCTATGTTTTGTAAAGCCAGATCTCAAGAACATTTTGACTGAGCGTTTGTGACGCCTTACTGCTTATTCTCACATGTTCTCTATTTTCTGTTTCTGGTTTGAATGATTGAGACAATAGATGTGAAGTGACCATAGTAAGACTTTCATGTAGTATGCACCCCCTCGTCTGGTTAGACAGCATTGATCGTATTATACGGTATTCATCTACCCGTAATACGTAGCTGGCTGAGTCATTCCCCCGCTCTCCAGTATTCTGGTTCTGGGGCGTGACAAATTGCATGCCAATCCACTAAGTCAAGAACTCGGGAAAAACGTATCAATTTTGAGTAATCTACTCGGAAAAATGCAAGTTTCTTACATAACTGGAAAAGTTTAAGGTTTTAGTAAAAAGATAGACTATTTCATGTGCTGCAAAATAATATGAAACGTCGATCATGGGTTATGATGCCTCGGACAATTTGGTGCCCACGGGACGCTAAATCGGTGTACGGCTTTGGGGAAAATGAATCGTTGCATGAGTTACGAGAAATGATAATGCTGTTTGATACTATCCGTGCTATACGAAACTGTTTGCATATATGAAACTGTTCGCACATAGGCATGGTCATGGACAGCTTGTGCACAAGTTCGTTTTCCTCGAAACGGTATCCGGGGCATCGGAACCGATTCGTCCTAGGGGGAATAATTTATCGTGCTTTGGCACGAGGCATGCGGGACCTTCAGTAAGGCTTGCAACCTAGGCTGAATGGGTTACGTCGTATGCCAACTTCGATTAAGTCCCTAGTGGTGCGTAGCACCAATGACCGCATATAAGATAGTTGCATGCTCACCTATTGTCTTATACAGGTGTAAATATTATCTCTGTTTTCATGCAGGGACGAGCACGGCCGTAGTAAGAAATATGATAAACTGCGATGTTATGTTGTATGCTTTAATGCTCAAAGACGGTTATCGAATATGAACTGAATTCATTTAGTTCTAATAGCAAGACAACTCTAAAGCATGCCTATCCTAACAATCAGTTTAGACGAGTTGGTTCGTCTCGTCCACTTAGCAAGTGTGCTAATCCCCTTCCCCAATTTCTCCAGGTGCGGCGGGCGCTCCAACCTAAAACGAAGCTGAAGTACGGAGAGACGTTTTGAAGCTCTTCCTATACTGAAGTATTTTGAAGCCAATTCAAGTCGACGGCTTATGTATAAAGGGGCGAATGTATGGGACGACAAGCGTAGTTCAGGCAACTTGTCGAATGTATTTTCTTTCTGTTTTCAATCAATGTAGCCGCAACGGCATCCAATGTAATTACGTCTTGCACTTCGTTGCAAGCTATGAATGAAAAGCATTTCTATCTTCGTATACTGCGTCTTAAATTCTGATGTGATTTATGAAGTTTCAACTTGGCGTATTTATATCAAATGCAACGTAACGTTCTACCTTGTACGAGTGCAATTCCAGACTCGTACGGCATCACGCCTTAGCCAGGACGATCGAATCGGCAAAAATTAACAACGGGGACGAATGTTGCCGACTCGGGGCGTGACAATTTCCACATCGTTCATCCTTGTAATTTGAGTGGAAGTAACACATTGCCTCCTCATAATCTTGGCACTTGAAATAACAAGCGCCTTTAAACCCATTCACTTGCATGTGACATTCAGGCCAGGTTGTGTGCACCCCTGGCTTTCTTCCTTTCAAAACAACGTAGAAAGACATGCTACAAAGATATGAAAAGCATAGATGAAGCAGAGAATTAACAGAAACAGCAGCATGCTACAAAGATAGAAAAGCAGGGAATTAACAAAAGCAAAGACATCAAAAGAGCAGGGAATTGAAGCCACACAAAAACAGCAGCCTATGAGCATCATAGGCCTTGTGGAAACAGCAGCATGTGCTGTTCCAGAGTAGTAAATATTACAGGCCATACCAAAAATTGTCACTTCCACTTACACAATGATACAAAATGCAGTCGATTGCTACAAGATTACTTGTCTTGCATGAAATTATCTAGCCATGCCCGTTGGAAACTCTCGGGCAACCCTATAAACTTGTTGGCCTCAAAGTTGTCAGTGCAAAGAAAGTTGTATGTATTCATAAGTACGTCTGGCTCATATCCTTCTAAGGCAAATAATTTACTACCTATTTTCTCAATCGGGGTCTTGAATCCGGTACGAAGTGCCTCGACCATGGAAGTAACACTCCCCACCAATTGAGTCATTCCCTCATTTCCCATGCTAGCCTCTCTACGACGTTTTCCTCCGTAGATTTCGTAGATTGGGAAGTCGCAGCATTGTGGTGTGAGCCGCTACCGGGAGGAGTATCTACTTCGACGTATTCTCTTGGGCCCCATTTCACATTGTTATCCTTCGTACGGTCCCCTCTTGCATGGTCATCTCCACATACAATTCGACCAAGAAATAATTCGACGGCTTCTTGGGTTTGTTCTTTTGAGGAGATTCAGCTTGGTCCTCATTAAGTCCTAGTGGAATAGATCCCTGACTAACCACAAAGGAATATGAATCCATAAAAGGATCAATATTGCCACTCCAATTTATGTCGAGCATTGATTGTGACACCCTTGAGGTTACAAGTGGACGAATGGGACTTGGTTGTGTCACCTTTTCTTGTACCCCTCCAGTTTCGTGCCCTTCACTTCCTGTACTAGTACCCAACGACCTCCTCTTTGTTTGAGGAGGTACAAAAGGGCTGCCTGCATGGGATTGGAAGTGTCAGTAGTTGGAAAAGTTGTCTCCCATCTCACCTGTTGACATTTAGAATTAAATTTGTTGCAGAAGCGTACATAATGTATATTTCTGTTAATAAAAGGACATATTACAATCTGATCAGGCTTTTTTCCAAAAATATCATACAATATATGCCCAAAATATCAAAAAACTGCTACTAACATCAATTCAAACTAACAAAAAACTGCTACAACCTATGCCACACATATTATACCCTACCATGTCCAGTACAGTAGTCATGCCACATATGTTTTGCAATATGATCACGCATGTCCTCCCACGCCTTCTTCACATTACGTTGGGCTTGCGTACTATTTTGGGAGAATTGTTCATACTCGAACAAATTGTCTTCCACAACTTCCACCTCACCTAAGGACAGTTCATCAACAACTAAGTCGTCCTTAGGGTCAACTCCAAGTATGTAGTTGTGCAGCACACAACAAGCAAGTACAATGTAGTGCCCCGTCCCGCGAAGTCAATCGGAGGAATCGAAACGCCGACGGCGTTCGGACTTGGCCTTACAACGGCGACTCGAAGACATCGCTCAGGTGGGGTAGTTTCGGTGAACTTGTCTTATCTCAGCCTTCACTTAATAATTCGTGTGTTTTCAACTTGCACAAGTAGGCTTAATAATAAAAGAGACGAATCCACATAGCTAAAGGGAATTATCCCGACGGATCGAATCGAGTTTAGAACATGGAAAACGTCCCACGGTCTGATTAGAGTTGGTGCTCAGCGTGCTTTGAAAATGACACTCGGTCCTTCGTCCCGCGGCTTGGGAGAAGGAAAAGTTGGTATTCGACACAAACGATGAGTTAGCCTAAGTCGTAGGCGTCGCCCGCGTAAATGCTCGATAAAGCATGCACGTATCCACTGCGCAAGGCTTGGCATAGCCTTGGCTCGTCCCTCGGGTTAAGTTGTAGGCTTGAGTAAGTTAGACAGAGTTATGCCGATCGACCTAAGTCATTCCAAGTGCCGTCCCGTTCCTTCTGCGGTTGTCAAGTCAAATAGTCCCACGATCTCAAGAGCCGTCATGTAACATATGACTTGGGTGACAGCGTCGCGTAGGACGTAAGTCAGTTAAAGGCACGAGCCATGGTTGGCACGATGTAAAGTTAGCCACGGTCCATGGCACTTAAGGAATACGTTTTGTTCAAGTTAATTTGGAAGGCTACGTAGTAGTCGTTCTCTCGGGTTCAAAGAAGTTCGAGGCGGTCCCTCGGTTGGGAGCCTCGCGTCCTATCCACGTTAAGGTATTTCGAGACGGTCCTTCGGTTGGGAGTCTCGCGTTCCTATCCACGTTAAGTATTCGAGGCGGACCCTCGGTTGGGAGTCTCGCGGTCCCGAGGCACGTTATGCCAAGTGTGATTCAGAGCACGTGTTGCTAAGTATAGTTCCGGTCGTACCAAAAAGTAGGCCATGCATTACGTGAGTCTAGATGTCTCGTAGGTGCGTGGTCATTGGACACCTTGTCGACAAGGATTTCTGCCTAGACTGGTTATACGCCGGAGCACCGGGCCCAGTCATCCTAGGGGGTAGACGTTATAGCAGCGCATGCTTTTATTGCGTGGGTAGTCGGGGGCTTTCAACAGGGCTCGCTACCTGCGCTGAAGGACCCGCCGCCTACCCGAGCTATGTTCGCGATGGCTTGTCATGCCAGTAGCCTTTCATATAGATAATTGGCGTGCTAAGCGGCGAATCCGCATGCACGGAGTCGGTCATAACAAAGAAAGTGTAAGCACGGTATGCGTTGAATGGTGAAATGTGTGCTCGGTTGCACCCAAAGTATTATAAAGCCTACGATTCGGCTATACGTAAAGACATGTGCTTAGGCACGAGATATGGCATCGTAATTGAGTTATCAACACTGGTTCCACAAGTTTGGTTAGTCGTTGCACGTTAAGTCGAGAAGGGCCGTAAGTCGAGTTTGGATAAGTCAGGTTACGCTACGAGGCATGGCTACGATGTTTGAGGCACGGGCAAGTATTTGACACGACCTAGTTGTTACGTCCAAGAGTATGGTACGATAGACAACTATGAGTCGGTACGTTGACAATGCAAGCACGAGATAGGTCTAGAGGCAAAGTATGAGTACGTTATCAGTACAAGGCACGGAGATGGTCTAAAGACACTAAATAGGCCGAGCGTCGGTCCTATAATCGATCCTAAGGCAAGACTAGAAAGACAATCGTAAAGGGGCTTGTATTGCACAAAGTAAAATAAACGTGTCGGTTTTGTATGGGCGGGCGAGGAGCTCACTCCACCAGTACAGTTGAGTACTGACAACCACACAGTTTCCATGTGCAAGCACATGTAGAAGCTCGTGGCACGGAGCTCGCTTGGATGCGTCGAGGCACGGAGTCCCTTGGCGATTCGAAGCGTACGGCCGCATGGAATCGAAGACTTATACGGGACATAATGTATGGATATCGCCTATCCGAAGCATCCGCTAGCTCAAGCATTGTAATCGAGAGATGAGAGAGAGCAGAGTGATTTGTAATGTGAGACGAGTGTATTTGAGTGATTGTAATCTCGGCCTTGCGCCCCCAATGTAACCGTTGTTTCAATATCAATAAAGAGCTTCTTTTTAATGACTTGTGTTTTGTTCTTAATTTCCTCTGCGTGTTCAATGTCTCTGCTTGGGACTTCTGTGCGACGACCCCGTCGCAGCCGCTGTAATCGACCGTTATGGAACCCGCCTTGCACGAGCGCAATCTAGGCTCGTACGGCATCACGCCTTAGCGAGGACGATCGCTCCTACGGGAGCGGGGCGTGACTTAGTGGTATCAGAGCACGGCTTTACGTCCTTGGACTATCGATTGAATTCTTTAACTCTGATGTTTCTGCGAACTCTGAATGTTGCTTCCGCAAAGTTGATATCGTTGGTGCGCTCTCTCTCGATTGTCCCACGGGATGTCCATACAATAAGTCTAATATTTTCAAAATCTCGTACAAGCGTTCCATCAAACGCATCGGTAGGCCATTGCCGGATACGTTGGTAGGCCTTTGGGCTGAACGGTGCCGACCTTGAGTTGATAGAAGACACGTGCTTAAAGTTAGCAAACATGTTGCGTGCTTGAACGACCTTACGCTAACAATAGCGAACGAGCACACGAGACCGAAGTATAGTTCGAACGGGGTGGTTATGTACACAGCATTTGGCTAAGTTGTGCCGATTATTGCGTACCTCGACTTTTTGGTGCAAACGAGTCGCGAGCAATATTAAGTATCGCTCGGTCGAAATCGGGGATACACTTAGAGTGTATATCGATAGATGTGCTATTCGACTAATGCTTAGGCGTATACGGAAGATTGTTTTGGATTTTGAGAAATAGTGTGAATGACTTAGTACGTCGATACGACGTGAACGATTACACTAGGGATTCGTCGAACGAATTCGAAACGTGTCTTAGCGAATAACGCAAACGTGATTTGGACTAGATTGGATGACTCGAATCCCGAGTGGTGTATGGTCCGTCTTGGAAATCATTTGAGCAAAAGATTGAGGATTGCACGAGTATGAAATACGAAAACGATTGAGTTTGAATCGAATTGAAGAAATTGATACGGATAGTATACGAAAAGTTAGCATGACGGGAAGATAGCGTGCACGAAAGGTTTGACTTGAAGTTACGTAAATGACTCTGAGGATTGAAATCGATGTGCTCGATGGTTTGAGTTAGCAAGGAATGATGCGAATTGAGAAAATACGTTAGTCGATGACTTAAGATAGACGGATAAACGATACGTGAATTTGGGTTGAAAAAATTGATGTGGTGAACGATTCGAGGGATAATGATCAAACTTGAAATTGAATGTCGAGGAGATTATCCAGTCGGACGATAGCATCATTCGCACGACTCAGAATTCGTTACAAACGAAGATCGTCAGGTTACATACATCGTCGATGATATTGAGGCGTATCAAAGACGATATGCGATAACTCGGGGGTAATCTAACACGGTGAATGACGATCGTACAAGTGTTATCGTTCCAAATGGATGCAATACTTAGGATTTTGATTGAGATAAATGTTGGATAAAAGTGATCGTGTTTTGATGGTTGCGTTGATAACCACAACGTCGACGGTCTTGTCTTGCGCGAGCGCAACTCTAGCCTCGTACATGCGTTGCATCGGATTTGGGGCGATCGTTCCGCGTGAGCGCTGACATGGTGATTCATGTCGCAGGAATGATCGAACTCGAAAAATCAGGATGCGGCAACTTTGATTGTCTCGACTTGTCGGTTTGATGCGAAGGCAAATTCGAGGATTCAAAGGACTTGTGATTGACGATTGAATAAAACTTGAGGATTGAGTAGGTCCAATCCGCGCATCGAGAATGAATTAGTCTGGACTCAAACAAGAGTTACGCCCCGATGAGAATGATTATTCCGCGGGTGCGTTGCATGGTGATTCATGAACCACCGTGGATAATTGGACTCGCGTGAGATCGGAGCACAACATATTGTTAAGTCGGACGACCTTGTGATCGATTACGTGAATTGGAATAGATGATTTCGGAAACGTGAATTGTGAATTACGGTTTAGAGATGAATTGTGTCATAGCGTGCTTGATTTGAGAATGAATGATAGGCGAACTAATGTTGAACGTGTTCGAAGAGATAAACTATACGAAACGGCTTGATGAACGAATGATATTGATATAACATAAAATTGGTTAAAACGTGAGTTATCGTAGGATGGCTTTATCGAACGACTCGTACCCCATGCGTCGAATATTGGGATATGTGTAGGGAATCGATGCTCGATGTTTAGAAATCAGAGTGAAGCGAGCTTGGGTAGAAAACCCCATACCATTAATTTGGTTTGACCTTAGGATGGGGTCAGTGTTGATATCGTTGTTTGGGAACTATGATTCCAGTACTGACGAAAGATATAGCCTAGCGGTTTGGCAGACGTTCTGGCACGAAGCGATAGGAATTGGGGAGGCACCACTCGCGAGTCTCGGCTGACATGCACGTATATCAGGGACGCCCGAATATGTGTACGATCCGACTCGAGTGGTGATGGCGGATTCTCTATCACGAGGCTTGGCTAAAATGCATGTATTTTGGGGACGCCTAGAATATGTGCACGATCCAACTAAGTGATACGTTGAATCAAGTGAGACTTGAGGAACGGGAAAGTGTCGAGGATTTTGAAGATTGTAAGTTTCGAAGAAATGTTGACGGTAACGCGATCATTGAATTGAGACGAGTTCGAATGTTGGTTGATCGGTTGGTGTGTCTTACGACTAAGTTAGCGATAAGCACGGGCGTGGCTCGAAACTGAAGAAATGCGTAGGCGGAGTGGGTACGATTAAGTCTTGGCCATAGAGATGGTAGGATGGTTTGCCTTCAGGAAAGTCTCGAGGACGAGACTTGTTCTGAGTGGTGTATGTTGTAGTGCCCCGTCCCGCGAAGTCAATCGGAGGAATCGAAATGCCGACGGCGTTCGGACTTGGCCTTACAACGGCGACTCGAAGACATCGCTCAAGTGGGGTAGTTTCGGTGAACTTGCCTCATCTTAGCCTTCACTTAATAATTCGTGTGTTTTCAACTTGCACAAGTAGGCTTAATAATAAAAGAGACGAATCCACATAGCTAAAGGGAATTTGTCACGCCCCAGAACCAGAATACTGGAGAGCGAGGGCAGACATAGCCAGCTACGTATAATGAAATAGAATCCACTCCACTATACGGTCGCGGCTGTCTAGATATATGAGGGTTTATCTACAAGCCATCAGTCTCTTAGGGTCAATAACAAGCCTAGTGTCTCAATCACAAGCAAGTAAGTGGATGTTACAAGATGTAAGATTACCAAATATACAATAGTAAGGCATCCCAAACATTACATATTCAGCTGATCATGAAGCTAGTCGTTACAAAATGTGAGGACTGGCAAGAGTTGTAGTCATACATGATCAGCCCTAGGTTGCCAATCATGTCACAGCCCGAAGGCAGACAGTAAGTAAAAAAATATACACGAGCTAACACTTGCTCGGCGGCTAAACGCCTCAAAAGAATAATTTTACAATAGAGTGGGAGAGCAAAAGTAAACCCACTCGTTGCCAGGATTCCGTCTAGTGGTCACCATGTGGCTGGAGATTCGGTAGATCCTCTGGAGCTGCTCTGGTATCTGGCCATACAAAACCAGCTGGGTCAGACCCCAGAAAGAGCAAGTGCCACAAAGGAGGCTTCACTTAGGAACTAAAACCAGCAAATTAGCACAAGAATAATTGCATAATAAAAGACAGTAATTAAAGAAAAGCAGGACAGGTGATATATGATGAGATAACCATGGGACTATTCAGATAACCAGGTTACAACCCGTAAACCAAACAAGGACCGGGGTTGTAACCCTTCGTCTGAACAGAACTTGGATTCTCCCACCATTTATCGGCAAGATAAAATGAGAAAATAGGTCATGTGACAATCTTGTACAGAATCAAGACAAGAATAGACTGGTAAACTTCATCCATCATTTCACGGCCAAGCAATCAGTACGGCTTGATACTTTAACTAACTAGGGTTATCACATGCCTAGTTACTAGCAAGATGCAATGAGATTATTCTACAGCCACAAGCCCTGCAGACCATCCAGGCTATCCGGACGCAATTAGGGATTGAATTTATGTGGGTACATCGTCCAGGAAACGCATGTACCCTTAGGTGACTTAGAGGGTACAACACATGACAGTGTGCTGGAAATGTGCCCTACTCGACGGCAGACTACAGATCCCAAGTGGGGCGCCCAGATAACGGGATTGCCTGTAGCTGGGAAATCTCTTCATGACTACTGGATTATTCTAGTGATTAGCCTTAGTCGATTTCAGTGGGTACCCCCTGACCGTGGTACTCAGGGATCCCCATCCTAGACATGATGCAGGACAAGACGGGTTCATTTGCACAAGCACAATCGTCCACGGTGTCCAGGTCATTCAATCTTGTCATGTCGTGTTAGCCGTCGCAACAGCATTTCAAGGAATATCATGTCAGGTTTATCATGTCAAGAGTGCGCCACGGCGGGCCACTATCAAGAATTATCATGTCAAGTTATCATGTCAAATTTGTCAGGTCAAGTTATCATGTCAGGAGTGCACCACGACGGGTCACTATCAAGTCATGTCATTTATCAAGGAGAAGAGAAACTTGCACAATTTAAATAATAATATATTAATAATATATATATTCATGAAGCCAAGGGGAAACTCTACAACTTTTATGTTGGGATTGGAAAGAAATTCGGACCACAATTCACGCAAATAAGACATTTAAACAATCAAAGTGGGACCCATATGGTCCAAAAGTGGGAGAACAAACATGCGGTCAAAGAGAGTGGGAGTCCACCCATGCGGCCAACATAACAAAGAGGGCATAAAATCAAGTAAGACAAAAGATAGTGGAACCCACAATAATTGCAAGCTCCCACTTCAGCAAGCAAGTCAACTAAAGGAAGCTATGTGGGACCCCCACAATTAATGCAATAAGAAAAGGTTCACGTGAGCTACCTAATTAATGGTTCACGTGGCCAAAATATTAGATAGTGGGAGAAGGGAGCCTATGCGGCTCACCTTAGATTCCATGCAAATAATAATAGTATTAAATGGCCAAAGGCCATGCGGCTCTGCATCTCCAGAATGCTTAATCCAAGCATTAAAGCATAAAACATAAAAATAGTAAGGACTTAATTGCATTAAGCAATAAAGTCAAGGACTTAATTGCATAAAAAATTAAGTCTCCAGAATGCTTATGCGGCTCCAATGCATTAGTTGCATTCCTAGGGACTAAGGCCTAAAATATAAACTTTAGTGCCTTAAAATGCATAAAAGCCTAAAGTAATATATTAAGAATGTAAGCTTTAAAAGCTTATGCGGCTATGGTGTCTTTAGTCAAACATATAAAGACAAAATGCTTAATCCTAAGCATTAAGTATGAAATGACATTGTATTAAGTTAAGGCATTTGGAATGAGACAACATCCAAGCCATATGCGGCTCTGTTGCTCCAAAAAGCTTTAATCAAAGCTTAAGGCATTGAATCCTTAAGACATTTAATATTTAAATATTAAAGCACTCAAGCATTTGAATAGCTATGCGGCTCTCTGGTGCATTAGGAAAATGCATTGGAACAATGCATTAAATACATGCATTTAGAATAGATAATAAAATATTGTATGTATGAGATGCACGTGGGAATATTGCATGCAGAATATTGCATGCATATGCGGCTCACATGGGTGCTGATGCATTCCATTCTCAAATTCATTAAAATAGTGGTGCCTATGCGGCTTACTGATAGTATTGCATTAAATAATGCATACAAAAGTAAGTGCTGGCTATTGCATTAATATGCCATGCGGCTGAGTGCAAAAATGTCCATGCGGCTCAGAAATTTCTCGTAGGTCAAAATTAGACCAAAGAAAATTCTCTGCAACCATGGGATCATCAACTTAGCAAAATATGCAAGTTTGATGGATCAAAATCCTAGAAACCAAAAATATCACAAAGCTAGATCTACAAAAATTTAACCATGTAAATGAAAAATGACAAGTACTAAAGTGGGTTAGAAACACATGAGGAAGACAATAGAACAATAAAAATGGGGTTCCTCCATGAAGCAAGATGCACTTGCCTAAGCTCTCCCTCTCTCCTGGTAGGTGAAGAGTAAAGATGGAGAAGAAGAAATGAGTAATGAGTAATAATGGAAGAGAGAGAGTGGGATAGATATTTATGGTGGGAGTGGTGGTAGGTGGGAGTGGTTCTCCACAAAACCAAACCAAGCCAAACCCACTAAACCGAACCAAACCAAGCCAATGCAATCCCATGATGAACCATGCTAATGTAACATGCAAAATAAAATCCAAGGCTAACTAATTATGACAAACTAAGAATACGAGTCTGAAATACGTACACGTATTCCCAATACGTGATACGAACCACGGGCATTACAGAATTATCCCGACGGATCGAATCGAGTCACTACCAAAATTTATCGTTTTAGCGACGGCCACATCCGTCGCTAAACCGACGGTAATTTCTATTAGCGACCGATAATCGACGAATTTTGGCCAAAAAAATCCGTCGGCAATCAGCTCATCGCTAATAACGGTCCGTCGCTAAGTTGTCGTCACATGACGGAATAGCGACGGATTGTCGATGTCACAATACGAAGCATTAGCGACGCATTTCCGACGAACTTTCGTCCATTTCAACTATTAAGTATTAAAATGTGTAGGCAATAGCGACATAAAGTTCCGTCGGTAACCCGTCGTAACAACGTATCAGATCGTATCATGAAGTCGCTAATCCGTCGGTATTCGTCGGTAGATAACGACGGATTAGCGACGGTGTTCTGACGGACTATCCGTCGATCAGGTTCTGGAAATGCTTAGCATTTCCAACACCATGGCGACGGAAGAGTAGTCGCTAATACGTCGCGACCGCGTCGCTACAGCGACGGGTTGCTGACGGATTATCCGTCGCCATGATTCTGAAAATGTCATGCATTTCCAGAACCATGTCGACGGATGGTCCGTCGCTACGCGGTCGCCATATAGAGCGACGGATTAGCGGCTGATTATCAGTCGCCCTGGAGACGGATTTCCGTCGCTATTCCGTCGAAGTTTATACCACCAGAACCTTGTCGACGGATAATTCGTCGACCACCCGTCGCTACCTGAAAACAGTTTAAAAACTTCTGATAGCGACGGCTTATCCGTCGAAAATCCGTCGGCAACTGGGATTATCCGTCGCGAAACGGTCACTAGTCCGTCGCTAACTGAGTTTTTTGGGAAAAAAAATTGTAGCACTTTTCCTGTTCACAAATATATTCATAAACCAAACCAATATATAATGCACACCAATTATCCAACAATCACACAGACCAAATATATAATGCACACCAATTATCCAAGAATCACATAGACCAAATATGCACATACGAATTTAATGTACACCAATTATCCAAGAATCACAGACCAAACCAAATTAATATAAAATAAATATCAATTATCCTAAAGAGTAACATAATATCCGGTGCTATAAGCCGATTATAGCACAATTAGTTCAAAGCTCTCACAAATAATCCAAATTTTCTTAATACAACATTTTAAGGAGGAGGTCGATTGTCCGTTCCCGTATTCGACCGACGAATATACTCGAAAGTCGGCGAAGCTGCTCTGCGGACATGAGATCCAGGAGTGCCGTCACAACCGTAGGCGGTAGCACAGGGGCTTCAGGGTTGAAAGAAAGATGGCCCACGGAAGACGGACCGACACCTGCAGTCGACGGACTAGTAGAAGACGGACGAGCACCATCAGCAGACGTACCGGCAGCAGCAGACGGACCGGCAGCAGCAGACGCAGGCGGAAAGTGCGTGGCAAATTGCTCCCGCAAGGACGACACCGCCTCGTGCAGCTGCGTAAGCTGCGACCTAACACCATCGTCTGCCCGGGCCACGGGAGGAGGCGGTGTCGGTGGAAATCTCTGCATCGCCATATACAATAGCCCTAGGGAGCCGACTCCGTACATGAACCCTTTCTTAAAGCCGTCGATGGTATCTACGAACAAGTCGTTCCGAGCGGCCAAAGAAGAGGGCGTCCGGAAGGGCGTCGTTTCACCGACATCCTCGGTGTCAGTTAACTGAGCCCGACTAAGGGCCTCACGATATGCAGCCTATCAAATGAATGTGTTTATATTATAAGATTTACCTAAGTTGTAATCTAAATCCTATGTTTCACTAAGTTAAGTGTGAATCCTAAGTTTACCTAAGTTATAGTCCGAATACTTTTAATTCTAACGTTAATCTCATAAACATAAGTACTTACATCAGTCTCCTTGGCCCTCTCATCGACGAAGCTCCCGTCCTTCCGTCTTTTGTGCGTATGCTGGAACACGTCGTGCATGGTGACCGATTCTGGCGCCCTTCCCTCCTTCACCGCCCGTTGGGCCTGAATATGAAATTTCCGTAGAAACCAATTAACTCCTTTAATTAATAATACCTAATTCGATAGTGAAATAAATTTACGGTTGCTCACCAGATCTGCAAGTATCGCTGCGTGAGACCTTGATCCCCCCGTATGAAGGCCCGCGGCAGATCGGTTCACCTTCGCCTTCTCCGATTTCTCCTTGTACGCAGGATTATCCATTATGCCTAAGAGGTCCTCATAATACTCCTGCCGGATCCAATTCGGCCTCGTATGCCCCATTTTTAGGTCATGAATCATATCCCGTATCTTCTTCGAGCATGCGCTTCTGTAGGTCATGTGGATCCCCTCCTCGCGATGGGGGGGCCACCAGTACGTTCTCTAACACAGAAAATCAATTATCACGTAATTTACAAAATGGTTGATTAAAGAATCACATAGACTTAACCAAAAAAATATAGATATATACCCTCAACTCGTCGAGCCAGACGTACTGCACGTTTGGGGGCACCGACGTAAAGTTGAGGTAGGGACCGTGGAAGTTAGCCCGAATAATTTCTCCAAGGGCCCTGCCAACATTAAACGGAAAAAACCTACAAAGAAGAAACGACTGGATTATTAACTTGAATAAATGAAAGAAATTTAATAAATTAACTTAAATTTACTTACGAGGTCCCCGCGGGCCATAGCTCTCGTCGGAACTCGCCCACTACCAAAATACATAGATTTACCGACGGCCTTATCCGTCGGTAGTCCGTCGCCAAAAATAAATACCGACGGATTACCGACGGATATTTTGGTAAAACAGCCGTCGGGAATAACCTCGTCGCTAAAACATATCCGTCGCTACTCCGTCGCTCAGCGACGACTTAGCGACGGAATACCGTCGGCGCATTTAAATATATATAGCGACGGATTACCGACTAGCTTTCGTCAAAACATGTATCAGGATATAGGGTTAGCGACGGAAAAATCCGTCGCTAAAGAGTCGGCAAAACCGTATCAGTGATATTCTGATACGCAATATCCGTCGCTAATCCGTCGTAAATTTGTCGGTAAAAGCGTATCAGAGATTTTCCCATACGGCAGGTCGTCGTTATGCCGTCGCTAATCCGCCGAGGTGTACGACGGATTAGCGTCGTATTAGCGACAAAACATCCGTCGCTAACTGCAAAATTTATGGACATCAAACAGAACTAGGTCGACGGACATTCCGTCGCTAAACCGTCGCTCAATGTAAAATACTCCAGGTAGCGACGGATATTACGTCGCCAATCCGTCGATACATTAAATTCCTACAGTTAGCGACGGATAGTCCGTCGCCAATCCGTCGCTTTATTGAAATGCTCCAGGTAGCGACGATTTTTACGTCGCCACTCCGTCGCTAAACTCAGTTTCTCCAGTTAGCGACGGACTATCCGTCGCTGAGTGGTCGCCAGTCCGTCGCTAACTTCTAATTTTTGAAAAAAAAAATACTGCAAACAGACTCTTTCCTGTTTATACAACACATCCAACACAATATCAAACATGCAAAATATCCATATACAACACCATATATCCATATCCAATACGAATATCCAACGTATCCAATATCCAACACCATATATCCATATGCAAAATATCCATATCCGACACCAATATCCAACAAAATATTACCAACACAATATATCCAATATCCAACATTAAATTATCCAAACATAAAAAAAATATCCGAACATACAATGTATCCAAATGTCTACAAAAATTTCGGCAGCACCTCCTTTGTATATCAGATCATCGCTTATAACCCAGCGTAGGTATATATCCAAAAATCACATAGACGAAATATGCACATACGAATTTAATGCACACCAATTATCCAAGAATAGACATCAATTATACTGAAGAGTAACCTAATATCCGTCGTTATACTGAAAATTTATCTTCAAGTGTAAGAACGGATGGCTCAGAATACACAACCCAAAATTCATTCTAGCATACATTAGTGTGAATCATCTATGTTCTGTACATATGGTGTAGTATATGATCTTATCGTATCTAGTATCTGAAGAACGTAACAGAATCAAGATGAACTCACATAATGTAATACTAAGACATCATCTACTACTATATAAGATATAGTGATAGGTTGTCGTATCATCATTGCCGAGGGATGAGGGTCGGAGGACAGTCAACTTATCTACGGCTACATAGTTTCTGCCTCGCCAGTCGAATGGCTGCAGGAACTATATATGTCCTGATCACCATGTCGTACCGTAGATTAATGCAAATGGAGCTGGAAACAAAATACAGAAACCAAAAAACAAAATACAGAATCCAATCCCTGGGTTCGCCGAAAATACGAAACACAGAATCCAATCCCTGTATTTTAAGTGTGAGAACGGATGGCTCAGAAGACAACCAAACCGGAGAGGATACTCCAAGAGATACATCTGAGTAGGACGTATACTCTGAGAGATCACCCTTACAGAAATGATATCAGTAGTGGGATCGAATGTTGGAGAAGATATTATCACAGTATACGTCCTCTCCTCCACGATGGCTCTAGACCCATCTGCTCGTCCCTGCTTCTATTCTTCTTATTTGACTCTCTCAGCCACACATGATATCCAGCTCAAGTGTAGAGTAGGCGAAAAAGAAGGGGGCAGGAATAGGAGGGGGAAGCAGCACAGCCGGCGGCATGACCCGAAGAAAGTACAGAGGTTTTCTTCAACATACGTAGGAGAACTATAAGGATATATGTAAACACAACATATCATCTTGTCAAAGACCCTAAATGTGACAACCATGTTACCGCGGTGTCGGAAGACTAACATGTCATAATTTTATAAGCCGTGTGTTTTGACATAATCCTCCCAACCGGATTTCAGTTCTATGTAATAATGCGAGATTACGACACAGGAGGAAAGAGTTGGGATGATTATGTCAAAACACACGGCTTAGAAAATTATGACATGTTAATATTCCGACACCGCGGTAACATGGTTGTCACATTAAGGGTCTTTGACAAGATGACATATTGTGAAAAGATAAATCCTTATAGTTCTCCTACGTATATTGAAGAAAACCTCTGTACTTCCTCCGTGTCATGCCGCCGGCTGTGCTGCTTCCCCCTCCTATTCCTGTCCCCTTCTTTTCCGCCTACTCTACACTTGAGCTGGATATCATGTGTGGCTGAGAGAGTCAAATAAGAAGAATGGAAGCAGGGACGAGCAGATGGGTCTAGAGCCATCGTGGAGGAGAGGACGTATACTGTGATAATATCTTCTCCAACATTCGATCCCACTACTGATATCATTTCTGTAAGGGTGATCTCTCAGAGTATACGTCCTACCCAGATGGATCTCTCGGAGTATCCTCTCCGGTTGGTTGTCGTATCATCATTGCCGAGGGATGAGGGTCGGAGGACAGTCCACTTTATCTACGGATACATAGTTTCTGCCTCGCCAGTCGAATGGCTGCAGGGACTATGTCCTGGTCACCCATCATGGGTGTTATCTGGTAAGTATATGTAACAGAATGTAAAAGAATGTATATGTTCTTATCGTATCTAGTATCTGAAGAATGTAACAAAATACAGAAACCAAAATACAAAATATAGAAACCAAAATACAGAAACCAAAATACAAAATATAGAATCCAAAAAAGGACCCTCTGTGAGAACGGATGGCTCAGAACACAAACCAACCGGAGAGGATACTCCGAGAGATCCATCTGGGAGGGACGTATAATCTGAGAGATCACCTTTACAAGAATTATATCAGTAGTAGGATTGAATGCTGGAGGGAATATTATCAGAGTATACGTCCTACTCAGATGGGTCTCTCACCGTTACTATTTTTTTTCTGACAGCATGGTGGATGTGCTCCGTCCACAGATTCTGGCTCCGAGCCAAAACTTTGTTCCGGAGCTCAAGTGGACATCTTTGGTGTATAGCTCGAGCGAAAGGTTCCTGACAGCATGGTAGTCTCGTTTGTCAAAGTATCCGTGCTCGTCCCACAACCCATGTGGGATGAGCACGGATACTTTGACAGAGGAGACCACCATGCTGTCAGGAACCTTTCCCTCGAGCTATACACCAAAGATGTCCACTTGAGCTCCGGAACAAAGTTTTGGCTCGAAGCCAGAATCTGTGGACGGAGCACATCCACCATGCTGTCAGAAAAAAATAGTAACGGTGAGAGACCCATCTGAGTAGGACGTATACTCTGATAACATCTCCTCCAGCACTCAATCCTACTACTGATATAATTCTTGTAGAGGTGATCTCTCAGATTATACGTCCCTCCCAGATGGATCTCTCGGAGTATCCTCTCCGGTTGGTTGTCGTATCATCATTGCCGAGGGATGAGGGTCGGAGGACAGTCCACTTTATCTACGGATACATAGTTTCTGCCTCGCCAGTCGAATGGCTGCAGGAACTATGTTACCGCGGTATCGTAGTCCAATATAATCCAGAGATTGACACAGTTCTAATTCATATATGTAGTCCAATACAAATAGTTTAAAATAAAAACAACCCAATAAAAATAGTCCAATACAAATAAGTACTAATAGCTAATGCTTGCCACGCTGCTCACGCAAACGCTCAGTGATACTTTCACGCAACCACCTCCGAAAAGCGAGATTTTTGGTGCGAGGAGAGGCGTCGTCCCTTGCCAGGACTGCATCAAAAGCACTTTCGGCATTACTAGCTACCGGTGCTGGATGACTAGAACTCCCGGTCTCACTAGCAACCGGTGCCACTTCCTCCTCAACTGTAGGAGGAGCCACCTCAGCATTCACTGTTTTCTTCAAACGACGTGCCGCTCCTCGGGTCATGGATGCCATCTGGTAAGTATATGTAACAGAATGTAAAAGAATGTAACAGCTCAAATTCAAAAACCAAAATCCCCATGCCAACATGAATCATAACATATAACTTAAACCCAGACATGACATAGGATTAAACCTAATGATTTAATCATCCTTAAATCAGTAAACACAAACAGTGTACTAATTCTCAGTTTTTAGTCCAATGTAATTCAAAAGCCATCATCCCATGCCAACAAAACACTCCATACACAGAAAACAACAGATTTTTGATAAGTACTTATTTGTGTAGACAATTCATTTAAAAAGGAAAAGATGAAGTCTAAGGTCTATCACATACCCAAGTGATATAGGACCAATATTGGACTGATACTCAAACGAATGGGTCTGCTACTGCTATGGAAAGAACACTAGTTATAAACTATGACTGAACATATAACTATAGTATGCAGGACAAAATAGTAGTAGGGGTATCATCTGACTGCACACAAGGGATGATGAGCTGGGCAGGTGCAATATGGATGCAGTAAGCCACCCCAACAATGCCCGGCCCCCTCCTCCCTGCTGTATTTAACTGCTGCTGCTGCTGCATTTAACTGCTGCTGCTACTGCATGCTTCTGCTGCAGCTGCTGCATTGCTGCTGCTGCAATGGTATATATATATAGGCAATATGATACCATGAGATACTCTCAAGAACACATCTAAAATCTGAGAATAAATATACAAAATATTCATTCCAACAATAAATCAAACACTTGATGTGTCCAAATAAGAAGTTTCCTACATGGCAACGTGATTTAATAATACGTCGCTATTCGTCGCTCATCAGCGACGAATATTTATGCCTGTCGCAGAACGTCGCTAGCCAGCGACGTTTTGCAACGTTATTTTTATGACGTCGCTATTTTCAATAAATAGCGACGTTATTGGTCGCCGTCGCTAAATGACGTCGCTAGCCAGGAGAGAGGCAGTAACGGAGGCAGCTGCCCGCCCCCTCCCACCGCCCCCTCCACACCCCCCGCCCCCTCCCATCGCCGCCCCTCCACACCCTCCGCCCCCCGCGGCCAGCCCCCCTCCACACATACCCCCCCGCACCCCGCGGCCAGCCCCCGCCCCCATCGTCCCCCCCCAACGCTGCCCGCCCCCTCGATCCCACCGCCCCCTCCACACCCCCCGCCCCCCGCGCACGGCCAGCCCCCCTCCGCAACCCCCCGCACCCCGCGGCCAGCCCCCGCGCGCCCCCATCCCTCCAACGCTTCCCGCCCCCTCCCACCGCCCCCTCCACACCCCCCGCCACCGTCGCCCCCCGTAGTCGACGCCGCCTCCGCAGCCCTCGACGCCCCCGGCCCGCTGCACCCACGACCACCGTACGTGCGCACGAGAGAGAGAGAGAGAGAAAGAGATAGAGAGAGAGAGAGAGAGAGAGAGAGAGGGAGAGGGAGAGGAGATTACCTTTGGGAGAGAGAGAGGAGAGGGGGTCGCCGATCACCGCCGCGGGAGAGAGAGGAGAGGGGGTCGCCGATCGATCACCGCGGGAGAGAGAGAGAGAGAGAGAGGAGAGAGAGTGAAATTTGGGGGGAATGAAAAAGTTCCCCCCGTCGTTTCAATTTAAGTCTGGAACGTAAATTTAGCGACGGAGTAGCGACGGATTATTCCGTCGCTAAGTAGTCAGTAAATCTCGTGCCAGAGTAGCGACGGATTATTCCGTCGCTAAGTCGTCAGTCAAATCTCGTGCCAATATTTTAGGCTTTTGCCGCCAAAATATGCGACGTTCTAGCGACGGATATAAAACCGTCGCTACTTGGCCGACGACCTATCGACGGCGTAGCGACAGATATGGACATAAAAAAATAAAAAAAAATTGTCCACTGCTTTCCGTCGGTAGTCCGTCACAAATCCGTCGGTGATCCGACGGTAATAGCGACGAAAAATTTCCGTCGCTAAATGGCCGTCGCTAAAGTACTGTAATTTGGTAGTGGCCTCTCGGCCTCTCTGGTGCCGTCGGAGGATCCGCGGGTCCGCGTATGTACTCCCCAGTAACCGGATGGAACCGAGTATGGGGGTACTCCGGGGCCCACTGTGCAGTAACTGGGGCATCCCCTGGTGGATCCGCTGCTGGTGGTTCCGATAGCGGATCAGATCCGCTAGCAGATCCGGACTGATGCCTCGATGAAGTGGTCGATCGAGGGCGGGATACGTCTGTGCCCGGGGTACTCTCCGGGTCGGGCTCGCTCGATAGGGTCACATCCCGGGAACTTTGAATGCGACCACGACCACCAGCACCAGTACGACCACGACCACGACCCGCACCACCACCACCACCACCACCACCACCACGACCAGCACCACGACCACGGCCAGCCATCATGACCTGTAAATAGAACACATAAACATAATTAACAATATAAAAGTGTAAATGGATATAAAAAACTAAACTAAAATATACATACCACCAGTAGGAAGACGAGTGCCGCCGCGACGAAAAAGACTAGGAGTGCCATCTGCAATAAGTAAATAATCGAATGAAAAAAACATGAATTCATGTAATTGCTTTTATGAGGTCAAACTTAATTCACGTAATTGGAAGTGTTTTTACTATACAACAATATTTAACCTAATCATCGTCTTCGTTCTCATCCTCGGCCTCGTCTTCATCATCATCCTCCTCATCCTCATCCTCATCCTCATCCTCATCCTCATCCTCATCCTTATCTTCATCGTCGATTTCATCTGTATCCTCATCCCCATCAAATTCTTCTTCTTCTTCTTCTTCTTCTTCTTCTTCTTCTTCTTCTTCTTCTTCTGTCTCAAAATTTGGGACAAGACGCCCCTTTCTCCCCTGGTTGACAGCTAAGTCTTATGTATCAACCTCTTCCTCCCCTCTATTTTCCTCAACAATATCTTCAACATCCATTGTATCTGAGTGTTGTCCCAAGTATTGGGACTTTTCGATCTGGTCCTCTTGGTATGCTGGGTCTCCAACGTTGAATGTATTTCTAGATTTAATCTTGCATACTGTCCACCAGTCAAATTGATCTCTACGACGCCTTGGGTAGCTTGTATAGTAGACTTGAACAGCCTGATTTGCTATTGCAAATGTATCGGACCCTCTATACCTCCTGCGATGATTTATATCGACGAATCCAAATTGTTTATCGATTCTCCAACCGATATTTGGTGTCGTATCGAACCACTCATATTTGAACATCATAATATGCATATCATATGGGCCAGTATATTGTAAATCTACAATATCCCGAAGCACTCCATAATAGTCAAAGTCCGGCTCGTCGTCATAGACGGTGCCTCTTATGCAAACACCGGAATCCTTGGTATTGATGCCGTCATTGATAAATTCGACATTTATAGCATTCTGAGTTGACTTAAACCTGAAGCCATTAACGACATAGCCTGACCAAGTCTTTATTTGCTTCTTCGGTCCCAGTGCCAGATAACGAACACTGTCATGAGTGAGTGTTGTTTCATGCAATAAAACCTGTAAACAAATATTTATAATTTAAATGTTTCAGATTATATATTAATAATCTCAATTATAATCACAGTTACTTACGTATTTGCGAAACCATGACGGAAATGTACAATCAACCTCTCTTTGAAGTCCCTCATCGGTAATATCGGGTCTCCTCATTTTGATTTCATCTCTAAATACACTATTAGAGAAAATAAGAATATATAAGTGTAGTCACTTACTTCATCAAATTCGAGATTATAACGAGTGCAAGTGTACTGACTAACTTCTCCAAATCTCTCACTTCTTGTATGTCACAGTTTAACAAGACATATCGGTGAGCGGCATCATACTCGTCGTCTGTCAACCACCGTCTTTTATTAGCCCCAACAGGCTTGCCCCTTACATTGAATCTTCCTCCATCCTCAACGTCCTCGTCATTCCTTTGAGGTCTATTTCGATTTGTTTTAACATGAGTATCGAAATAAATGGAGCAGAAGTTTGAAACCTCTTCGATAAGATATGCTTCGCATATCGAAGCCTCTATATGAGCTTTGTAGCCAACTTTCTTCTTTAGATGGTGTAGGTATCTAGAGAGACAAATTATCTTGAGAATTAAGAAAGAATTTTAAAATAAATGGAAATTCAGCTTAAATTATATCGATATTTATGTATCTTTCAAATGGGTACATCCATCGATAATGAACAGATGCACCGACACGGGCTTCGTATGCTAGATGAATCGGTAGATGTTCCATGCTGTCGAAGAAGCCAGGAGAAAATATTTTCTCCAACTTGTAAATTGTTAAGATAATCTTCTCCTCAAGTTCAACCATGTGTTGCACAGTCAACTTAGTTGAACAAATATCCCTAAAAAATATTGATAGTTCGGCCAACGGAACCCATACAGCAGAAGGCAACAACTCTTTCAAAGCAATGGGCAGTAATCTTTCCATAAACACGTGGCAATCATGACTCTTCATTCCCGTTAGCTTGCCTTCATTGAGGTCAACGCATCTAGACAAATTCGACACATAGCCGTCGGGAAATCTTAAAGTAGATACCCACTTGCAGATTATTAATCTATCTTCCTTGCTCAATGTGTATTATGCTATCGGCTTACTTAATTGTCCAACAGCTCCCTTTGTATCAAGTTCAGATAAGGACGCTTGCATATCTCGGCAATGTCTTGTCTTACTTTTGGATTGTCTTTCGTCTTTCCTTTAATGTCCATGACGGTATTGAAGACATTATCGAACACATTCTTTTCGATATGCATAACATCAAGATTATGCCTTATAAGATTATCTTTCCAATAAGACAAGTCCCAGAAGATACTCCGTTTGGTCCAGTTATGGGTTTGTCCGAACCCATCGACACGATTGTTCGATGGATCTTCCATTACAGTGGAAAAATCCTTTACATCTTCCCAAATATCGTATCCTGATAATCTGGCAGGCGGATGAGAAAATTCTTGTTTTCCAGCTCTGAATGCGTCCTTGTTCTTTCTCCAAGGATGACTCGCGGGCAGAAATTGACGATGACAATCAAAGAAAGAAGTTTTTCCTCCATGCTTAAGGCGGAACGTCTTACTATTTTGCATGCATATCGGACAAGACAGGGTGCCGTGAGTACTCCATCCCGACAGCATACCGTATGCGAGAAAATCATTGATTGTCCACATCAGTGAAGCTCTCATCTGAAAGTTCTGTTTCCTGAAAATATCATACGTCGCGACGCCGATCTCCCACAGCTGTTTTAGCTCATCCACCAACGGCTGTAAATATATATCGATATTCTTCGTCAGATTTTTGGGACCCGGTATGATAGCTGTCAAGAACATATAAGGAGTCTTCATACACATCCAAGGTAGCAGATTGTAAGGGGTCAGAATGACCGGCCAGCAGGAGTATTGAGATCCCGACTGCCCGAAAGGGGCAAATCCATCAGAACATAGCCCCATGCGTACATTTCTGGGCTCTGCAGCAAAATCTGGATGGCGAAAATCGAAATATTTTCACGCCTCTCCATCCGAAGGATGTGACAATTCTCCATCGTCCTTTGTGCATTCTTCGTTGTGCCACGTCATGTGTTCTGCTGTATTCTGAGACATATACATCCTCTGCAAGCGCTTCGTGATCGACAAGTAATGCATATACTTGTAAGGACGTCGTTTTCTAGTTGACTTTCCTTTTCCCCTGACTTCCTTGTAACGATCCGCATTACAGAAGCGTCAACTTTCTACATCCTCGTTCTCCTTATAGTACAACATGCATCCGTTGCGACAACAATCTATCTTGTCGTACCCCAGTCCCAGTTGTCGGACCATCATCTTCGACTTGTAGAAGTTTTTTGGAAGCTCTTTTGATTCCTTCGGTAATACCTCCTTCATTAGTTGTGTAATCCGATCATAGCAAGTTTGTGGCAAGTTAAAATCGGACTTTATGTTCAACAACCGCATCGTCACTGACAGTACGGAATGTGGATCACAACCAGGATATAAAGAAGTTTCAGCATCCTGAAACATATCATAGAACTCCTTCGCCTCGGGATTAGGATCCTCCGGATCAAAATTAGGCCCTGCCGCGTCGTACACCATATCTCGTGCAAGGTTCTGCACGTCTCCATAATCAACGGAGCATTCGTCGTCATCGACGACAAAATCTGCTGCAGCATTATCATCAAAAGCATAAGTAGCAGCATTCGCAACCTGTCTTTCGGCATATAGTTTACCTTGCGATGACCACAGGCCGTAATTACGTACGAAACCCTTACGGGTCAAATAATCTCTTACACTCACCACTTCTTCGTAACGTCTATTACGACAATTATGACATGGACACTTGATTTTGTTACCGTCCATAAACTGAGCTTTGCCCATGGCATACTTAAGAAACACTTCCACGCCTGCCTGAAAATCGTCACTCACACCTATTCTGCTCTCGTGTTGTCGTTTATACATCCATGTACGATCAACGAAATAACGATCCATCACAGATATAGATGTAAAAATCTGTATAGTAAGACAAACTAAACAGAATTAGTATATAATCATGTAACTGGTGGATCCGCTAGTATTCTAGCTCGAGAAGAGAAAAATATAAATACAGTTGTTACTAATAGTTCGATACCGATAGTGTGATACCGATACCGATACCGATAGTGCGATACCGATACCGATACCGATAGTTCGATACCGATAGTCGATACCGATACCGATAGTGCGATACCGATACCGATACCGATAGTTCGATACCGATAGCATGGTTTAAAGTATCGGCCGATACCGATCCGATACGGCCGATACCGATACGGTTTGGCATGTTCTGATCCGATACCGACCGATACCAAATATTGACCGATACCGACTATGGGGGTCTTTGTTCCGGTCAATTCGGCAAAACCAATCGGTAAGGGTGACTACTATTTCATATAATTTCAAAACTACTAAGAAATAACGTTGAAATACTTAAAATTATGCCTAAATATATAAAATATATGTTTTTAAATGTAAATAATTTATTAATAATTATTTGTTTTCCGATACCAAAGTCCGATACTCCGATACGATACCGCCGATACTACCGATATCGCCGATACCAATACTCATATGAATAGTCCGAAACCGATTCCGATACCGATTGTGAACCTTGACCGATAGTGCGATACCGATACCGATATCGATAGTGCGACACCGATACCAAACTGAGTCAATCTAAATTGCAAGAGTCCACTTCTAGGATATGGGAGCTATATCCTAAATATCTAGTCTAAAATTAACTTGGTTAGGATACTAGAGTGTCCATATTATCTAGCAAGCACTACCTTAGTCTAGTCACACTAGCATTAATTACCTATAATTCCTACCATGTCTACAATCACACATTACACCCCAAGCCGTCCTGCATGCTAATTATAATAGGCACATATATGTATATCACAGTTAGATGTATAGACCATGAACCCAAACACTGACTTATGCAGATGAAGAACTCGTACTGTCCTTGACACAGTGAACATATACACCATGAACCCAAACTCCATATTCACATTTACTAATCCAAACACCACCAAACTAATGGATAACACCCAATATGGATAACACATTATTTAGCCAATATATAAACTCATATGAATTTGATAAGCAAAGCCTCCCGCCGCCCCCGACCAAAGCCCGCCGCCCCAAGCCCGCCGCCCAGCCCCTGACCAAAGCCCGCCGCCCCAAGCCCGCCGTCCAGCCCCGACGCCCCCGCCCCAAGCCAGCCGTCCAGCCCCCGACGCCCCCGTCCCAAGCCCGCCGCCCAGGCCCCGACGCCCCCGCCCCAAGCCCACCGTCCAGCCCCCGACGCCCCCGCCCCAAGCCCGCCGCCCAGCCCCCGACGCCTCCGCCCCAAGCCCGCCGCCCAGCCCCCGACGCCCCTGCCCCAAGCCCGCCGCCCAGCCCCCGACGCCCCCGCCCCAAGCCCGCCGCCCAGGCCCCGACGCCCCCGCCCCAAGCCCGTCGCCCAGGCCCCGACGCCCCCGCCCCAAGCCCGCCGCCCAGGCCCCGACGCCCCCGCCCCAAGCCAGCCGTCCAGCCCCCGACGCCCCCGCCCCAAGCCAGCCGCCCAGCCCCCGACGCCCCCGCCCCAAGCCCGAATGTCCCCAAGCCCGCCGCCCCCGCTGCCCCTACGTCGACACCGCGACACACACAGAGAGAGAGAGAGAGAGAGAGAGAGAAAGAGAGAGAGAGGATTACCTTCGGGAGAGAGAGAGGAGAGGACGCCGTCGCCGTTCACCGAAGCCGCGCGAGAGAGAGAGACAGAGAGAGAGAGAGAGAGGAGAGAGATTGAATTTGGGAGGAATGCCAAAAGTTCCCCCCGTCTTTTCATTTAAGTTTGGAACGTAAATGTAGCGACGGAATAACGACTGCTAATAATCTGTCGCCAGGTAGTCGCTATTATTAATAATCCGACTGAATATCCGTCGCTACGTAGTCGAAGATATGTCCCGCCAATTCTCTACACAATTCCTGCCAAATAATCGACTACGTCGCGACGACCGGAGATCCGTCGCTATAATACCGACACTCTAGCGACGGATGTGCGACCTTTCCTCCCCCTAAAATTAAAATAAAAATGACAAAGGCTTGTAGTCGGTAATCAGTCGTTGAGCGGCCACGAAACCGTCGCTAATACCGACGGAATATTTCCGTCGCTAATAATCCGTCGCTAAATGAGCATATTTTGGTATTGAGTTTAGAACATAGAAAACGTCCCACGTTCTGATTAGAGTTGGTGCTCAGCGTGCTTTGAAAATGACACTCGGTCCTTCGTCCCGCGGCTTGGGAGAAGGAAAAGTTGGTATTCGACACAAACGATTAGTTAGCCTAAGTCGTAGGCGTCGCCCGCGTAAATGCTCGATAAAGCATGCACGTATCCACTGCGCAAGGCTTGGCATAGCCTTGGCTCGTTCCTCGGGTTAAGTTGTAGGCTTGAGTAAGTTAGGCAGAGTTATGCCGATCGACCTAAGTCATTCCAAGTGCCGTCCCGTTCCTTCTGCGGTTGTCAAGTCAAATAGTTCCACGATCTCAAGGGCCGTCATGTAACATATGACTTGGGTGACAGCGTCGCATAGGACGTAAGTCAGTTAAAGGCATGAGCCACGGTTGGCACGATGTAAAGTTAGCCACGGTCCATGGCACTTAAGGAATACGTTTTGTTCAAGTTAATTTGGAAGGCTACGTAGTAGTCGTTCTCGCGGGTTCAAAGAAGTTCGAGGCGGTCCCTCGGTTGGGAGCCTCGCGTCCTATCCACGTTAAGGTGTTTCGAGGCGGTCCCTCGGTTGGGAGTCTCGCGTTCCTATCCACGTTAAGTATTCGAGGCGGACCCTCGGTTGGGAGTCTCGCGATCCCGAGGCACGTTATGCCAAGTGTGATTCAGAGCACGAGTTGCTAAGTACAGTTCCGGTCATACCAACAAGTAGGCCATGCATTACGTGAGTCTAGATGTCTCGTAGGTGCGTGGTCATTGGACACCTTGTCGACAAGGATTTCTGCCTAGACTGGTTATACGCCGGGGCACCGGGCCCAGTCATCCTAGGGGGTAGACGTTATAGCAGCGCATGCTTTTATTGCGTGGATAGTCGGGGGCTTTCAAGGGGACTCGCTACCTGCGTTGAAGGACCCGCCGCCTACCCGAGCTATGTCCGCGATGGCTTGTCATGCCAGTGGCCTTTCATATAGATAATTGGCGTGCTAAGCGGCGAATCCGCATGCACGGAGTCGGTCATAACAAAGAAAGTGTAAGCACGGTATGTGTTGAATGGTGAAATGTGTGCTCGGTTGCACCCAAAGTATTATAAAGCCTACGATTCGGCTATACATAAAGACACGTGCTTAGGCACGAGATATGGCATCGTAATTGAGTTCTCAACACCGGTTCCGCAAGTTTGGTTAGTCGTTGCGCGTTAAGTCGAGAAGGGCCATAAGTCGAGTTTGGATAAGTTAGGTTATGCTACGAGGCACGGCCACGATGTTTGAGGCACGGGCAAGTATTTGACACGACCTAGTTGTTACGTCCAAGAGTATGGTACGATAGACAACTATGAGTCGGTACGTTGACAATGCAAGCACGAGATAGGTCTAGAGGTAAAGTATGAGTACGTTATCAGTGCAAGGCACGGAGATGGTCTAAAGACACTAAATAGGTCGAGCGTCGGTCCTATAATCGATCCTAAGGTAAGACTAGAAAGACAATCGTAAAGGGGCTTGTATCGCACAAAGTAAAATAAACGTGTCAGTTTTGTATGGGTGGGCGAGGAGCTCACTCCACAAGTACAGTTGAGTACTAACAACCACACAGTTTTCATGTGCAGGCACAGGTAGAAGCTCGTGGTGCGGAGCTCACTTGGATGCGTCGAGGCACGGAGTCCCTTGGCGATTCGAAGCGTGCGGCCGCATGGAATCGAAGACTTATACGGGACATAATGTATGGACATCGCCTATCTGAAGCATCCGCTGGCTCAAGCATTATAATCGAGAGATGAGAGAGAGCAGAGTGATTTGTAATGTGAAACGAGTGTATTTGAGTGATTGTAATCTCGTCCTTGCGCCCCCAATGTAACCGTTGTTTCAATATCAATAAAGAGCTTCTTTTTAATGACTTGTGTTTTGTTCTTAATTTCTGCTGCGTGTTCAATGTCTCTGCTTGGGACTTCTGTGCGACGACCCCGTCGCAGCCGCTGTAATCGGCCGTTATGGAACCCGCCTTGCACGAGCACAATCTAGGCTCGTACGGCATCACGCCTTAGCGAGGACGATCGCTTCTACGGGAGCGGGGCGTGACATACAATATCAACTTGCGTATCAAAGTCATGGAACTTCTTCTCCCCTAGGATGCAAAACCTGTTCTTCAGGATGGCAAATGCACATTCTATTTTGCTACGCAACTTAGAATGCCTATGGTTGAAGAGTTCCTTCGCATTGGTAGGGTGATGATCCTTCTTAGGATTGAAGTAGTACCTAACTCCACGATAAGGGGCAATAAACCCCGGTATTGTGGTGTAGCCAGCATCAGCCAAATAATACTTTTCTATACGTAAACAAGTGACATGCAATCAATTGTAAGATTAATTCTTTGTTAACCGTTACAAGCTACGGGCCTAGAAAGTTAGATTATATACCTGTTATGACCTTTAGGCCATGTGGAGATGGCCTAGAAAGGGCATTATTTAAAATTGTCATGTCATTAGCACAACCTTCCCATCCGGCCAGGATATAAGTAAATTTCTTGTCGGGAGTACAAGCCGCTAACACATTTTGTGTTACTTGTTTTCTACCCTTAAACCTCGCTACTATAGCGGCTGGGAGGGTGGCTTGGATGTGGGTGCCATCTATCATCCCTATACAATCCTACAGTTCAGTGAAATGCATATGTAACGTATAATATTATTAGTTATATAATGCAATCTTAATTTATAGAAAACAACAGTTTTAGCTCAAAATACGGATACCATTCTGCTGAATTTAGTATATCCGTCGGAGTGTCAGACCCTGCTTGCTTCACAAATCGTTCTTGAATTGAACATATTGCACCTAGGACTTTATTAAAATACCTAGAAACCGTCTCTCCGGATCGAATGAATTTAATGTCGCATACTCTATTTTTTGCCTTATGTCCCAATATGTAAAGGAAGATGGCTAGTTGTTCTTCCACACAAACAGATCGTGTATCATTGAGCGACCCATTGGAACGGAAAATATTTGCGAGACTGTAGAAAGCAGCACTACTCATCCTTAGGTAATGGACACAGTTATTGGGTCCTGCCGTCAAAATTCGATACATGTGTGCTTGCCTCCACTGTTATCTAATTAGGGAGGGTTCCCTTGCAATGTCTTGTCGGTCATTTCCTTCATTTTCTATTAAATTCATAATTATAGTTACAACAGTAAGTATACTAGCGACTGCGGCATTTAGTAACGGATCATTGGAATTCGACAAATCCATTTACATGAAAACCACAATGTAATCATGTATCATGTTATGAAACAGACAATCCATTACATATATATCAAACAGACAGATCAGCATGAACGTGTAAAATATTATTATAAAAAAAATTGGCAGATCCATTACATAAAATCGACAGATCTATTTACGGATATCAAAAAATCGACAAAATAGATCTATAAAGATCCATTTCAACAAAATCACTACATCCTGCCGACAAATTTGTTTCCTCTGTCCATTCCAACAAAATTGAGACATTATTTTACGGAGGAAAATCATTTCTATAAAATTTTGTCAAATAATTATCTACCATTTCAACAAAATCTACACAAAATAATATGCTACATCTAAAAAAATATTCTACACAAAATAATATTCGTAGAAGGATCTGTCACAAAGTAATTATTTACCATTTAAACAAAATCTACACAATATTATTTATCATTTCATCCAAATCGACCCATTATAAACATCCATAACAAAATTTCATGTCAAATAATTGGAAAATTGACAGATCAAATAATATTCTCCATCTTTGTTGGAAAAAATTTGTCAAATAATTGAAAATTTGACAGATCTATAACAAAATGACAGATTTATACAGAAAAAAACAAAATCGACAGATATTAGGGAGGAAAATCACTAGATTCGGGGGAAAATGACAGATCCATAAGCAAAAATGAGAAGAAATGAAAGATCTATAAGAAAATTACTAGATCCGAAAAAAAATGAGAAGAAATTAATGAGCAAAAATCACCTCATCCATCTATAAAAATGAGAAGAAATGACAGAGAAAATTAGTAGATCCGGAGAACAATCACTCCTTCCATCTACAAATATCAAAGAAATCGTGTCAAAATAATGGAAAAATTAGCAGAAATTCGAGGTTTACACTGCAGAGGACAGCGAAAGAGCGGTGGTCGGACCCAACTTTTCGAGAGCAGCCACTTCTCCGGAGAACATGAGTCTCTCTCCTCCACTTTTATGGACTTCAAGCAAGAAATGGCCGAAACTGAAATTTTACTTTTCGGTGGAGATAGGGACTGCTCCGCAGTCCAATCAATGGACTTTAAGTCCATTTACTCAGCCGAACCAAACACTAAAACTTCCTTCAGATCCGGTAAAACCCAACAAAACAACCCACTTGCAGCTGAGTTGGGCCTAACCAAACAGCCCCTTAGAGCGGACACCCGAAGCGGCCGGCAAGGTTCGAACCTTCCAATCGTATGTGTGAGTCGGATTTAAAAAAATAAATAAATAAATGCATTAAATTATAAAATGAAATGTTGCATATATGCATGATAGTATAAATTGTCCCTTGTATTTTTCGATAAATTGAGTTTCAATATTACTTATCATATATATTTTGAAACAATAGGTAATTGTGGTGAACTCGTCTCCACTGGGGCTCAAACTCAGACCACTTGAACTGCATGCATCTCTCTTAACCACTAGGCTAGAGATCATTTGCATTATCATATTATATGGTAAAAATTATGATGGTACTTTATCCTCTTATCTTTTGTCACTAAATACAAGTACATTTTGTTATATACACATTGAACAAGGAATATTTACATATCTTAGTCTTTTTTCTTCTTTTTTTTAATTTACAAGATATTGGTAATAGGGGAATCCCAATGAGAGAGGTGAGAGGTTATTTAGTTGCGTGTAAATAGGAATAGCATTGAACATTTTTTGATGTAAGTGGGGTTACAAATACATTTTGTTCCATCGTGGGTTATTTTCGAAACTGCACAACCAAATTCATTATTTGGTTGAACTTGGAACTGAAGACAAGGACTTCCCATCTCTACTTTATGTCACCGTCCTTTTTGTAATTTTACATTCGTTTCACTTACGATAATTTTCTTCCGATGTTAGCGAAAAAGCAAAAGTGGACGAGAATGGACTAGAAAATGAGAATTGCTGATGAAGGGGAGGACTTGCCGACGAAGAAGGATGTCACGACCCGCACCCTAGGGTAAGGGCACGAGACGTGGGTACGTCCAGCCTACGCCGCAGTGTCGGCGGTAAAACGCTGTCCTAGGTCACAACATCTAACAATTGAAGGTATAGCAGTTATACTCCCCGAATGGGGGTGACATAACACAATATAAACTCAACCACAGCTAAGGTAGAACAGGTAAGATAGATAGATAATGAAAGATAACAATATCCAGAACAGAGAATCACAGAGATACAAATCCAGAACTAAGTGTCAAAAAATAAATACATCTCAGAATATCTCAAAGTCTAGTACAATAATCCCAAATAGAAAAGACAGTCCTAATCTAAAGGGGTGTCATCTACAGCTAGTGGCTCCTGCTGCTGGTCCAAGTCCAGGCACTCGTCTAGTGTAGCACCGTAGTAGGTAGGGCAGAACGCCTCAGCCTCGTCCTCTGTAATATTTCAACAGGTCCAGTCAGGACAGGAGCAAGCACAGTACATCTCAACAAATCATAGCAGGTCAGGATAAATAATCATGCTTATAGAGTAAAATACAAGAAACTGAAGAAATATGATAAACAGGAAAGACTGTAAACAAATAGCTACAGTATATAGAGAACTAGCAGTGTCTAGTGATTCAGAGCACAAGATGGTTATGTAAACGGTATAATATTATACACGAGTAATCTACAGAGGTTGTATACGAGTAATCTACTAGATTGAATACATAACCACTTCTACTTTTCCGCCCCAATCAATACACAAGGATCTGGCTAAGTTATGCTATTGTACACGAAGGTTATGTGAAAATATGATTATATACGATCTCACACATTTCGTACACGAAAGTCACAAATACAAGGAGTACACGATGTTCACGATAAAGTACGAACACGAATACCCGATGTATCCGCTAAGGGGATAACATCGCCCAACAAGATCCATATAGTACTAATCCGTGTTTCCGACGTGTCAGCATCATGTATAGTAATCTACAGCAGGAAATATACTCCTAATGCAGGATATGAAATGATCAGAGAATGTACTCGCCTGTATCCTGAAATCTGGAGAAAGTATACTGTCCGATGAGTGGTGTCTGTCTCCTATAGAACAGTACAAGTCACTATGAGTCTACAATGATAAAACAATACAACTTAATGCATTCTACATGAAACTAGGTCAATCTAGACCAAAGTCAACTCTTGGTCAACTCTGGTCAACCTAGAGTCAAACCTAGTCAATAGTCAAATCTAGGTCCCACCAAACCATTCTAGGTTCTAACAAGTCTCCTCTAGATTATACTATGGCTAAAAGCCTATTTAGGAAACCTCTATCCAAACTCTATCACATCATAACACAACATTATTATCTACACTACATTACACATATATATATACAATACACATATCAAGACACCATATATACCATATATATTAAATTACACATACACATATATAGGAAGGCCTGTACATATATATCTAGTATATATATAAAATCCTATATATAACAACTCAAAATGTAATGTATATACATGAAAGGAGAGGACAACAACAAGTATGTGTGTGTGTACCATGAGTGAATGTGAGTGTAGAGGGTTTGTGATAATGTGCGATACCTGTGTGTGAAACAGCAACCCACAACCAAATATAGTTGACAGTCCAAAACTCAGATTTTTCATTGAAACCAAAAACAGTTTAACAACTTGAGCTATCATTTCAGTTTTACAGTGAAGGTCAAATGTGATGTGAAAGAGGGTAAGACAGTGATCAATACAAGGTTCAAATATTTTCAGGTTACACACATAAATGCCCAGGTTAAACAGTGAACAATGTATATTAAATCCATTCTCAGGTTTTATCTAAAACAGTGGCAGTATCAAAGAGACCATTCTCAGATTCTATCAACATCTCAGTTAAACAATATCAATTAACCATCTCAGGTTGGATAGCTGAACACAACTAAATCATTACACAATCTAAAACATACCATAACAGGTTTTGTTTTCGAAATAAGGAGAAAACTCAGGTTACATAACACAGGAATCAGGGAAGGAAAGTAATCAGTTTTCAACTACAGTGCAGTGAACTACGCTCAGGTGTTTGTGTTTATTCCATATCAGGTTTGAAAACCAAACTCAGCTTAACAATATCTTTTTACAATTTCAGTTATATAGCCTATACAAACCATTGCCTCAGATTTTGAATACATTTTGAAAGTAAAAGGAATTTAGTGGCTAGAAAACAATCTCAGGTTTGTATAGGGAACTGGAAACAGTGGGGAAAAATATATACAGTTTAACAAATGGTTTAACCATTCTCAGGTTTGACATAAAAAGAAACTGGAACTAATCCTATCTCAGGTTGTGAGACTGAGAACTAAATCTCAGGTTAAACATTCCAACCTATATAACATTCAATCCCACCTTATTTACAATCTAAAGAAAAACCCAACTTGAGTTCAATCAGTGCACAGGAAAAAGGAATTTGAATGTTCAAAAAAAAACACAGCAACATGTAGGAATTCAGTCCTATACAATTTCGAAAAGTTGATCCAACTTGAATACAAATCCCTATTCTACACATTCCAAAAGCCAACAATAATTGAAATAACTTAGCTAATATGAAATGCAACTTGTAGGGACAATAATCAGTAAACTAGCTTGAACAAAAAGGGAAATAAAATGGTTTGGAAACTGGAAAAACCCAGTATCAGTCAAGTATCAGAAAAACCCATTTCTCATGTTCGAAATCAAAAATACCACATTAAACCTAAACTATTGTGTAACCAAAAGCAACAGGGGTTTAAACATGATAGTTAGGATCCATCTAAATATTAAAACCCATTTTAGAATTATTTAAAATTGATAAAACAATAGAATACACACTGCACACGTACGCACACTGTGGCTGCCCCGTGCACGCTGAAAATCGTGTCCGACACGACATGAGGACTCGTGAAACTTTGCGAGCCTTGTGTCAGTCATGAAACCTATCACCATACCAATTTTCTAGTGTCGACGTCGCGTGTCCAGCGCAGTAGCCCCCGAGTAGCAGGGGAGCTACAGTGCCGCGCGCGCACACCCGCACTCGCGTGTCCCGTGTTCCCCACGACACGACGCAGCACAAACAACAGCACACGACACATGGGAACCCTAGACGACACCTAGATCTAGTTTCTTGATCAAAGATATTTCGAAATCTCGACTGAACAGTCCTTTGGGATAATACGTCGAACACCTAGTTCATCTTCTGATACGTGTCCGATACGGACACGAAAAGAGTCCAAAACCTAGGGTTGGCTGTCCCTACAGTTGGGTGAGGGCTAGGGGACCCTAAAAATGATTTTTACAAGAATTTAGGAGCAATGGATAGGGTTTTACCTATGGGTGTTCAATCTCCCAAAAACTCCAAAGAGAAGAATCTCTCAAACCACCAAAGCTCTTCCAAATTGTTCCTTTCCTGTCAAAAATTATTTCCAACAGCAAGAGCACGAGATTTAGAGCCTATAGGAATTTGTTTGAAGGAAAAAGGACTTAATTTGGATTTAATATGAATTTATGAAGATGGAACATTACCTCTTTCTAAAAACTTGATGAACCCTAAGAGAGAGGCTAGCCCTAATTCCTAGGAGAGTATTTATAGAGGGGGGGCTGTCATGTGGCTGGCCATAGGGTTTAGATCTAGGATTTTGGCTAGTTGGTTGAGTCCTAATTAGTTTAAGTCATGATTTGACTTGTGACTTCACAAGCCATTCTTAGGCCAAACTAGCTCCTAATTACCCCAAACCAATTCTAATGAACTTGAAATGAAAAACTTAGGTCACACTAGGGTTTCTTAACCTAACCAAGGTGTCTTGACCTAGGTTAGCCAATAGGACAGTCTCCTAGTCAACATGAGTCAAGGTCAACTATAGGGTCAAAAACAATTCTACCAAAAATCACAAAAAATCACTAAAAATCATATTAAATATAATTAATAATAATAATCCCAAAATAATTCCAAAATTTTGAAAATGACCAAAATACCCTCAAGCTAGAAAAGTGGCAGTGACAAAGGAGGCGCTCGAGGCGCTCGCGACGACCGGTGGCCAAGGCGACGAGGGAGGCGACGCATATGCGCCGCCTAAGCGCGCAAAGCCGTCGACCGCCTACAGGCTCGAAGCCGCCAGCCAACCTATCTCCCTCCGTGCCGGAGCACCATGTCTTGTTGGAGAATAGCACACAGCCGGAGACCCACCAGCGTGAGGAGCTTATCCCGGCTTGTTAGAGAATGGAGGTGCTACTTTGGAGATTGGAAAGAATGGGAAGATGCTTTGGAAAAATGAGCTGATAATAACAGTAGTAATAATTAATAATAATAAATAAATAATAATAGTAGTAATGAATAATAGTAGTTGAAACTAATCTCGCCATATTCAAAAGTGAAAAACTATATCATTTCTCAACTACCACTTCTAACAATCCAAACGAAAGAACAAAAAAAATTAACTTTCCAACTCATTTCCAACTACCATCCAAACGAAGAAACTCATAAAATATGCATACGCATGACGCACGTACGCAATGCGCACGCAAACTCTCTACTTTCAAAATTTTCACTTTACTCTACTTCCGCGAACCAAACAGTACCGCATAGTGTTGAAGGATTTAAAGATTCATCATCTAAATAATGTAATTCGAATGATTAGTTGCAACTTTTGTTACCTTCAATAAATATCAATGACTGAGAAGGGATGGAGAACGAAGATAAGTATAAATAATGTAATAAACATTGTCATAAAGGGTGTTTCCGGTGTTTTTGTCACAGTAAAATTCGTAACAACTTGAGTAGATCATAAAACATTTGTTACACTATATCGTTTACACCAAAGCAAACAGTAAAACTAAAAATAAGCGTCACATCCTACTCCCAAAATACAACCAGTCGAATACCTAATGAACATTCAACGCTACGCAGTATACAAATACATTACTTGAATGTTTTCATTTCTTTGAATGAAAAAGTACATACTTAATAGAAACTAATGTATTTGCTACAAATAATTGCCACAAAATTAATGTTCAGCGTAACAATCAGATTAGAGTGGCGCTTTGGAAATCAGAAAATTTCATGGGGGTAAAGAATTTTGTCGAAATTATAGAAAAAGTGAGAAATTTTGGAGAATTGCAAAGCGAGTAATGGAGCGACAACTCCCATGACGCTCTTTTGGCTGCAAACAAAGTTCTCAAGGACGCGCCATCACTGATGGCGCGTGGTCCTCCTCGCGTCTCGTGCACGTCACGTCAACCTCTCGGCTCGCCAACTGTCAACTGGGGGAAAGACGCGCCATCATTGATGGCGCGCGCTGCACTGGTCGACCACGTGAAGGCCTCGAAAGCCTCGAGTCCGAAAAGACGTGCCATGCAGCATCTAAAAACGTGACGGGTCAAGAGCGTGCCATCAATGATGGCGCACAATGAGTTCCTCCTGCGTTCAGTGCGTTGCATTGGGGTTTGGGAAAGGGCTGTCAACGCGTTCAGTGCGTTGGGGTTTGGGAAAGGGCTGGTCAGGCGTTGGGGTTTGGGATGGCAGGATGGCACGGGAAATTTTTTTGGGGAGTTACGTTGGGAAGGAAATATGTTTTGGCCGGATCTGGTTTCCCTCTTCTTGTTGGCAGAACCTCTTTCTCTCGTTCCCCTCTATAAATTTCTCCTTCTTTCTTCTTCCTCACATAATTTAGACAGCACCACAGCACCTCTTTCTCTTGTTCTTCATCTTCATCTTCATCTTCATCCTCCTTTTTCTAATGTAAGTAACTCTTGAACAAGATTAAATTTTGAATTTATTTCAATATTTGTATTTTTAATTGTATTTTCGAAAAAATGTAACAGATGAATCCACCGAATGACAGATTTATTCCCGGGGGACCGACTACAGAAGTCGTGAAACAGGAAAGAGAAACTCATATATCTAAGTTAGTTTTTGAGGGAAAGGTAAATTTTAAAATGGTAACTCTCGTTATTCTGTATTATTTATTTATTTTACATAAATGTAATAAATAAAATTTGCTTATAGTTATATGATTATCCTCCCGAGGCTCGAACACGGGAGCATGGAAGTTGGAGGAATCAGAGAAGGTATCAGACATGGGAGTTAATTGATGATCAAAAGCAGTTGGTGCGTTCATTTGGATTTCATTATCTGGATGAAATTCAAATTTTAGTCCACGATGTTCACCTCATATTTAGTCTTGCTGAGCGTTGGTGGCCTCAACGCAACGCATTTCAGTTGCCTGTTGGTGAAATGACAATCACACTCTGGGATGTCGCAAATATTCTAGGATTACCTATTACAGGTGAACCAATATATTTTGATACACATTTAAATCTGTGTGAAATAGTCAGGAGATATCTAGGCATTACGCCCCCTGCGGACCTAGGAGCAAGGAGTTTTGTCACGATACTAGCTTCCGTGAGGAGTTGGAAGCTTGTAAGAGGGAGATACTAGCTTCCGTGAGGAGTTGGAAGCTTAGCTTCCGTGAGGAGTTGGAAGCTTGTAAGAGGGAGATACTAGCTTCTTTGAAGACTTGCGCTTCCAAGCTTCAGAGGAGTGCTTCTGTGAGAGATAGGAGAAAGAGTTGTGTGCTTCTGTGAGAGAGGGAGTTGTGTGTTTCTGTGAGAGATAGGAGAGAGTAATGTGTTTGCGTAGAGAAAGAGTTAACATTGTAATATATAGACGATGAGAATAGAGACGTTAAAATGTAGACGTTAAAATGCCTTGGGAATAGCACGCCAGAAATGTTGGCACACTCTACTTTGCATGTAGCCGTTGGAAGTGCAGGGGAGAAGTGAATGTAGCCGTTGGATGTAGCCGTTGTTGGATGTAGCCGTTGGGAGTACGGGAGCTTGGATGTAGCCGTTGGGAGTGGCAGGCCATGAGAGCACGCCATCATTGATGGCGCTCTCTGTCTCTCTGCGAGCACGCCATCATTGATGGCGCTCTCTGTTTACGTGGCCTCCCCAATCAACTCCCCCATGGCGCTCTCTGTTTACGTCAACTCCCCCATGATATGATTGCCGATGACTCACCCGATGACTCACCCAGCTCCCCCATGAGGCGCCATCATTGATGGCGCTCTCTGTTTACGTGGCCTCCCCCAATCAAACTCCCCCATGATTGCTGATGACTCACCCAGCTCCCCCATGATTGCCGATGACCCACCCCAATCACCCACCCAGCTCTCCTGGAGCGCGCTACGGGGCATGGCTCCTCCTAGAGAGCGTGCCATCTCCCATGGCTCCTCCAGGATAGCCTCCGACACTTCGAGCAGAGCGACATCTCCGATGGCGCTTCGTTACGTAAAACACAATTTCCCTAAACTTATTACTTTTTTTTAAATTTCGATAAATTCCTTTACCTTATATGAAAATTTCTGTTTGGAAATCAACATTAACTGGGTTACGTAAGTACGGGTTAAACTTTCCAGTCCTTCTAATTTATTCTAGATTAAATTCAGCCCAATGCCATTTTCAAATTAATTGAAAAATACGGAAGAAACCATGGAGAAAAAAAGGGGGTTTTTTTTTTCAAATTGCATAAAAAGAAAACGCCTGTATTACAAACCCTGCCTCCTAAATAGGAAATGTTACCAAATCCAAACCCAAAATTACATACAAGCAAGAAAAAGAAACTCCTACGCCGCCTTCTTCTTTGGAGACTTCACGGCCTTCGCCGGCGACTTAGGCTCCTTCTCCGCCGCCACCGCGGACTTCTTCGGCAGCAGCACGGGGTTGATGTTCGGCAGCACGCCTCCGTGGGCGATGGTCACTCCCGCCAACAGCTTCCCGAGCTCCTCGTCGTTCCTCACCGCCAGAAGCAAGTGCCGGGGGACGATCCTGCTCTTCTTGTTATCTCTAGCCGCATTCCCAGCCAACTCCAGAACCTTGTTATTGCCGGAAATGCCGGGGCACGCTATTCGATGGAAAATACAGAAACTGAAACAGTTGTAAAGACAACGTTCCAAATGCAATTCCTTAAAGAAGGTTTTGCAACAGAGATCCAGAAGGATTCTGCAAATTACGAGATCTAAAAAGATATCGTAATACACGAATAATCTAAAGAGATTTTCGTGATCATAGCAAACTGGCAGTAGTGCCTTCTAAAAAGAAGATACTGACAGAACTGCTAAAGGCAACAGAAGGATGACAGGCGAGAGATAGAAATGCTGGGGTAAATTATCACCGTTGCTCAAAGCTTTATTCGTCCTCTGCGAACAGCTTCCAGGAACCAGCAAGGTTGACGGAAAACCTTGGAACACTCCTGCTCTTCTGACTCCTCGGAAGACGGCAAACTCCTCTGGCAATGGCACTACTCTTCTCTCTTTATTTGAAGTAACAGAACCCACACGTACTAAAAAGTACTAGTATTTGTGTTAAAGAACACGCTCACTACTCTGTTGTGTTAAAGAACACTTAGAGTTTTCTCCCTGGAATTTTGATTACTTCTGCACTCAGAGAGAGGAGAGAACCTGCATATATAGCCCACGGGACGGTTGCCAAGCAGTTGCCTGAACTTCAGGGTAGTGGCAGAACCACTCCTGAACGTGCAGCAACTGCTGCAACCGTTTCCGCTCTAATATGCAGCCAGCCATACGCACACTACGTACTCTACGCACACTGCGTACGCTGTGCACTCTACGCACGCTGCGTACGCTGCACACACTAGGCGTACTGGGCTGCGTACTGGGCTGCGTAACTGGGCCAGCGTAACTGGGCTCGCGTAACGGGCCGCGCAACGTGGTCGCACAAGTGGCTCGCGCAACGAGCGCAACTTAAGCGCACTATGCGCCTAGCGACAATGCTGACGTGCTAAGTGCAAAGTGCGCCAACAAAACGCCACATTACGCCTCATGAGCCCTTGAGCCCGAGTTCGAGCCCGAGTCCGAGTCCGAGTCCGAGTCCGAGTCCGAGTCCGAGTCGCTAAGCTCCTACGGAGCTTAGCTCCATGGAAATAAATTTCCAAGAGCAAAAAGCTTACAGCTTCTTAATTGTTGATTAAGCCTTTATACCATTAATAATTAATCCCACATGGCACACACCCATGTGCACTACATGTGCATCTCCATAAAGAGAATAGACTCATATATGTAGAGATACACATTCCTTTCTAGCCGATGTGGGACTAAAAACCAAAACAAAAGGCTACAAACCCAACAATCCCCCACATATCTCTATATATATGAGTACGAGTGTTCCCTACAGTAACTGTCCATCATGCATTAGGAGAGATGTCGCTTACGACTTGAATCTTCCCGCATGGGTCAAAAATCAAACTATAATACAAGAATGGACTAAGCCTTGAATTCTGTATCATAGCTGAAATTCTTTCCACTCACATAATGTAGTTACATGTGCTTCTGGCTACACATTAAAGGCCCTGTGCCAGCCTGATTTCAGTGTATAATTTTGGGTGTCTACAAGTTTACCCTCAAGAGACGGCCTGATATCTGTGTCATACACTATAGGTGAGTTCATTATAAAGAGACATGGCATAAAGCGCTTTGCGCTTCCCTTGCGGTGCTACGCCGCTATGACATGGCTTAAAGCCGAGGCCTTACCCCGTACCGGAAACCTCATCGTAGTGTCATACTACAGTAGCATGAGGCAACCGCCTCTTTGTAGTGCCAAACTACCCAGCATGAAGCCTTAGGCTCCCTTGCGGTGTTACGCCGCAACGACATGGCTTGCAAGGCCGAGGCTTTATCCCTAACCGGGTACCTCATGGTGGTATCGTGCCACTGTAACATGAGGAACTCCTCCTCTTTGTAGTGCTGACTACACCCCTCTTTATATTTAACTTACAGCATTAGGCTAACTGCCGAATTGCGGTGCTACGCCGCTGTGACTTGGCCTGCAAAGCCGAGGCTTTATCCTATTCCGGGGCAGCACCCCACATATAGGAACCTCATTGTGGAGTCACCCCACTATAGCATGGAGTTTCACTCCTTGTAGTGCTGCTCTACCGTGCCTCCTGTAAAGCACACCAGGCATTCACTCTGCCTGAGAACTCATTAAGGCAATTAAGCCAACCTTCCCACATGAACCGTTTTCTACAGAAAATAATAGTAAACAACAGTGGTTATAGGTCCGTAACCTCTCCATGCCCAATAGAACATGTACCCACCGTTCCTGATATTTTTCCGATTAATGGTCCTCCCTTGAACCAAAAGCTAGATGCCTAGTAGATAAATCTTTGAACTATTAGCATAAAACTTTACGGTAGGAATACAAAAATCCAATATCAGAATACCTTCAAGCCCATTTTACAAGCTGTGTCATTGACCAGCTGGCGCTTGAGGCCCTTGGTGAACGGATCCGCCAGGTTCTCCTGACTCCGAACATCAATCACTGCAATAACACCTCTCTTGATAAGATCATGTACTGCCCTGTGCTTCAACCGCACAGTCCTCTTTTTCCTGTTGAAGAGGTCATTTGATGCCACCGCCGCAGTCGCCTGGTTGTCGCAGTATATCGGTATCGCCGGTATTTGCGCACCAACCAATGGAAGATCATACATGAGCTCCCGAAGCCATTCTGCTTCCTCGGCTGCGGTATCTAGTGCAAAGAACTCAGATTCCATGGATGACCGAGAGCATAGTCTGCTTCTTCGACTTCCACGATATAGCAGCTCCACCCATTATGAAAATGTGTCCACCTGTGGACCTCTCGCTCTCCACCTCTGAGCACTAACTGGCATCACTGAAGCCTTTCACTACCTGCGGATCTCCGCTGTAGTACAGTGCATATGTCTGAGTCTTCTTGAGATATCTCATAACCCGTTTTACAGCTTTCCAGTGTTCAGCACCTGGGTTGCTGGTGAAATGACTCAGCATTTCCACGGCGAAAGCTATGTCAGGCCTTGTGGCAGTAGTAGCATACATCAAACTCCCGATTACGCTTGCATACTCCAGCTGCCTGACGCTTTCCCCTGAATTAGGCTTCAGCTTCATATCACACCTGTACGACGTATCGATCCCTGGAAGATCTCGATACCCATAACGAGTGATCATTTTCTTAATATAATGAGACTGTGACAGCGCTAGTCCAGTGTCTGTCCGGATGATCTTGATCCCTAAGATCACATCAGCTTCCCCCAAGTCCTTCATACTGAACTTGCTTGAGATAAATTTCTTTGTCTCCGTGACACAGCTAATATCCGTACCTAGGATAAGCATGTCGTCCACGTACAGACAAACGATCACATCTCTTCCATCAGCGAACTTCGTGTAAACACACTTGTCCGTATCGCTGACCATGTAGCCATTTGACCTTATAACTTTGTCAAATTTCTCATGCCACATATTGGGAGCCTGTTTAAGACCGTACAAGGATTTCACCAACTTGCAGACTTTGTCTTCAAGACCCCTGATGACAAATCCCTCTGGCTGTTGCATGTAAATCTCTTCGGTCAGCTCGCCATTTAGGAAAGTCGTATTCACATCCATCTGATGTATCACCATCTTATGTATTGCTGCAAGAGCAATCAATATTCTGATGGTGGTCATCCGGACTACTGGAGCATACGTGTCAAAATAGTCAATCTCCTGCTTCTGAAAAAACCTCTTGGCTACCAATCTAGCCTTGAACTTGTCAATAGTTCCGTCTGCTTTCATCTTCTTCTTGAAGATCCATTTGCATCCGATGGATTTCGCTCCTTCAGGAAGATCAACCAACACCCAAGTGTTATTTGAGGTGATGGAATCAATTTCATTGTCAATCGCCTCCTTCCAGAAAACTGCGTCTCTGGTCTTCATCGCCTCATCATAGGTAAGCGGATCTGCTTCCACATGATAGGTGACAAAGTCACTTCCGAAGTCCTTCGGCCTCCTCACACGCTTAGCTGACGGCTCAGCTTGTTCTGGTTCAACCGTTGTTTCAACAACAACATCTTCTTGGACCACATCTTCATTGAAGACTTCAGTCTCTTGTGCACCCTCAATATTCTCCGGAACATCCGAAAGAACAATATTCTTGTGCCTTGCAAACTTGTCTTCAAAATATTCTGCATCGCGAGATTCAATAATATGATTTGACTCAATATCAAGAAATCTCTGAGCATTACTCTTCTCGGCATACCCCAAGAAGATCGTCTTTGTAGTCCTTGTCCCAAGCTTCTGAATCGTTAGATCTGGAAGCTTGACATACGCCAGACACCCCCACACTCGAATGACATTCAAGTTAGGTCTGACCTTGAACCAGAGTTCATGAGGAGTAACGTTTGAAGTTGCATGAGGCACTCTATTTAGAATAAAAGTGGCCGTCAATACAGCTTCTCTCCAGTAGCACTTAGGAAGGCCAACAGTCAACAACATTAAATTTATCATTTCTGTCAGCGTCCTGTTCTTCCTCTCAGCTACTCTGTTTGATTGAGGAGAGTACGGAGCCGTAGTCTCATTGACAATTCCATGTTCCTTACAGAACGATGCGAATTCATGAGACCTGTACTCCCCACCTCGATCACTTCTTATCCTTTTGAGTTGTTGTCCAGTCTGCCGCTCAGCTTCGGCTCTGAACTCCTTGAACTTCTCGAATGCTTCGTCTTTAGCCTTCAGCAAGTAGACGAATGCATACTTTGAGAAGTCATCGATGAAGGTTATGAAATACTTCATCCCGGCCTTTGTAGAGAACTGTTTGAAATCACAGATATCGGAGTGAACCAACTCCAGAAGATCTGTACTTCGATTAACCCGAGGAAAGGGTTTCCTTGTGATCTTTGTTTGAGCACAAACTTCACATTTCTCTACCTTACTCCCACATTTGGAGATAAGTCATAGACTAGACAATCTGTTTATTCGTTTACAATGAACATGTCCTAGCCTATTATGCCACAACTCAAGAGTATAAGCAGAATGAGTGACTTCATTAATTACATTAATTACATTGGACTGATTTACAAGCTGAATCTTGAACATTTCTTCGGTATAAAAAGCTTTCCCGAAATATGTTTCCTTGATAGACATCACCATCTGGCCAGCATTGATGTCCATCCTGAGGCCTGCATTGCAGAGTAGGCCTCCCGAGACCAGGTTCTTGGCGATAGCAGGTACGTGCTTTACGCCTTGAAGCGTCAGAGACTTCCCCGAAGTCAGCTTCAATACCACCGTCCTGATCCCGAGCACTTCAGCTTGTGCTTGGTTCGCCATCATAACCACTTCAGAAGTAGGTGTATAGGTGGTGAACCACTCCTTACTGGAGCAGACATGGCAGGAGGCTCCTGTGTCTACCCACCAGTCAGAGTCAGTCCTTACTGCATCAACCTGTGCAATCATAGCAATTACGTCAGTGATCATAGATACCTTACTAGGCTCTCCTTGTTCTGATTGCTTGGTCTTTGCTTTACACTCATTCTTAAAGTGGCCCTTCTTGCCACACTTGAAGCAAGGTATTTCTGACTTTGGCTTCTTTTTTTTGATAGAAGTTCCTTTGACTTTTAGATTGTCAGGGTTCTTCTTCTTGCTGTGGAAAGCTGCCTGCTTTCCCTTTGGTTCCTTGGTCTGAACCAGATTGGCGTTAGCCAATTGCTTGGACAGTGTGTCCACCTTCAGTTGAGCCCGCATCTGGTCCTCAACATAGATTTCCTATAGGAGATCTTCAAGGGTGATCTCCAACTTCTTCCTATGCATGTTTGCATAGAACTTACTCCACCCAGCGGGGAGCTTTGAGACAATCCCTCCAACAATAAACTTGTCGGGGAGGGGCATAGCCTCGTCTTCCAACTTCTGTCGCAGCTTCAGAAATTTTTTGACCTGCGGCAGCATGGACTTCTCGTCCTCAAAGAGCCATTTGTGATATTTTTCAACCACAAATATTTTGCTCATGTTCTTGTCTTTTTTGTACAGTTTTTCTAGAGACTCACATATGTCTCTAGCGATATTCTTCTTAGAATAGGATTCTGCTAGGGAATCCTCCACATCATTCAGGATAAGCAACCTGTAAATGCTATTCTCCCTTCTCCATTGGCCTGAAGTTTAGTAGCCGCAGAGATTACGGCAGCAGACCCAATATCTGGAACGGTAGGTTCCTCTTCAAGAAGCACGTGATCCACGTCTCTGAGTTGAAGAGTGAGATAAACCTTCCTCTTCCAGACTTGATAATGCTCTCCATCAAACTTCTCTAACTTACAGAAGTCAGTATTTATGATTGAAGCATTAATGTTTTCCATCGTAGCAATAAAGCTTTGAGATTGTTATTACCGGGAACGTCGGGGCATGCTATTCGATGGAAAATATAGAAACTGAAACAGTTGTAAAGACAACGTTCCAAATGCAATTCCTTAAAGAAGGTTTTGCAACAGAGATCCAGAAGGATTCTGCAAATTACGAGATCTAAAAAGATATCATAATACATGAATAATCTAAAGAGATTTTCGTGATCGTAGCAAACTGGCAGTAGTGCCTTCTAAAAAGAAGATACTGACAGAACTGCTAAAGACAACAGAAGGATGACAGGCGAGAGATGGAAATGCTGGGGTGAATTATCACCGTTGCTCAAAGCTTTATTCGCCCTCTGCGAACAGCTTCCAGGAACCAGCAAGGTTGACGGAAAACCTTGGAACACTCCTGCTCTTCTGACTCCTCGGAAGACGGCGAACTCCTCTGGCAATGGCTCTACTCTTCTCTCTTTATTTGAAGTAACAGAACCCACGCGTACTAAAAAGTACTAGTGTTTGTGTTAAAGAACACGCTCACTACTCTGTTGTGTTAAAGAACACTTAGAGTTTTCTCCCTGGAATTCTGATTACTTCTGCACTCAGAGAGAGGAGAGAACCTGCATATATAGCCCACGGGGCGGTTGCCAAGCAGTTGCCTGAACTTCAGGGTAGTGGCAGAACCACTCCTGAACATGCAGCAACTGCTGCAACCGTTTCCGCTCTAATATGCAGCCAGCCATACGCACACTACGCACTCTATGCACTCTGCGTACGCTGCACACTCTACGCACGCTGCGTACGCTGCGCACACTGGGCGTACTGGGCTGCGTAACTGGGCCGCGTAACGGGTCGTGCAAGTGGCTCGCACAACGAGCGCAACTTAAGCGCACTATGCGCCTAGCGACGATGCTGACGTGCTAAGTGCAAAGTGTGCCAACAAAACGCCACATTACGCCTCATGAACCCTTGAGCCCGAGTCCGAGTCCGAGTCCGAGTCGCTAAGCTCCTACGGAGCTTAGCTCCATGGAAATAAATTTCCAAGAGCAAAAAGCTTACAGCTTCTTAATTATTGATTAAGCCTTTATACCATTAATAATTAATCCCACATGGCACACACCCATGTGCACTACATGTGCATCTCCATAAAGAGAATAGACTCATATATGTAGAGATACACATTCCTTTCTAGCCGATGTGGGACTAAAAACCAAAACAAAAGGCTACAAACCCAACAAACCTTACATAATCAAAAGAATGAAATGTCAAATTAGGGTTCTAAAGAGAAAATAGGGTTTCGGAGAAAAGAAAAATTAGGGCTTGGTACCTCGGCCGCGAGGTACTCAAGGACGGCGGCGAGGTAGACGGGGGCGCCGCTGCCGACGCGCTGGGCGTAGCGGCCCTTCTTGAGGAAGCGGCCGATACGGCCGACCGGGAATTGGAGGCCGGCCTTGACGGACCGGGTCACCGACTTCTTCTTCGGGCCGCCGCCCTTCCGGCCGCCGGCTCCCTTCTTCAACTTTCCTCCGGTCTCCATTTCTCCTAAAGTTTTTGATGGGTTTCTGCTGCTGCTTTTTTTGGGGTATAAAGAATGAGTCGAATGGTTTGAGCAAATGGGTTGGACCGGGCGGAGACTTTTATATTGCGTGCGAGGGGAGAATGATGATGCAGATCATCGAAGCTGTGTGCCGTTTGATTCGATCCATATGGACGGATGAGGATTGTTTGCGAGCACGATCCGTGGGAAGAAGGTTTAGACCAATGGGACTATAGAAGAGAGGATTTCAGGTCTCCTACTCAAAATATTCTTGTAATGTCAATTAAATGCATTAAAATATAAAATGAAATGTTGCATATATGTATGATAGTATAAATTGTCCCTAGCATTTTTCCATAAATTGAGTTTTAATATTACTTATCATTTGAATATATATATATATATATATATATATATATATATATATATATATATATATATATATATATATATATATATATATATGGGAAAGCGGGATATGAGCCATAGACTCATACTCTTATATGAGCCATTCCATGTGGACCAATACAAATATATTGACTTGGAAAACAAAATTTAAATAGATAGAAATAAAAGATTTGATAAATAATAACTTACCATATCTTTGTCTAGGAACTTACCAAATATGTTTACCTAAGAATTTAAATAGATAGAAATAAAAGTTCCTATAATTATGTTAACGTTTATGTTAATATTAATATTAATATTAATATTAATATTAATATTAATATTAATATTAATATTAATATTAATGTTAATGTTAGTATTAATATTAATGTTAATATTATTGTTAATATTAATTTTAATGTTAATATTAATTTTAATTTTAATTTTAATTTTAATTTTCATGTTAAATTAATTTTAATATTAATTTTAATATTAATGTTAATGTTGATATTAATTTTAATTTTAATATTAATATTAATGTTGATGTTAATGTTAATGTTAATGTTAATGATAATGTTAATGTTAATGTTAATATTAATTTTAATTTTAATGTTAATATTAATGTTATTGTTATTGTTAATATGAATTTTAATGTTAATATTAATTTTTAATTTTAATGTTAATATTAATTTTAATGTTAATAATAATTTTAGTTTGGAGGGACAAATGGCATTATTTATATTTAAATTAGTAGGCAAAGTTGTTTGGTAAGTTACTAAGCAAAGATATGGTAAGTTATTATTTATCAAATCTTTTACGAGATCTTTTATTTACATTTATTTAAATTTTTTCTTCCAAGTCACTATACTATTATTGGTCCACATGGAAGCCACTTGGGATGGCTCATATAAGAGTATGAGCCTATGGCTCATATCCCGTTTTCCATATATATATATATATATATATATATATATATATATATATATGCATCCCCTCATTTTTTGATCCCCCAAGCATCCTCTCGTTCATAATCATTGGATCTTGTTAAAGTTATATAATCTCAACCGTTGATTTATTAGTGGCTAAGATTAGATAACTTAAACAAAATTCAACAAGTGTTATCATGGAGATGTTTGGGGGATGCAAAAGTGAGGAGATGTGGATCCCAATGAGGGAGGTGAGAGGTTATTTAGTTGCGTAATAGAGGATATTGGTAATAGAGGATCCCAATGAGGGAGGTGAGAAGTTATTTAGTTGCGTGTAAGTAGAAATATCATGCAATATTTTTTGATGTATACATTTTGTTGCATGTGTGTTTGGATCGCGGAACTGTACAACATAAGGGCTTTTTTTTTCGAAACTGCACATCACTTGAGCCAAATGCATTGTTTGGTTGAACTTGGAAATGAAGACAACAACTTCCCATCTCTACTTTTTGTTCCCCGTCCTTTTCGCAATTTTACATCCATTTCATTTTCGATAATTTTCTCTGGATGTCAGCGAAAAAGCAAAAGTGGACGAGAATGGACTGGGAAATGGGGATTGTTGATGAAGGAGGGGACTTGCCAACGAAGAAGGAGGCGCTCGCGACGACTGGTGGCCAAGGCCGCGAGGAAGGCGAGGCATACGCGCTGCCTGAGCGCCCGAAGCCGTCGGCCAACATGCAGCGCTCAACAACCTCGCTGGCAACCTATCTTTCTTGGCGCCAGAGCACAACGTCTTGTTGGAGAATAAGCACAACGTCGGAGACCCACTGACGAGAGGAGCTCACCGCGGCTTGGAGAATGGAGGTGCTGCTTTGGAGAATGGGAAGAATGGGAGCTGCTTTAGAAAAAAAATGAATTGATAATAATAATAATAATAAATGACACTAGTAATAGTTGTAATAATAATAATAATAATACTTATTACTTAATTTTCTAATCCATACAAAATAATAATAATCTATACTATTATATAATCCAAATACCAGTGGTACTTGGATTATATATTTCACATAGATTTTAAGCTATGAAATAATATTTATGTTAGGATAAAAAGGTCTTTTAGCATGCAACATTTTTTAAAATTTTAAATTACCATAACTTCTTCCTATCTTTTGGGATTCACTCTTTTTTTTTTCCTTCTCTTTTTTAACTTAACCAAACACAAACAAAACTAAAACTATCATCTACCGGGACCTTCTACGTAAGGAAGAGAAAATGAATTATATAACTTTTGTTTGAGGACGCCAATTACATCTCAATCCCAACCGAGTTCTCTACAACAAGAAAAAAGAAGAAAAAAAGGTACAAATTTATTAGTATTTTCTTTCATATTTATGTTTACAGGGCTATTTATTTCATTTTTTTCTGACATTTTGGAACTTATATGCTTGTTTATTCGATTTTGTTGATAATCCACCGACTTTACATAATTTTATACTTAAAAATATAATAAAAGATTTTTTTCTATATCCAAATAATTAATTCAGACTAATCTTATAATATTATCTTAATTTAGCACTCTCTGGAGTCCACCGCCTCTACATTCAATATGAAAAATAATTAATCGGATTTAATTAATATTATGAACCCGTTATCATATTCCTGATCCAAACTTTATTTTAGATTTGCTACATAGTTAAATTACATTTATTTAAATAGCTACATAGTTAAATCAAATTTATTTAATGATAATAACTTTATTTTTGCTCACAAATTAAAATCTTAAAATTTCGTAACCTAGTTCTATTTCTAAGGTTCAATGTCTCCTCTTTATTTCTCTTTCTTTATTTTAGATCTGCTAACAATAAGACTCTACATTCAATATGAAAAATAACTAATTAGATTTAATTAATATTATGAACCCCATTATCATATTTTTGATCCAATTTTCATTCTAAATATATTAATTGTGCACAACTAACAAATAGATAATATGGTATCAAATTGATAATATAGTATCAAATATTTAAGAATGGCTACATAGTTAAATCACATTTATTTAAATAGAAACATAGTTATATCAAATTTATTTAATGTAGTTAAATCACATTTATTTAAATAGCAACATAGTTAAATCAAATTTATTTAATGATAATAAATATATTTTTACTCATAAATTTAAATCTTAAAATATCGTAACCAATTTCTATTCATAGGATTCACTATCTCCTTTTTCTTTCTCTTTCTTTATTTTAGATTTGCTAATTAAAAGTTTGATAACAACAGAAGCTTTCTTCTCCCTTCTATTGCAGGTATCTCCTTTTTTTTTTCTTTCAAATTTTTGGACGTCATTCTAAATGACGTTGAGTTTAATTGGAGGAATCTAAATAACATTAATGACTAAATTTAAAAATAAGTTTTTAAAAAGAAAATTTATAACAACATCTATTTTAATTTTGACGTTAAATGACGTTTAAATTTGGTAGTATATATTTTTGGATTCAAACTTAACATCTTTTAGATTAGGATTATTTTGTATAAGATATTAGGTTTTTGACCAAATTAGACTTTGGCCACTGGGTACTCAATTTTTTAAGTGACACATTTTAGTGACGACACTACTAAAATATCATCAAATAGCGACGTAATTTAGCGACGGCAAGAAATAACGTCGCTAGTTATGTAATTTAGCGACAGCTTTATAAACACGTCACTGCCTAGCGACGTTCCGCGACAGGAGTTTAATACGTCGCTGAATAGCGACGTTCAGCGACATATTATTAGCATATGTCGCCAGTTTTGCGACGTTTAGCGACTTCAACACGTGACGTCGCTAAGTTTTTTACTTAGGGCACAGCGTTTCCTTCTTTCCCCCTCACTCTCACTCGAAAATACTCAAAAATTTTAATTTCCCCCCCCACCCCCCCGGCGACTCCCTCCCCCTCTGTCAGTGCCCTCCCCCCCCCCCCGGCGACTCCCTCCCCCTCCGGCGAGCTCCTCCTCCTCGAGATCCTCCTCCTCGAGCTCCTCCTCCCCCAATCCGAGCTCCTCCTCCTCTTCCTCAGGTAAACCCTAACCTAACTCCTCTCCTTCCTCCTCCTCCTCTCCCACGGACACACACACACGGACACACATCGTGTCCCCAAAGACTCGTGCCCATTGGATTCGTGTCCCCAAAGACTCGTGCCCATTGGATTCGTGTCCAGTTTTGGATGTGTTGAGTTTGGTTTGTTTTTGGACACATTGTATCGAGTATTTGGACACGAGTTTGGTTTGGGAGACACGTACACACATGACACTTGTATATGCACACTTGACACTATACACTCTCTATCTCTCTAGTATATAAATGCATAAATTGTTGAATGTATATATTGTGTCCCTTTGGTTATAGCCTAGTATATGTAAATATCTTAACCTATATATGTATGCCTATATATATATATATAGTAAATATATATAGGTAGTTGTGTGATTGATGGCTTGTTTAGATGTGGTAGTGTGGTAGTATGATAGTGTGAGTGTGAGTGAAGAGGGATATTGAGATAAGTGTTAGATTGTGTGTGTGTGTGTGTGTGTGTGTGTGTGTGTTTGAGAGTGAGAAAGGTGAGAGGGATTTAGATATGTATCCATAAGTTAGTATCCTAAGTTAGATATTTAGGATAGTATCCTAGGCACTAATTTAATATCTTGTTTAGGATGTTAGTATCCTAGAGTTAGATAGGTGAGTTAATATCTTAGGATACTAGAAGTTAGTATCCTAGATAGGTTAGTTAGTGTCTTGGATAGGTTAGTTAGTATCCTATTTATCCTAGATAAGTTAGTATCCTAAGTTAGATATCTTAGGGTAGTTAGGTTATGCTAGTATCTTGAGGGTATCAAGATAATAGGATATTAGGATATGGGCTAGAAGTTAATACCCTAAGTTAGTATCTTGGCTAGAATTTGGTATCCTAGGATAGTTAGATATCCTAGTATCTTAAGAGTGTCCTAGATTAGTCTATGGTAATAGGATACCCTATAGGGGGGAGGGGGCAGGGGTAGGGGGAGGGGACAGGACCCTAACCCTATTTCGGACACGACTCTGTGACACAGGACACATGACACAGGACACACACACACACACACAATACATACATATATACCTATATATATAAATACACATATCTACATATATACATGTATATATATACTCACGCACTTACATACACAAATACATATATAAATATATATGTATACAATGTATATACACACAAATACACATATATATACAATCAAAAATCCATTTGAAATTCATTTTAAGAATCTGAAATGTTGACGATATATACCCAAGGTTCACAATATCGGTATCGGTATCGGAATCGGTATCGGACTATTCCTATGAGTATTGGTATCGGCGATATCGGTAGTATCGGCGACATCGTATCGGAGTATCGGACTTTGGTATCAGAAAACAAATAATTATTAATAAATTATTTACATTTAAAAACATATATTTTATACATTTAGGCATAATTTTAAGTATTTCAGCGTTATTTCTTAGTAGTTTTGAAATTATATGAAATAGTAGTCACCCTTACCGATTGGTTTTGCCGAATTGACGGGAACAAAGACCCCCAATGTCGGTATCGGTCAATATTTGGTATCGGTCGGTATCGGATCGGAACATGCCAAACCGTATCGGTATCGGCCGTATCGGATCGGTATCGGCCGATACTTTAAACCATGTATATACCATGGTTTTGCCTTTTAGTTGCAGGAATATGAGAGGGTGACATGGTTGTCACATTAAGGGTCTTTGAGGAGGTGACATGTTGTGAACAGATATATCCTTATAGTTTTCCTACGTAATGTTAAAGAAAATCCGTAGGAGAACTATATATAAGAATATATATTTTTTTGCAACATGTCATCTTGTCAAAGACCCTTAATGTACCAACCATGTTACCGCGGTATTGGTATTTGGATACCAATAGCGATAAGGTAAAGGGTACCAACTTAAGGTATTGGTATTGGGATACCAATAGCGATAAGGCAAAGGGTACCTTGGTAGGTAATGACTAGAAATAGGATATTTGACTTAGATTTGACCTTATTTGACCAAGGTTGACTATTTTGACTGAAAGTTAAAGTAGAGTCAACATCTGACCTTGATTGGACTAAGAGTCGACAAAGTCAACTATAGGTCAACCCTTGACCTAGTTTGACCTTGTTTGACTTTGTTTGACTTAGCTTGACCTTGTTTGACTTTGTTTGACTTAGCTTGACCTTGTTTGACTTTGTTTGACTTAGTACAACCTAGTTTGACCTAGATTGCATATCATTGTTATTAGTAACTGTCTGCTACTAATGTGTGTCCCATAATAAGACATAATATACGAATTTGTGCCTGTTGGATAATGTGTGTCCATCTTTGCAGAATTATTTCCAAATGGATATGAATTACTACTTGCGGAATCGTTCATGGATGTACAATCGTCGTCCTGATGATATGTGTGGTGTGCGGGATGAATACATAGCGGGAGTAGAGCAGTTCCTGCAGTTTGCTAAGGCGTTCCCTCAGTACATGGACGACACCAAAATTAAGTGTCCGTGTATGAAATGTCATAACATGAAATATTATCCAGAAGTGGAAGTGACATATCATTTGTACTCGAGGGGTTTTACGCCTAATTACTATCAGTGGACCGCACACGGAGAACTTGTGTCTTTAGCATCAGAGCCGGAGCCTTACGTTGAGCCGTATATGCATACGGGACCTAATTTTGTTTCAGATAATCATGCATACGACGACGGGTGCGTCAACATTGTTTTCGACGCTGCGGGGCCTAGTTTCATTTATGATGCACCTGAGGAGGCACCGAACGCCGATGCTGCACAGTTCATGGAGTTGCTGGAGAATGCAAGGACTCTATTGTATCCTGGTTGTGAGAATCATTCACCGTTGGAGGTGGTTACAAGACTGTTGAGCATTAAGTCAGATTTTAACATGTCGCAAGAATGCTACAACCGAGTGTTGGAGTTGATTATCGAGATCTTGCCGGCGGGTGCTAAGTTGCCTAAAGACTTCCACCGGTCTAAGAGGATGGTGAGATCGCTCTGGATGGGATACAAGAAAATCGATTCCTGTCGCAATGGGTGCATGCTGTACTACAAAGACGACAAGGACACAGATGTGTGCAGATTTTGTGGTGCTGATCGCTATAAGACAACTAGTACAGGAAGGTCTGCCGGTGCAAGAAGACCGACCGATTCAATGCACTACTTACCTTTAACGCCGCGGTTGCAAAGATTATTTATGGTGAAAGAGACGGCCGAAAATATGAGTTGGCACATGCGAGAACAGATTGAAGGAGTGTTGGATCACCCATCCGATGGAGAAGCGTAGAAGCACTTTGATCGAGTGTATCCTGATTTTGTTTCAGATCCGCGTAATGTCAAGTTGGGACTATCTTCTGACGGTTTTACTCCTTTTGGTCTTTCGGGATCCCAGTATTCGTGCTGGCCTGTGATTGTCACTCCGTATAACCTACCGCCTTGGATGTGCATGAAGACTCAGTACATGTTTCTAACCGTTATAATTCCTGGTCCGAACAATCCCAAGAGGAACATTGACGTGTACTTACAACCTTTGATAGATGAGTTGAATCAGTTATGGGAAGTAGGCGCTAACACGTACGATGTTTCCAGGAAGCAGAATTTTCAGATGAAGGCAACCCTTATGTGGACCATAAACGACTTTCTGGCCTATGGAATGTTATCTGGATGGAGCACTCATGGCCGTCTCTCATGTCCGTATTACATGGACCGTAGTAAGGCTTTCCGCTTGAAACACGGAGGAAAACCGTGCTTCTTTGATTGTCATCGACAATTTCTGCCAAAAGATCATCCGTTCAGAAGGAACAAGAATGCATTCCGTGCCGGCGTTGTAGAGAAGGGTGATCCACCGCCAAGGTGGTGCGGAGCCACGATATGGGAGGAGGTTAAAGATTTTCCAAGTGCTATCTGTCACGACCCGCACCCTAGAGTAAGGGCACGAGAAGTGGGTACGTCCAGCCTACGCCGCAGTGTCGGCGGTAGAATGCTGTCCTAGGTCAATCATCTAACAATATAAGGTACCTGTACAGTTTATACTCTCCGAGTGGAGGTAACATCACAACATATAGTCTCAATCACATCTAAGGTAGAAAAATGAAAGACAGAAGATAGATAGTAACTCAAAGAGAACCATAGCATAGATGAAATAAGTCTAAGTGTCTAGGATACATAACATCCAGAATGTCAACTCGTAATACAATAAGTCTAAGAGTCTATACATCTCCACATCTCAAAATACAACTCAGAATGTGAGACAAAAAGTAAATATAGAAAAGACTGCCTAGACTAAACTGGTCTAGACTACTGGAACAACATCCTCAGCTGCAGGTGGATCCTGCTGAGGGTCCTCAATACAAGTGTCATCTAGTCCTGCTCCATAATAAGTAGTCACCCATGCTTCGTCCTCATCCTCTGTAATATTTTCAATAGGTCCAATCAGGACAGGAACGAGCACAATACATCTCACACAGTTCATATCAGGTTAGGAAATACGATACAGGCAATAGAGTAAGATACATGAACTGCTGAAAGGAAATATACGCTGTAAAAGAGATAGCTGTAATAAAATATCTACTGTATATAGAGAACTGTAGTGACCAGTGATGTAGAGCACAAGATAGGCATGTGAATGGCTAGAATTTATACATGATTACACTACTGAGTTTGCACATAATTACACTACTTGGAATTATTCACATGTCCACTTCTACTCCCCCGTTTCCCCAATCAATACACAAGGATCTATACAAGTTACGTTATTATACATGATATCACATGGGGCCCATGAAAGGGTGCACGTGATAGTATACATGAGGGCTCAGTAAACATGAAAGTACATGATCACATGAGTGCACATGAATGATGGAAGCATAGGAGTACATGATGATAGTGAAACACACATAACATGAAGTACCCGATGCTCCCGAGAGGGATAACATCTCATGTAAAGATCCATATAGTACCAATCCGTGTTACCAATGTGACAGCAACAAGTAAAGTAATCTAGAGCGAGAAGTAAAGCCTGAACAAGTATGAAACGGTCAGAAAATGTACTCGCCTGCTGTATGAATGTCTGTAGAGAATATGCTGTCTGAGGAGAGGTGTCTGGCTCCTGATCAGAGCAACACAAGTCACAATGTGTTCTAAATAGTAAAATGAAGTCTACTATGCAAACTACATAATTCTAGGTTAAATTGGTCAAAAGTCAACTCTTGGTCAACTCTAAAGTCAAACTAGTCAAAGTTAGGTCAACACTAGTCAACTAGTTAGGGTTTTAGTCAAACTAGTCAAACTAGTTGTTTTAGGTCATTCCTAGTCATTTCTAGGTTAACTAGGTCACTTTTGACCTAAGGTTGGCTTTGGTCAACCCTTAGTCAACAAGGGTCCACTAGTTGGGTTTTGGGCCATTAGGGTTAGCCCCAAGCCATAGGCTAGTAATCCTAGGCCATAGGCCATAGTCATAGGTTTTCATATAACCTATACTAGAAATCATATATATATGTATATATCTATATATAGATATATATATATATATATCTACTACCCATATACCCATATATGAATACTATATACAATACAAACCCACATACATATATATATATATATATATATATATATATATATATATATATATATATATATATATATATATATATATATATATATATATAATATCACTATATGAAAACTAATACAAATATATATATATATCAATATATATATATATATATATACCTATATATATATATATAAACTCATATATATACTATATATATATAGAGACATAGAGAGAGACAAAGGGTGAGAGAGAGAGAGAGACTTAATAGGTCAGGACAAGGGGGGGGGGGGGGAAATGGTTTCCAGATTTCTGGAACCATGTTCCAGACCCAAACACACACACACCTAACATATATACATACATATGTATATATGTACATAACTACACCTACACTCTACCAAACACTCCCAAAATTGACCCACACTTACATATACATATATACTACATATATATGTACTAAAATACACTCTCTCAAAGTATTAATCTCAAACAAAATCGATTTGAATTTCAATTTTGCAAAATCTGGAAAAACCCAAAACAGTGAACTGTGCATTGTGCACTTCGAAAATAGGTAATTCGAAATACACACAATAAAACGAGCTAAGGCTCACAACCATGGGTTGGTAACTAAGGCCCCACACATACACTAGTGTCCTAGGTCACTGACACGACACCACGACACAGTTTCACGTGTCCAAACACGCAAAAACACGACTCGGGTAAACTCTGATACGCGTACACAAACACAGTATCGTGCACGCGTTCCACGCACTCGTGGACACACCACGAGACACGACACGTCTCGTGGTCGTGCATACGTGTAGCCCACATATAGGGCTACACGTTCCACACCCTGACACGTGTCCACGACACTCGTGGACACAGAACGAACACCGTATCAGTCGTGAAAACACGACTGATACACGCGTGTTACGACAGCGTCGTGCACGCGGTTGTACGCGTCGTGCTCGCGACACAGGACACGAAGCACCACGTGCTCGTGTCCACGTGTACGCCACGAATAGGGCTTCATGCCCGTGTCACTACGAGACACTCTAATGTCGTGTCCACGCGACACGACACACTCAAAGTCGTGCCCGCGCGCGTGTGTGCTGACAGTGCACGACCAGTGCACGTGTCCGTGCTCTCTCGACACAACACCAACGTGTCTCAAACTCGAGGGGGGGCATGTCAGAGGTTGCCCCCTCCTCTGTGTAAATTTTCACGTGTCCATGTGTCCTACAGTGTCCGTGTTAAGTGTCGAGTAGCAGGACATGCACGCGTGGCCTCGTGCTGCAAGTTCGTGTCCATTTTGGACACGGACACAGCACAGAAATATGATCAGTCAAGTTGTTTCGTGTCCTACATGTCTAGGGCTACAAGTTTGTATAATTTGTTTTGGTAAATCATAAAAACAAGTCCATTGTGGCATTTCACCAAACAAGGGTTTCTAGCTTAGGATACGTGTCCGATACGGACACCAAAACACTTCTAAATTCCACCAAACTTTACCCACAGTAGTGTTAGTCCTACATGAATGCATTTATGAAGGAAAAACAGGAATTTAACTAAGTTTGTGAGAAAATACCTATTTGTGCAATCCAATAAAAATCAAGGAAAATGGGGGGTGTGTGATCTTCAACTTGATGATGTCCAATGCCTCCAAATCCTTGATTGCTAGTTCCCCTTAGTACCCTAGATGTTGTAGAGTCCCAATGCAAGAGACTAGAGTGAATTTGGATCAAAATAGCTCAAGTTATGAAGGGTTGAAGGAATGGAAATTTTTCTAGGATTAAATTCATGTAAATTTGTTCATGAATGATACAATGGGCTATATAGGAAAGTGTGGCTGCTAGGGGGGTGCCCTATGGCCGGCCATAGCATGGGGGGGGTGTCCTAGCCCTTCCTTCATGGCTAAGGCTTGGACTTTGTGTAAAGGTCTTGATATTTTGCATGGTTTAAGCAAAATATCAAATAAAGGTAAACTAGATATTTAACTCACTTTAACCCTTAACCAAAAATCCTTCCTCAAGCTTCTAGGTTAGTGGCTAACCCCTAGATTAGGGTGGGATAGGTTATGGACTAGTCATGAGACTCAACCATGATTAAATAATAATAAAATCACTTAATCACAATTAAAGTCTAGAAAATTACCAAAATACCCTTTTGGTCAAAAACCACTAATTTGATGTTCTAAGCCTATGGCTAAGCTCTCATGGTCATGGCAACTTCTAGGTTAGAGAAAACTAGGATTTATACTAAGTTATACTAACCAAAATCACAAAGTCGTAAGTCATGACTTAGCATGACTTAGAAAATGGTTTAATCACACTAATAATCACTATAAACCATATCATGCCCTAAACACACTTAATAATTAATAAAAATAATAATTTTTCAAAAATCCCTAATTTCAGAAAACAGGGTGTTACAAGTCTACCCTCCTAACAATAATTTTGTCCTCGAAATTTAAAGACAAAACTGAAACAATGAGAAGGATAGAAATCATACCTCAAGGTACAAATAGATAAGGGTATCGCTCGCGCATCTCATCCTCCCGTTCCCAGGTGGACTCTCCTGGAGAATGATGCCTCCATGCGACACGAACCATTGGTATCGTCTGGTTCCTCAATGCCTTCTCCCGTCGATCCAGAATCTCAACAGGCTGCTCTGGATAACGAAGAGTAGGACCCACCTCGATCTCGAAATGATCAAGTACATGGCTAGGATCTGCCACGTACCGTCTCAACTGCGACACGTGAAATACATTGTGGACTCCAACCAATGCTGGTGGTAAGTCTAGCCTGTAAGACACGTCACCGACTCTCCCGCTGATAACGAAAGGGCCGATGAAACGCGGGCTAAGCTTTCCACCTCCACCAAAACATATCGTGCCACGTGTCGGAGATATCCTCAAGAATACCTGGTCTCCGACCTAATCACAAACAAGGTCTCAATTTAATTATGATAAACAAACATGATTAACAAAACACAACAAGACAACCTAATTCTAATCCTATCTCTAAACTATACCTCAAACTCCAAAGGTCTGCGGTGGCTATCGGCCCAGTGCCGATGTCTGTCCTGTGCCACACGAAGTCGATCTCTGATAAGCTTCACCTTCTCTGCTGCATCTACAACCATTTCAGGCCCCAATAATACTCGCTCCCCAACATCATCCCAAGACAAGGGCGTACGATATCTACGCCCGTACAGTGCCTCAAAAGGGGACATCTCGATGCTGGCCTGAAAGTTGTTGTTATATGCAAACTCTACTAAGTGCAGGTGACTCTCCCAAGATCCTCCAAAGTCCAGTACACAAGTCCTCAACATGTCCTCCAGTGTCTGAATGGTCCGCTCTGACTGTCCGTCTGTCTGCGGGTGGTATGCAGTACTAAACTTGAGCTGAGTGCCCAAGCTAATATGCAAGCTCCTCCAAAAATGTGAAGTAAAACGGCTGTCCCGGTCCGATAAAATGCTCACTGGAATCCCATGAAGTCTGACTATCTGCCTCATATACATCTCTGATAGCTTCTCTGTAGACAAACCCACTTTAAATGGCAAGAAGTGGGCCGATTTGGTCAACCTGTCGACGATGACCCAAATCACATCCTTCCCTCCTGGAGTACGCGGCAATCCCGAAACAAAGTACATCGTGATGTGCTCCCACTTCTACTCCGGAATGGGCAATGGCTGTAACAGTCCTCCTGGCCTCTGTCTCTCGGCCTTGACCTGCTGGCAGATCAAACACCTGGCTACGAAGTGTGCTACCTCGCGCTTCATCCCACTCCACCATACATGCTCTCTCAGATCCCTATACATCTTGTTGGCTCCCGGATGTATCGAGTACTGAGAACGGTGGGCCTCCTGTATAACCTGCTTCCGGAAGTCTCCACTGGGCACACACAGTCTAGAACCGTGCCTCAATGTGCCATCCGCTGCAAGAGTGAACTCATCGTCCGCAAATCCCTGGCTGACCTGCTCCCTGATGTATCGTATCGAAACATCATCGAACTGAGCCGACTTGATCCTATCAATCAAGTCCGACTGAATCTGGAGGCCCGACATCTGCATCTGCACTCCCGGCACAATCACCTCGATCCCAAGGCTCTCCAAGTTCGCCAACAAGTGACGATCCATCGTCAAACACATAGCTGTCGGGTATCTGCTCAACGCATCGGCAACTACGTTGGCCTTTCCTGGGTGATACTGTAGAAGAATATCAAAGTCCTTCATCAGCTCCAGCCATCTACGCTGTCTCATATTCAGCTCCTTCTGCGTAAACACGTATTTCAAGCTCTTGTGGTCTGTAAATATCTCCACACGCTCTCCATACAAATAGTGTTTCCACAGCTTCAGAGCAAAGATAACTGCCGCCAACTCTAAATCATGGGTAGGGTAGTTCTTCTCATGGGGCCGTAACTGCCTGGAAGCATAGGCAATCACCTTCCCATGCTGCTGCAAGACACAACCCAAATCCTTCCCCGAGGCGTCACTGTAGATAGTGAACCCGTCTGATCCTGATGGCAATGTCAGAATCGGGGCTGTCGTCAACCGCTTCTTCAACTCATCGAAAGCGGTCTGACACTTCTCTTACCAGAGAAACTCTGCGTCCTTCCGGGTCAGCCTAGACAACGGCTCTGCAACCCGGAAGAAATCCTGGACGAACCTCCTGTAGTAGCCTGCCAATCCTAGGAAGCTCCTGATCTCTGCCACTGACGTCGGCGCTGCCCAAGCCTCAACTGCTGATATCTTCCTCGGGTCGACTGAGATCCTATCTCCAGTCACTACATGACCCAGGAAGTCAACTCTGTCAAGGAAGAACTCGCACTTCGAGAGCTTGCCGTAAAGCTGCTCCTGTCTGAGAGTCTCCAGGACCACTCTCAAGTGCTCCTCGTGCTTCTCCTCGGTCTTCGAGTACACCAGGATGTCGTCGATGAACACCACCACGAACTTATCTTAGTACTGGTGGAACACCTTGTTCATCAAGTTCATGAACACCGCCGGAGCATTCGTCAACACAAATGGCATCACCATAAACTCGAACTGGCCGTACCGCGTCCTGAATGCCGTCTTTGGGATGTCCTCCCTCTTCACCTTTACCTGATGGTAGCCTGACCTCAGATCAATCTTCGAGAATACCCGAGCTCCGCTCAACTGATCGAAGAGATCATCGATCCGCGGTAGTGGATATCTGTTCTTGATCGTCAGACTGTTGAGTGCCCTGTAGTCGATACATATACGTACCGACCCATCCTTCTTTGGTACAAAGAGTACCGGTGCACCCCAAGGTGAAGAACTAGAGCGGATGAAGCCTTTGTCCTGCAACTCATCCACCTGTTTCTTCAATTCCACCAGCTCACTTTTGTTCACCCGATAGACATGCTGAGAAATGGGTTCCGCACCTCGAACCAAGTCTATCGAGAACTCAACGTCTCTGTCTGGTGGAAGCCCAGGAAATTCCTCTGGAAACACGTCCATGAACTCAGCAATCAATGGATGTGGAGCTGGCTGCTCCTCGACTGAAGCTCCACAGAAAACTCTGCAAGTCTGCTCTGCCTGCCGTCGGGAATATACAAACTCTGGCTCTCCTGGCGCTCTGAACAGAACTCTACCCCCGCGGTAATCTATGCTGGCATGGTGCATGCTCAACCAATCCATACCGAGTACAATATCGTAGTTCGGTAGTGGCATTACGAGCAAACACACATCCAACTCTCGGCCTCCCAAAACTACTCTCCGTCCCTTACAAATATCACGAACGAGGATAATGCCACCCCCGGTCGTAATCTTGCAAGTCCTAGGCAACGATTCAGATATAACATGATGTCGAATCGCAAAAGATACTGATACAAAGCTATGGGAAGCCCCAGAATCAAACAATGCATAAGCTGGAATAGAGTCGAGAAGAATAGAACCTGCTATCAGCTCTCCAGTAACCTCGGCATCCTCTGCTGCCATGGCATAGGCTCGTCCCTGCTGTCCACCCCTGGCCTGATGCTTGGTGAACCTCTGCTGCTGAGTCGACAAAGGTCCCTTCTGCTGCCCCTGCCGAAGCCTTGGCTCCGCCTCCCTGAACTGGTCGTCCCGAAGACATGGGGCACTCCCTCAGCTGGTGGTCTCCAGAACCACATAGTAGACACCTGCCATGCCTCTTTCTGCAGTCATTCCATCCATGACCCTGCTTCTTGCAGAAAGAGCAACTGACGACCTGCTACTGGGTGCCTGCTGCTGGTGCCTCGGCTGCTTGCACCTGCTGGAATGGCCTCTGCTGCTGGAATGGCCTCTGCTGCTGGTGCTGATAATGAGGCCTCTTGGCCTGTCCTCCACTGCTGCCAGCTCCCTGGGTGTCGCGGCCCCTCTTGAGCTTCAGCTCAAGATCATCCTCAGCCGCCATCGCTCCTGATAGGATCTCCTCAAAAGTGGCATTCCTGTCACTCTTGGTCAAGGACTTGACCTCCTTGACCAAGCCCTTCCTGAACCTCATCGCCTTCGCTGTCTCGTTAAGGCCCTCCACGAATCTGCTCAACCGGCAAAACTCACCGGAATACTCCTCTACAGTCTGGTTCCCCTGAACCAGGTTCTCGAACTGGGTCTCCAAAGCACGACTGCCTGATCTGGAAAAAACTTCCCCTTGAAGAGCTCCTTGAAAGCTTTCCATGTCTGCCCTGGAGTGCCTACTCTCGGGTCCGTCTGATACCAGGTAAGGGCAAGATCCCGCATCTGGCTGGCTGCTGCCTCGATCTGGAGTCCGACTGGTATCTCCGCCAGTCGAAAGATCTCCTCAATGTGCTCAATCCAGTCATCAGCATAAAGTATCCCCTCTGTCCCCAAGAAGTCCCTGGGGTTCATCTTCTTGAAGTCATGTATGCCCGGAATCCTCTGCTGTCGCGACGGTCCTGATCCTCCCTGCGGCTGGACTGCCAACCTCTCCATCGTCACTCTAGCCAGCTGATGGACCTCATCAATGCCTCTGGTAAATGTCGTCGTCTGACGCTGCTGCTGGGTCTGCTGCGACTCTAGGAACTGCTGGAAATATGTAAACATCTGTGCAGCATCCACAAATCCAGATGGCATCTGCTGCTGGTACTCCTGCTGGTACTGTTGGTGCTGCTAGTGCTGCTGGAACTGAGGCTGACGAAACTGCGGGGGAGGCATGTTTGGGGTAGCCGGGATGGTCCCCCCGAATAAGTAGAGGTACACCCCCAAATGTGGCAGAAGCTCCCACATGAGCTGGAGTAAGGGGAGCTGCAGTCCCCGGGTCCTGGTGAGCTGGACGAGAGGTGGCAGACCTTCAGTGGTGTCCAATTGGACCGAGACGCTGCGATCGTGTCTCCACCATCCTGAAGACAGATTAACAAGAAAATCAATACGGAGAAGAAACGATATAGTCAAAGGAGACAGTTTATTTCAAAAGAAAGACAATATCGGCAAGAATTAGATAGCAGGGATTTAGATAAGAGTTTTTCCTAATGTGATTGAGTACCTCATCTACATCCTAGTTCCTACTGCAGGCTGTGGCGATACTCTAGTTCGAATATCACCACATAACTGGACCTGCATGGGCCACCACTAAAAACGTGTCACGACCCGCAGCCTAGAGTAAGGGCACGAGAAGTGGGTACGTCCAGCCTACGCCGCAGTGTCGGCGGTAGAACGCTGTCCTAGGTCAATCATCTAACAATATAAGGTACCTGTACAGTTTATACTCTCCGAGTGGAGGTAACATCACAACATATAGTCTCAATCACATCTAAGGTAGAAAAATGAAAGACAGAAGATAGATAGTAACTCAAAGAGAACCATAGCATAGATGAAATAAGTCTAAGTGTCTAGGATACATAACATCCAGAATGTCAACTCGTAATACAATAAGTCTAAGAGTCTATACATCTCCACATCTCAAAATACAACTCAGAATGTGAGACAAAAAGTAAATATAGAAAAGACTGCCTAGACTAAACTGGTCTAGACTACTGGAACAACATCCTCAGCTGCAGGTGGATCCTGCTGAGGGTCCTCAATACAAGTGTCATCTAGTCCTGCTCCATAATAAGTAGTCACCCATGCTTCGTCCTCATCCTCTGTAATATTTTCAACAGGTCCAATCAGGACAGGAACGAGCACAATACATCTCACACAGTTCATATCAGGTTAGGAAATACGATACAGGCAATAGAGTAAGATACATGAACTGCTGAAAGGAAATATGCTGTAAAAGAGATAGCTGTAATAAAATATCTACTGTATATAGAGAACTGAGTGACAGTGATGTAGAGCACAAGATAGGCATGTGAATGGCTAGAATTTATACATGATTACACTACTGAGTTTGCACATGATTACACTACTTTGGAATTATTCACATGTCCACTTCTACTCCCCCGTTTCCCCAATCAATACACAAGGATCTATACAAGTTATGTTATTATACATGATATCACATGGGGCCCATGAAAGGGTGCACATGATAGTATACATGAGGGCTCAAACATGAGAGTACATGATCACATGAGTGCACATGAATGATGGAAGCATAGGAGTACATGATGATAGTGAAACACACATAACATGAAGTACCCGATGCTCCCGAGAGGGATAACATCTCATGTAAAGATCCATATAGTACCAATCGTGTTACCAATGTGACAGCAACAAGTAAAGTAATCTAGAGCGAGAAGTAAAGCCTGAACAAGTATGAAATGGTCAGAGAATGTACTCGCCTGTATGAATGTCTGTAAGAATATGCTGTCTGAGGAGAGGTGTCTGGCTCCTGATCAGAGCAACACAAGTCACAATGTGTTCTAAATAGTAAAATGAAGTCTACTATGCAAACTACATGATTCTAGGTTAAATTGGTCAAAAGTCAACTCTTGGTCAACTCTAAAGTCAAACTAGTCAAAGTTAGGTCAACACTAGTCAACTAGTTAGGGTTTTAGTCAAACTAGTCAAACTAGTTGTTTTAGGTCATTCCTAGTCATTTCTAGGTTAACTAGGTCACTTTTGACCTAAGGTTGGCTTTGGTCAACCCTTAGTCAACAAGGGTCCACTAGTTGGGTTTTGGGCCATTAGGGTTAGCCCCAAGCCATAGGCTAGTAATCCTAGGCCATAGGCCATAGTCATAGGTTTTCATATAACCTATAGAAATCATATATATAGTATATATCTATATATAGATATATATATCTATCTATACCCATATACCCATATATAATACTATATACAATACAAACCCACATACATAATATATAGATAATATATATAATATATATATATATATATCATATATAAAATAATACAAATATATATATATCAATATATATATATACCTATATATATATATATATTAAACTCATATATATATATATATATAGAGAGACATAGAGAGAGACAAAGGGTGAGAGAGAGAATGAGAGAGAGAGAGAGACTTAATAGGTCAGGACAGGGGGGAAATGGTTCCCAGATTTCTGGAACCATGTTCCAGACCCAAACACACACCACCTAACATATATACATACATAGTATATATGTACATAACTACACCTACACTCTACCAAACACTCCAAAATTGACCCACACTTACATATACATATATACTACATATATGTACTAAAATACACTCTCTCAAAGTATTAATCTCAAACAAAATCGATTTGAATTTCGATTTTGCAAAATCTGGAAAAACCCAAAACAGTGAACTGTGCACTGTGCACTTCGAAAATAGGTAATTCGAAATACACACAATAAAACGAGCTAAGGCTCGCAACCATGGGTTGGTAACTAAGGCCCCACACATACACTAGTGTCCTAGGTCACTGACACGACACCACGACACAGTTTCATGTCCAAACACGCAAAAATACGACTCAGGTAAACTCTGATACGCGTACACAAACACAGTATCGTGCACGCGTTCCACGCACTCGTGGACACACCACGAGACACGACACGTCTCGTGGTCGTGCATACGTGTAGCCACACGTAGGGCTACACGTTCCACACCCTGACACGTGTCTACGACACTCGTGGACACAGAACGAACACCGTATCAGTCGTGAAAACACGACTGATACACGCGTGTTACGACAGCGTCGTGCACGCGGTTGCACGCGTCGTGCTCGCGACACAGGACACGAAGCACCACGTTGTGTCCACGTGTACGCCACGAATAGGGCTTCATGCCCGTGTCACTACGAGACACTCTAGTGTCGTGTCCACGCGACACGACACACTCAAAGTCGTGCCCGTGCGGTGTGTGCTGACAGTGCACGACCAGTGCACGTGTCCGTGCTCTCTCGACACAACACCAACGTGTTAAACTCGAGGGGGGCATGTCAGAGGTTGCCCCCTCCTCTGTGTAAATTTTCACGTGTCCACGTGTCCCACAGTGTCCGTGCTAAGTGTCGAGTAGCAGGGCATGTACGCGTGGCCTCGTGCTGCGAGTTCGTGTCCATTTTGGACACGGACACAGCACAGAAATGTGCTCAGTCAAGTTGTTTCGTGTCCTACATGTCTAGGACTACAAGTTTGTATAATTTGTTTGGTAAATCATAAAAACAAGTCCATTGTGGCATTTCACCAAACAAGGGTTTCTAGCTTAGGATACGTGTCCGATACGGACACCAAAACACTTCTAAATTCTACCAAACTTTACCCACAGTAGTGTTAGTCCTACATGAATGCATTTATGAAGGAAAAACAGGAATTTAACTAAGTTTGTGAGAAAATACCTATTTGTGCAATCCAATAAAAATCAAGGAAAATGGGGGGTGTGTGATCTTCAACTTGATGATGTCCAATGCCTCCAAATCCTTGATTGCTAGTTCCCCTTAGTACCCTAGATGTTGTAGGGTCCCAATGCAAGAGACTAGAGTGAATTTGGATCAAAATAGCTCAAGTTATGAAGGGTTGAAGGAATGGAATTTTTCTAGGATTAAATTCATGTAAATTTGTTCATGAATGATACAATAGGCTATATAGGAAAGTGTGGCTGCTAGGGGGGTGCCCTATGGCCGGCCATGGCATGGGGGGTGTCCTAGCCCTTCCTTCATGGCTAAGGCTTGGACTTTGTGTAAAGGTCTTGATATTTTGCATGGTTTAAGCAAAATATCAAATAAAGGTAAACTAGATATTTAACTCACTTTAACCCTTAACCAAAAATCCTTCCAAGCTTCTAGGTTAGTGGCTAACCCCTAGATTAGGGTGGGATAGGTTAGGGACTAGTCATGAGACTCAACCATGATTAAATAATAATAAAATCACTTAATCACAATTAAAGTCTAGAAAATTACCAAAATCCTTTTGGTCAAAAACCACTAATTTGATGTTCTAAGCCTATGGCTAAGCTCTCATGGTCATGGCAACTGTAGGTTAGAGAAAACTAGGATTTATACTAAGTTATACTAACCAAAATCACAAAGTCGTAAGTCATGACTTAGCATGACTTAGAAAATGGTTTAATCAATAATATCACTATAAACCATATCATGCCCTAAACACACTTAAATTAATAAAATAATAATTTTTCAAAAATCCCTAATTCAGAAAATAGGGTGTTACACTATCGAAGATTCTACAACTGGGTACAAGTGCGATGGATTTGGTAGAGATCATAACTGGACAAAGAGGAGCATATTCTGGGATCTGCCATACTGGAGTACCAATCTAATCAGACATAATCTTGATGTCTTGTATATGAGAAGAATGTGTTTGATAACATAATTAATACTGTGATGGACGTAAAGGGAAAAACGAAAGACAATTCCAAGGCCAGGTTGGACTTAGAAGAAATATGCAAACGCCCTGTATTGCATTGATACAGCAGAATGGAAAACAGTTCCTGCCGAAGTCAATTTTCTCGCTGGACAAGGAGGATAAAGTAAGACTTTGTCGGTGGATCCAGGACCTAAAATTTCCAGACGGATATGTGTCAAATCTGAGAAGATGTGTCGATCCGAAGGAAAATAAATTGACGGGTATGAAGAGCCACGACTGTCACGTATTCATGGAGAGGTTAATTCTGATTGCATTTCGAGAATTCTTACCGCAGGCAGTTTGGGATCCATTAACGGAGCTTAGCATATTCTTCAGGGATCTTTATTCTAAGAAATTGCTCGTTGATCATCTAGAAAAGCAAGAGAAGGACATTGCGGTAACACTATGCAAGCTAGAGAGGGTGTTACTCATGGATTCTTTGACTCTATGGAGCATTTGCCGATTCATCTATCCTGTGAAACCCATAATTTGTATTTAATAATTAAATAATGTTTGTTATTTCAAAATTATTATTATTAATATTTTGAGTGGAAAATGATTTCGAAAATATAATTACAACTTGGATTTTTGAATTCAGACCCAGACCCGAGTCCGAGCCCAGACCCAGGCCTGAGCCTAACCCAATCTTTTCCTATTTCTTAATTCTGAATTGTTGGACTTGGTTAATCTTTAAAAAAAACATTATTATTATTATTTTGGGCTGGTTCCGTAGGACCAGCACCTCACTCCCCACGATTTGGTCAGCACCCTTCCTATTCTAACTCCCCACTTAACTCTCATAACCTCCCATCTCCCCATCTCTCCCCTTCACTCTATCTCTTCCCTTCTTTATTTCACTCGAGTAACCCCCACTCCTCCTTAATTCTCACACCCCACACCACGTTTTGGCAATAGCCCAGTCTTTTCCTCTCCTTTACCTTATTGTCTCCTCTCCACACGTTACTATCCCACCACCCTATAATTACTCTACTCATCCTTCCATCTCTTCAACTGAAGAGAACTCAGATCTTATTTTCTCTCACAACTCTCTTCCTCTCCTTACTCTCAGTTCTCACAGAAACCCTTTTTCCCAAACCCTATTTTTCTCTGGAGCAAACCGACCTTTCCGAGCCACTCCGACGGAGCCAGCGCCCCATCTCCGGCGATCTCCCCCGTGCGCGGCCCCTAGCCGCGCCCCGTGTACGATTTCCGTCGTCCCCGAGCGCCGGCGACAGCCCCGACGACCCACAGCGGGCCGACCCCTCCCCGACCGCGGCTAGTCGACCGCGTGCGCCCCTGTGCCGGCCAAGCCGACCGCCCCGTCGCCATCCTCCCGCCGAGCTTCCCTCGCGCCTCCGGCCGTCCGCACGCGAGCCCTCTCCGGCAATCCCCGTTCCCGCGTTCGCCGACTTCCAGCAGGCCGACCGCCCCGCGCCGCCCGACTCCGGCAGCCCCGGCCGTGCGCCCCTTTCCAGCACGCCGTGCTCTTCCGCGGGTTCCAGCGCTCGACGGCGCACCCGCTGTCCAGATCCGCTTTTCCGTCGTCTCTCCGGCGATCTGCTTCCTCGACGCTGCCGACAGCGTCGCTGTCCGCCAACAGCGTGTCTCTTCGCGGCATTTCTTTATTCTGGCCAGCGTGCCCTATTTCTGGATTTTTCGACGTTCGTCGCCAACGTCCGTGCTTGGGATTATTTTTCTTTCTATTATCATCTGAGAGCTCTAGCCGAGCACCGAGGTATAATTCTCTGCCCCGTTGCGTTTATTTTCGGTAGTCTATGATGATAACGGTCCCCGATTTCCCTCTGGGAAATCCGGCTTAGCTTCGTGGTAGTTTCGGTTAGCTACGTTAGCATTTTATGTGATTGTCTGCTGAGATTTTTATGTTGTTGGTTGATTGCGGGATTCCCGAATATTTCGGAAAGGTTCTGTGGTTGGAAAATTATTTCTGTGGTTATATTTTCGGTATAAAAATGGGTTATTCTTTGGTTGGAACAATTGCAGGTTTTGTTGGCGCATTTCCCAGTTTTGGGTTGTCCCGAAATAGAGGAAATGCTGCCCAAATTTTTATAAAACTTTATTTATTTTGATTTCAAATTGGTTTTCGGAAAATGAATTTAAAACCGACTTTTCGGGCGACGACCGTACCGGTCTGTGGGCCCTAGCGAAATGCAAACGCACCGGTCCGACCGGGCGTTGAGGTATTAGCTAGATGTAACGATGGACCAAGTCTGAGACTCCAAACTTTTGATTTAAATTACTTTATTTAATGTTTAAATTAATTATTATAGATAATTGGTTACTGCACATCTTTAGGAACTAAATTATTTTCTCTTATTTTATGTAAAAAGAATTGTACAGGGCATAAGCCCATAACTCTAGGATGATTAGCTGTGCCCATGTATTGCATAGTGTAGATTTTACTTCTTTTCTGGGTTGATGTTGATTTTTGGGTGGTTTTGGATTGGATGTATAACCATAGTTAGAGCGTAATCATTTCTCGTATATAATTAATTAAGAATTTAAAAAATGGATAAAATATTAGTAGGATAACTAGTTCATGATTTGTCACTGGAAGAAACTATATTTTATAGATATATTACAAAAAACACAAAGTTTTCCAAAGATAATGATTCTTGTTATTATTTCCAAATAATCAAATTAACCGGTTTAATCAACGCACGTAGCATGCGACGTAATCGTTAGCTGTAACTTAATACAACTTAAAACCTGACTAGGACTTACTACTAGAAATTACCACTAGCACACTTAGTCTGGTTATTCAAGGATCTAAGTCGAGTTCTCAACTGTAGGAACTCGAAGATACACCTGACGTTCCTCCTCGGTATCAACTCGTCCAGTCATCTAATACAAGGCAAGTATATTTTGTGTTAGTTTACAATTATTTAGTAATCGTTTTAATGCAAGTTTAAACTACGATGCAACACGGAACTCTCTCTGAGAGCACTGACTGTAACTACTGAAACTATTGGGGACTGGAAGAGTAGTGTAATGAGTATGACCACATCCAAAACTGTATACTGACTGTGTTAGCTTACCCCTCATACACACGGGGATAAGCCATATCGTATCAATATGATACAACTGTACAACCCAAGCCGGTCATATTCATTGCCTATTCACATCACAGAAACTGTAACTGTTTTAAAACTGTAACTGCTTAGTTGATTTTCAAAACTGTTTAAAAGTGCATAATTCTATTATTATTTCAATTGTTAAATTAGCATGAATTGTACTTTGCTCCCTCTTGACTGGAGACCCAACATTTTAGGTATCACTGCTGAGGCTTTATTCTGCGATCCCAAGACGAGGATTTCGAGATTGATGAGCTGTTTGCCTAGAGTTTTCTTTTCTTCTTGATGTATGTAGAAAATGGTTTAAGTTGTATCTTTCATTTCATTGTAAAAGTTTAATAAAGTTTTAAATTTCTGAATTTTGAGTTGTGACAAATATAGTGTTGTTGTATGGTTACCTGCTACTGAACAGCTTACTGCCGCCGTCTCAATAACGGTGCAGGCTGGGCATGATCCGGTTCGACCCAATTATTTGGGATCGGATCATGACATGTTTTTAGTGGTGGCCCATGCAGGTCCAAACAATAACTTAGGAAAACATACCTAGAAACAATTAGAATGCTAGAACATTGATTTGTCACGACATAGGTCCGATTCATATATAAATAAATATTTTTGCTTGATTATAGACTGGTAGGCTACCTTGCTTATGTGTGCATCCTAAACCTTCCAGAGAATGACCATTGACAAGACCAAATCCTGCTGGCGATGAGGTGTCATCTCCGGATCATACCCCATCTCCTCAACCAAGCCTAGGGTCTTTTCCCTCGCGGCTGTTTGACCGTCCTCATAGTGCATCCAGTAAAGTTTTCCCTACACTGGCGATTCCTACCTCATCTCAAACTGAGTGGCATTTCCTTAGGGAAGTACCCACTTCTGTTGCTCCACCAGTACCAGCAAACACCTTCCCACATGGTTGCCCTTTTAAGAAATCCTGGAGTTCCAGAAAGCTCAAGATGAAGTCCAGCAGGTACAGATGAATATCACGAGAGAAGACATGAAGAACGTCAATGATGTAGCCTTAGTTATCTCCAACCAAGTTAGAGCAGAACTTTTGACCTGGGAAGGATACCCCTGAATCTAGAAGATGAAGGACCAGAGCAGTGCAGGCTCTAGAATATATTCAGGGTGGAACTTCACCTTAGGGAACACCTATCTTGTTGTGCCCAAGAAGGATGGAACAACGGATGTGCATTGATTACCAGACACTAAAGAACAAGTACTCTCTGCCCGGATCGAGGATCTGTTTGATCTGTTTGTGTGGAGTTAAGGTGTTTCGAAGTTTGACTTAAGTTCTGACCACCATCAAATCAAAGTCAGGAAGGAGGACATTTCCAAGACGGCGTTCAAACACCACGTATGGGTAGTTTCTTTGGTCATGACGTTGGACTGACAAATGCTTCTACTGTGTTCATGAATCTCGTGAATAGAGTCTTTCATAAGTATTTGAATCAGTTTATCTTCCCCATAGATAATATTCTGATATATTCGAAGACTGAAGAAGAGCATGAAGAACATCTGAGGAAGTTTAGAAACTTTGAGGAAAAGAAGCTTTATGGTAAGTTATCTGAACGTGAATTTTTTTTTGACAAGGTGGATTTTTGGCCATGTTGTCAAAAGAAGAAATTTCGATGGAAGATAGCTGCTGTTGAAAAGTGGTATACCCCAAGTTCAATTCGGAAGTTTCTTGAACTTGGCTGGCTACTATCAGAAGTTCGTGAAGGATTTCGCCAAGATTGCTGAGCCGATGACGAAGCTCACTTGGAAGAATGAAGAGTTCATCTGGACGAAAGATTGCCAGGCGGCATTGAGGAGCTGAAGAAGAGACTTACCATTACACCAATCCTTGCGCTACCCGCAGGAACCGGCGGGTTCTCAATTTACAGTAATGCCTCTGGAAAGGACTGGGCTGCGTTCTTCAACAACATGGGGAAGTAATTGCTTACAAGCAACTACAGACTCATGAGGAGATTTATCCTACACCTAATTTGAATTTGCTGTAATTATCTTTACTTTGAAGCTTTGGAAGCATGATTTTTATGGAAAGGGAGTGAAATATATACGGACTACAAAAGTCTGAAATATGTCTTCACTCAGAAAGGGCTGAATGTTAGACTAAGAAGATGGCTGTAGCAGATGAAGGATTTCGACATCAACCTGCAGTACCATTCAGGTAAGGCTAATATAGTCGCTGATGCACTTGGTCGATACTGATGGCGAAGTTCTTAGCCAAGGACTAGCACCTGCTAGAAGACATCGAGAAGTTTGGACTGGAGGTTATACTACCTGGAGATAGAAGGACGGAGCTGTATGCTGATTCAGTATTGATGAAGTTTGAGGCTGATGGACAAAATCAAGAGGACGTAGTTTCAAAACGAGGCACTTTGCAGGCTTAGAGATCAAGTGTTGGCAGGAACACTTGAGGGTTTCTAAATTGATCAGCAGTGGAACTCTGAAGAATGGTACGAGACTTTACATATTGGCTGACAAACGAAGGAACGAGTTGATGAAAGAAATGTACCAGTCATAGTATTCCATATATTCAGGAGATAATAAGATGTATCGGAATATGCCTCCATTGATTGGTGTTATAGAATAAAGAAGGACAATTCCAGGTATGGGATTAGATGTGAATTTGTCAACATGAGGAATTTAGCAAGAGAACAACAAGTTTGTTGGAGCCGCTGGACAATTCGGAGTGGAAGTAGAAGCATATAACAATGAACTTTGAGTAAGGATTGCCTTGTTCCCAAGGAGGGAAGGGCACCAAATGGATTATAGTAAACCGACTGATTAGGTCAGCACACTTTATTCCCTTCAAAGTTGGTTTATCCACTAAGAAGTTGACAGCATTGTACGAGAGGCACATCTACCGGATTCATGGAGTACCGCGGGACGAGCAAGCAGAGAGGTCAATCCAGACGCTTGAAGATGTATTGAGATTTTGCGTCTTGAATTTTGGTAGGTCTTGGGAAGACCAAATTACATTTGGTGAGGTTTTTCCTACCAGAGGAACAATCAGTTTTGACGGAGCTGGAAATTGAGGCCAGGTACATCAGGCCATTTGAAGTTTAAGACGAGTTGGAAGTAGCGTACCAGTTAGCTCTACCAGCTAATCTTGAGAGTGTGCAACGTCTTCTGCATCACAGCTCAGACGCTACATTTTGAATCCGAGTCAAGTTTTGGATAATTCAGAGCTCAAGTTTGGACTCAACCTTTCAGTGCCAGAGAAACCAGTTGCAAGCCTAGTCAGAGATGAGAAGAAAATCAAAATTTGAGCCATCATTTAAACTCCTATTTCTTATCTTTTCTTTTTTCCGTTCTAAATTTGACTAATGCTGCTAAGTTAGCCTAGTTTGCAAGCTATCTCTTTAATCAAGCTTGATCATGATGATTTTATTGGGTGCACCCACTAAATATTGTCTAATCAGGACCGGTGCATGATGGTCTGATCAACCTCGTGTACTTTGGTTCGCTTTTGTATTTTTCTGCATGGATGATATCATAAATAAAAACTTGCCCCTAAACCGTCTCATCCACGACTGCCTTGGAAATTCTTATGGTTGGACCTGAGTTACGGACGCAGTATCCGTACCTGTTTGTCTTTTCTATCCCTAACCTTACTTTAATTTCGAGGACGAAATTTTCTAAGGAGGGAAGATTGTGAAACCCATAATTTGTATTTAATAATTAAATAATGTTTTGTTATTTCAAAATTATATTATTAATATTATTTTGAGTGGAAAATGATTTCGAAAATATAATTACAACTTGGATTTTGAATTCAGACCCAGACCCGAGTCCGAGCCCAGACCCAGGCCTGAGCCTAACCCAATCTTTTCCTATTTCTTAATTCTGAATTGTTGGACTTGGATAATCTTTAAAAAAAAAATTATTATTATTATTTTGGGCTGGTCCCGTAGGACCAGCACCTCACTCCCCACGATTTGGTCATCACCCTTCCTATTCTAACTCCCCACTTAACTCTCATAACCTCCCATCTCTCCATCTCTCCCCTTCACTCTATCTCTTCCCTTCTTTATTTCACTCGAGTAACCCCCACTCCTCCTTAATTCTCACACCCCACACCCCACGTTTTGGCAATAGCCCAGTCTTTCCCTCTCCCTTACCTTATTGTCTCCTCTCACACGTTACTATCCCACCACCCTATAATTAATCTACTCATCCTCCCATCTCTTCAACTGAAGAGAACTCAGATCTCATTTTTTCTCTCAACTCTCTCCTCTCCTTACTCTCAGTTCTCACAGAAACCCTTTTCCCAAACCCTATTTTTCTCTGGAGCAAACCCACCTTTCCCGAGCCACTCCGGCGGAGCCAGCGTCCCATCTCCGGCGATCTCCCCCGTGCGCGGCCCCTAGCCCGCGCCCCGCGCGCGATTTCCGTCGTCCCCGAGCGTCGGTGACAGCCCCGGCCGACCCACAGCGGGCCGACCCCTCCCCGACCGCGGCAAGCCGACCGCGTGCGCCCCCGCGCCGGCCAAGCCGACCGCCCCGTCGCCATCCTCCCGCCGAGCTTCCCTCGCGCCTCCGACCGTCCGCACGCGAGCCCTCTCCGGCGATCCTTATTCCCGCGTTCGCCGGCTTCCAGCGGGCCGACCGCCCCGCGCCGCCCGACTCCGGCAGCGCCCGGCCGTGCGCCCCTTTCCAGCGCGCCGTGCTCTTCCGCGGGTTCCAGCGCTCGACGGCGCACCCGCTGTCCAGATCCGCTTTTCCGTCGTCTCTCCGGCGATCTGCTTCCTCGACGCTGCCGACAGCGTCGCTGTCCGCCAACAGCGCTGTCTCTTCGCGGCATTTCTTTATTCTGGCCAGCGTGCCCTATTTCTGGATTTTTCGACGTTCGTCGCCAACGTCGCTGCTTGGGATTATTATTTTCTTTCTATTATCATCTGAGAGCTCTAGCCGAGCACCCGAGGTATAATTCTCTGCCCCGTTGCGTTTATTTTCGGTAGTCTATGATGAAAATGGTCCCCGGTTTCCCTTTGGGAAATTCGGCTTAGCTTCGTGGTAGTTTCGGTTAGCTACGTTAGCATTTTATGTGATATTGTCTGCTGAGATTTTTATGTTGTTGGTTTGATTGCAGGATTCCCGAATATTTCGGAAAGGTTCTGTGGTTGGAAAATTATTTCTGTGGTTATTTTCGGTATAAAAATGGGTTATTCTTTGGTTGGAACAATTGCAGGTTTTGTTGGCGCATTTCCCAGTTTTGGGTTGTCCCGAAATAGAGGAAATGCTGCCCAAATTTTTACAAAACTTTATTTTTTGATTTCAAATTGGTTTTCGGAAAATGAATTTAAAACCGACTTTTCGGGCGACGACCGTACCGGTCTGTGGGCCCTAGCGAAATGCAAACGCACCGGTCCGACCGGGCGTTGAGGTATTAGCTAGATGTAACGATGGACCAAGTCTGAGACTCCAAACTTTTGATTTAAATTACTTTATTTAATATTTAAATTAATTATTATAGATAATTGGTTACTGCACATCTTTAGGAACTAAATCATTTTCTCTATTTTATGTAAAAAGAATTGTACAGGGCATAAGCCCATAACTCTAGGATGATTAGCTGTGCCCATGTATTGCATAGTGTAGATTTTACTTTTTTTTCTGGGTGATGTTGATTTTTGGGTGGTTTTGGATTGGATGTATAACCATAGTTAGAGCGTAATCATTTCTCGTATATAATTAATTAAGAATTTTAAAAATGGATTAAATATTAGTAGGATAACTAGTTCATGATTTGTCACTGGAAGAAACTATTTTTATAGATATATTACAAAAAATACAAAGTTTTCCAAAGATAATTGATTCTTGTTATTATTTCCAAATAATCAAATTAACCGGTTTAATCAACGCATGTAGCATGCGACGTAATCGTTAGCTGTAACTTAATACAACTTAAAACCTGACTAGGACTTACTACTAGAGATTGCAACTAGCACACTTAGTCTGGTTATTCAAGGATCTAAGTCGAGTTCTCAACTGTAGGAACTCGAAGATACACCTGACGTTCCTCCTCGGTATCAACTCGTCTTTTCAGTCATCTAATACAAGGCAAGTACATTTTGTGTTAGTTTACAATTATTTAGTAATCGTTTTAATGCAAGTTTAAACCACGATGCAACACGGAACTCTCTCTGAGAGCACTGACTGTAACTACTGAAACTATTGGGGACTGGGGGAGTAGTGTAATGAGTATGACCACATCCAAAACTGTATACTGACTGTGTTAGCTTACCCCTCATACACACGGGGATAAGCCATATCGTATCAATATGATACAACTGTACAACCTAAGCCGGTCATATTCATTGTCTATTCACATCACAGAAACTGTAACTGTTTTAAAACTGTAACTGCTTAGTTGATTTTCAAAACTGTTTAAAAGTGCATGATTCTATTATTATTTCAATTGTTAAATTAGCATGAATTATACTTTGCTCCCTCCTGACTGGAGACCCAACATTTTAGGTATCACTGCTGAGGCTTTGTTCCGCGATCCCAAGACGAGGATTTCGAGATTGATGAGCTGTTTGCCTAGAGTTTTCTTTTCTTCTTGATGTATGTAGAAAATGGTTTAAGTTGTATCTTTCATTTCATTGTAAAAGTTTAATAAAGTTTTAAATTTCCGAATTTTGAGTTGTGACAAATATAGTGTTGTTGTATGGTTACCTGCTACTGAACAGCTTACTGCCGTCGTCTCAACAACGGTGCAGGCTGGGCATGATCCGGTTCGACCCAATTATTTGGGATCGGGTCGTGACATATCCTATGAGGCACGTATTGGTGGACCCGTTGAATATCGATGGATGTACCCGTTCGAGCGACATTTGAATCACCTAAAAAGAAAGGTAAAAAATAAGGCACGGGTCGAGGGTTTTATTTGTGAAGCCTATGTTCTCGAGGAGATTACAAACTTTTGTTCGATGTATTTCAAGCCTCATGTTGCAACTAATAGAACGAGAGCTTCCAGAAACGACGACGGAGATCATGAAAGTAATGATACAATACTGAAGGTATTCAATGCTCCAGGAAAGCCATCGGGTAAAATGAAGAAGAGATATCTGAACGATGATGAGCTAAGGGCTGCTCAGGTGTATGTTACTCAACTGCGACGAGGAGGAAGTAGAGAAACTGGAGGGATAAGTAAATAATACGTCTATATTATTTTAATAGTGTTGATTATTATACTATTACATCAATTGCATGATGTTGTTTTCAGCATATTTAATGATGATGTGAGGTCAGGTAGGCCACACTAACAGAAGAAGAACTAGAACAAGAAATGAGACGTTATTTTCCATCATGGTTGAGTGCATATGTAAGACTTCAGAACTCTGTAATTACCTTTCTGTATATGCACTTGATTGAGAATGAGCTTAATTGCTTCTTTCGTGGTATTTAGGTCGATCGTCCATACGCAAGACTTGAAAATGAGTCTATTAGAATGCTAGCCAAGAGACCAATTTATGCTGCAAAATTATGGCCAAGCTACTGTGTTAATGGGTTTAGGTTCAAGTCAACAACTTGCCCGATCAGAGACAACTTGTGGATCTCGACTCCACCAAAAACAGCTGTTTGTGTATCAGATCTTCGAACTACAAAGATGTTGATGCGGGCAACGATTTCTATGGCGTGCTACGGGAGATCGTGGAGCTGACATATAGTTATGGAATAGAGCCTGCTAAGATTGTGTTATTCAGGTGTGATTGGTTCGATCCGATTGAAGGTCAAGGTTGGAAAGTAGACAAGCACGGTCTTGTTGATATAAACTATTGGCTTCGATATCAAGCCTATGAACCATTTGTCCTATCAAGTCAGGCTCAGCTCGTGTACTTCACAAGTTATCCTAAACGGAGAACAACAAGGTCAGACTGGTGGGCAGTATGCAAGACCAAAGCTAGAAATACCTTTGAGGTTGACGATATAGCTTATCAACAGGATGAACTACTTGTAACAAATATTATAGAAGTGGACACGACGGAAGTTCCTCATTACACATCTAATTGTGTAGAAGAAGTAAAATTATCTGAAGAGGAAGATGCAGATGAAAGTGAAGATGTAGAGGAGGAAGAAGAAGAAGAAGAAGATGAGCTAAACGAACTAGATGAATTTTCAGAAGAGGATTAAAATCTATGATGTCTATCATATAAATATGTATTTTTGTAATAATAAATCTGTGACACTTTAGTGACACTTTTATCTGTGACCATGATATTTTTCAAAAATCTGTGATGTCTATCATATAAATATGTATTTTGTTTTACTGTCATATGTTATTATCAGGTATGACTAGACCAGGAGGACGACACGGAGGATTTTACATTAGGCAGTCCGTCAGCCTCGGCCTGGGAATGGAGAGGGCAGTTCCGTACCCTCATCCTCATCTTCGAGTACGCCAGTGTACCGTTCTGTTCCCGGTCCATTACCGGGACAGGGCAGTTCCAGCAGGTTGTCGACCTCCCTCGTCGTCCAGCCTTCCTGATCCCGCGTCCAACAACCCTGATCCCCCGTCCAGCATTCCTCCTGCCGACGGCTCTATGGGGGGAGCCGACGCCAAGCATATGGAGGACGGCGATCAGACTGATCCTGCCCAGGCAGGAGGTGAGAGCGACCCTCCATGCGCTCCCCCGGACGAGACGCGTATGGAGATTTGGATGGACGGGCCTATAAAGTAAGTTAATTAATTAATATATATTTCTCAAATGATTATATGTACATATATATTCATGAAAAATTATTATTGTATAGATATCGGCCTTCTGTAGTACAGAGATAGCTGAGGGTATTTCTGAGGCAGAACTATGGTGGGCCTTGGATTAACTACTCAGATGCTCCCGCAGATAGGAAGGCCTTTTGGTTCGCCCACTTCAAGGTAAAAAATTTGTTTTTTTAAATTTTAATAATCATTTGTGTATATTATACAACTTTTGTATTTTACTTCTTGTAGAGGACCTATTTCTATCCACCACACCGGGCGGCGAAGGTCGAGGGCCAATTTTCTACCGTCGCAGCCAAGCTCATCCGTGATGCGATCCACGACCAGAAGTGTCGTGATCGCTCCGGAGAGCCGATCCATGGTTGGATCATGCAGCCAGTGGGCTGCGATGAAGGCTAGATTCAGCGAGCCCAAGTACCAGGAGCGGTCTGACAAGGCCAAGGTGGCGCGATCGAGCGCCGGTAAGTGGTGTGGTGGCTCCATTCCGATGACAGAGCATTTTTGTCGTCTGGTACATTTCCTATGACGGACATTAATTTATATATAGTTCGATAGAATGTTTAATACTAATAATAGATAATATATTTTAACAGGTAAAAAAGGGTGAGGACCCGAACATGGTGACCGTCTTCCTGGTCACCCATCGGAGGGCTGGGGAGTTCATTGATGAGAGGGCGACGCAGGCATATGTACGTTCTATTTTTATATTAATTTACTATAATTTAGAAAACAGAAAAATAGATATCAATATAGACTTTAGCAAACACTTACACGTTAGCAAACATGTTCTAGGCCGAGTTTGTTCGGCTACAGGAGGAGGCGGCTGCTGCTGCTGCTGCTGCTGCTAGTGCACAAGCAGAGGGAGGGGCTGGTACTTTCTCCCAACCTCCTACAGCTCCATCGCCGGACGAGCTCTGGATGACCGCCGTTGGCGATCTTCAGAAGGGTACGTACTACGGTACGGGATCCTACGGCGCGTATTTGGCTTCGGAGTCATCCCGGGCCCCCTCTGTCAGTGCGCAGTCTCCGGCTTCGCAGGCGTCGTCACGAGCTGAGGATGTTCATCGTCAGATCGAGGAGCTGCGTCGCGAGTTGCAGCAGCAGATTTCTCATGCGGTCGAGCGACGATCCGACCCTCCGATCGTCACCGGACGATTTGATGCGGTCGAGCGCAGTATACAGGAGCTGACGAGTCTGCATCAGGCTACAGCTGCCAGCTTTCACACGCTCACCGAGTCTACGCAGCGCACAGAGCGTAGACAGGTCGAGCTTGGAGGGATCGCAGAAGAGCATGTCTGCCTCACTCACTCAGTTTCGGCTTCGCTTGAGGCGAGTACTGAGAGGGTGGTGAGTACCCTTGCTGTTTATGGTGAGCGACTGCGAGAGCTGGAGCAGATACGTCCTTCCGGTCCATCGACGGCGCCGACTCCAGACATTGCACTGTCTCCTACTGCCCCTACGGTGCAGCTCACCCCGGAGCAGTATGACTACATTCTATCCCAGTTGCGCGGCAAGGGTCCGCAGTAATTTTATTGATTTTTTTATGACTTGTATATATTGGCCCTATGGAAAAATTGTTTATTGGTACACTTTTGTTTATACACTTGGTGGGAGACTTTTTATCATCTTTCATTTTTATTCGACTCTATTGGATGTTTGTGAGGATGTGTGTCTGTGATATTTACTTTGCACTGCCTCCTATTTTTATTGTGATATTACTTTGTGATATCTGCGACGGGGATGACAAATATACCTACGCTGGGTTATAAGCGATGATCTGATATACAAAGGAGGTGCTGCCAAAATTTTGAAAAAAATATAATGTGTATTTTTGTGATGATGTGTGTCTGTGTTTACAGTGAATGTGAAATGCAGTATTCTGAACCATCGACAGTTTCGATTAATGTTGTATGTTTTATCTTGGATAGAAAGAGCAACAGTTCAGGGTGTAATTCTGAGAGCTTCATTTTCACGTCCTTCACTTTCTTGGGACGTCGTAAAGGATCCCGAGAAGGTGAAGGACGTGAAGAGGAAGCTCTGAGAAGTGCACCCTGAACTGTTGCTCTTTCTATCCAAGATAAAACATAGAACAGTAAGCGAAACTGTCGATGGTTCGAACACTGCACTTCACACACACTGTAAACACAGACACACAGCATAACAAAAATACCAATTATTTTTTTTAAATTTTTTTATTATATCTGCGACGTATAGCGACGTTCTGCGACGTACAGCGACGGCACGTACACGTCGCTATACGTCGCTACATAGTGACGTAACGTCGCTAGCAGTCGCTATACTGCTGACGTGGGATATATCAACCTGAGAGCGGACGTCGCTAAATTTGTCGCTAGGCGTCGCTAAAGTGCCCACGTGGCTGCCATGCCATGTCATCATATATAATGTTTACCGCGTCACAAAGTGGTCGCTCTACGTCGCTATTTTGGCGACGTAAGTTTATGTCGCTATCTGTCGCTAATTTTGTGACGTCTAGCGACACTAAACATGACGTCGCAAACAGCGACGTTCTGCGACGAAATTGTCATCTGCGACATGCCTATACGCGACATCCAATTTTCGTCGCTAAATACGTCGCAAATTGATTTAGCGACGAATTTTCCTTATTTAGCGATGTCTTTTGACGTCGCTAAATGGGGTTATTTTAGTAGTGCGAGAGCTTTATATGGATTATATACTTTACATAGATTTTAAGCTACGAAATAATATTTAAATTTATGTATTTATTTGCGTTTTACTATGCACTCTCTTTTAATTTCAAAATTACCGTAACTTCAATGCCCTCTTTTTCTCTCTTTTAACTTAACGGAACAAAAAAATTACAAACTATCACCTACTGGGACCTTCGAATTATATATCTTTTGACGCCAACTACATCTCAATCCCCCTCTTGCTCTCATATGAAAGAAGAACAAAGGAAGTACAAATTTTCAAGTATTTTCTTTTATTTATGTTTACAGAGCTACTTAATTCATATTTTTTTGACAACATTGAACTTATATGTCCGTTTCTTCGATATTCCATTCATAGTATGAGTTTACACCGTTTGTGAGAAGCTCGGACCTTGAGCTATTCTATAGAGTTCACTAACTTTACATAATTTTATATTTTAAAATATACTAAAATATGTTTTTTTATATACCAAAAATTAAATTGGTATCAACATTTGTAAAAATGAGCTGCACATGCATCTTATATTTGGTTTTCTTGGTATGTTTCTTTTCATGGTCTCAATTATCTAATAATCCAAATAAAGTTTTAAACAAAAATTATATTTCAAAATACAAGAATTACCAAATTAAAAAAGGGATTTAAATGAATCTTATATTTTGAATTTAAAATTTAGAAATGTTTTTGTCAGATGCTCCAAGAGAAAGGAAAAATAGTGAAGAACATATAGCCAATAAAATGTATTTCTTTTTGGTTTTGTTCATATGTATCTTTTCATGGTTATTTTTTTGTGCGGTGGTTTTAGAAGGAATAATAGAACAGAGGTATACGCAATGGCGTACCTAGGTAGAGGGCTGAGGTGGGCTCCAACCCACCCCAATATATATATATTATATATATATATATATATAATATATATATATATTAGATATATATTATATATTATATATATATATAATATATTTATATTATATATATATATATATATTATGTATATTTTTTTTTATATGAGTCAGTCTTTACCTAGCCCATCGTAACACACTCCAGCCCACCCCAACTCGAGTTTCTGGTTCCGCCCTTGGATATACGTATCCCTTCTTTCAATTATCTAATAATCAATTGAAACATATATCTAAACAACAAAATGATTCAATTAAGTATTTTCAAAATTCAAGTATCTAATTCAAATAAACGTTCAAACAAAATAAGATAGTTAGAAACATATTTAAAAGAATCTTATCTCTTGAATTTTAAATTTTAAAATGTGTTGACTTGATACTCCAAGAGCAAAGAAAAATAATGAAGAATATATAGAGAAGAAAATGTGTTTCTTTTTTGTTTTCTTCATATGTTCTTTTCATGGTTATTTAGGAATAATATAATAGAGGAGATATGTGTCCCTTATTCAATTATCTAAAAATACAAATAAACGTTTAAACAAAAATTGTATTTAAAAATAAGATGATACCTGTCACTTTTTATGGAATATTTTCGTTGTTACATAAAGTGATATCAACATTTCTAACATATTCAACTATCCTATCAGACAATATTAATTGTTAAAAATAAAATTAGTTTTATGTTATATTTTCTACATTAAACGGTGTAAACAAATGTAAGACACGTTGCACACGCATTGCGTGTGCCATGACAGTACTAGTAGTAATGAATAATAGTAGTTGGGGGTATATCGCGCATATTCGAAAGTGAAAAACCATATCATTTTTCAACTACCAATTCCAACAACAATCTAAACGAAGAAAAAGAAAAAACAATAACCATCCAAACGAAAAAACTCACAAAATATGCATACGCATGACAAACTACCAATTTCAACAATCATCCAAACGAAGGAACATAAAAAATAACTTTCAAACTCATTCCAACAACTATCCAAACGAAGGAACTTATAAAATATGCATAAGTATGACGCGTGTACGCAATACGCACGTAAACTCTCTACTACCAAATGTTCACTTCGCTCTACTTCTACGAACCAAACAGTCCCGTATAATGTTGAGGGATTTAAAGATCCATCGTCTAAATAATGTAATTCGAATGATTAGCTGCAACTTTTGTTACCTTCAATCAATTCGAACCCGATGGCCCAAAGCCACCCAGGAGGGGATTCAAACCCGAGACCTATGAGACCTACGCTCAAGCGGCCCTCTGCACTACCACTAGGCTAGTGCCTTAGGGACTATATATTTGTTGATAAAACATTTGTTGCACATATCATTTATAAAGCAAACACTAAGGTACTGTTTGGGAATGGGGAAGATGGGAGGAAGGAAAAAGTTGAGCGAAAAGTGAGAGAAAAATTAAAAGTGATGGTGTTTGGAAAGGAGGAGGGAAAATGAGGGGAAAAATTTGAGGGAAAAAAGTAGCTAGGTCCCACTAAAAAAAATTTCTCCCAAAATGGGAGAAAAATTGAGAGAGATTAGAGGAATTTGAGTGAATTTACTCTATCACCCTCATAGAGGTAATAATAAATTATCATTTTAGAATACCAAGGACTAAATAATAATTGTATCTCTATCTCAAAATAAATAAAAAAAATATTTTTAAAATTTTCCTCAACTAATTTTTGTCCATCCAAACAAAGGAAGGAAAAATTAATTTTACCTTCATTTTACCCTCCTCTATTTTCCTTCCCCTCAAATTTTCTTTCCCTCCCAACAAAAGTTCCCAAACACAGCAAAAATAAAAATAAGGATCACGTCCTACTCTCTAAGTAATGAACATTCAACATTAAGCTACGACTACATACTTAGGGCCTGTTTGGTTCCTTGCAACTGCAAGGAACTGGAGATGTTTTCTGCATTTGTAGAGGAACTGAACTCAGTTCAGTTGTTTGGCTCCTGCAAGTAAACTGGTTTTTTTGATGATATGACACAGCACAGTTCCTGTCCCCTCCCATTTCTCACTTTGAGATCCACAAATTTTGGATGAAACTCTCTACGAACTCAAATCTGGAGGAGATCTGGGTTCCCAAGCACAACAAGAAATTTTTTTGAAAAATCTATACTGTCCAAGAAACAACAAATATGGAACATATTTCTAAAACTCAAATTTTCTCCAAAAATCCTGAAAAAAATTGAAGGAAAAAAAACGCTGAAGGCCGGGAGGAGATTGATTGTTGGAAGACGGCAACCCCACTCGCCACTCGCCGCCGACGTACGTCACAGGCCACGGCCACCCCTGGGGGAAGACGAGGAGGTGGCCCCCCATCGACGACGGAGGAGAGGTAGGAGACGGTGGCGACGGTGGCGGAGAAGGGGGAGGGAGTACCAGGTAGCGATGGAGGGGGGAGAGGAGGTGGTTGCGGTGGCGGTGGCGGTGGCGGTGGGAAGAAGAGAATGGGGAGCTAATTTATTTGGGGGCAGCAGAAATGTGGTTGTGGGGAGAGAGAAACCTACATATACCATATAAATTAATTTTTAGGGTTAATTAATTTGGCTTAATTTGTTTAAATTGTCTCATAATTAATGAATTTTGATTTGTTAAATAATTTAATCAATAATAAATTAATTGTAATTTGATTTATTTAATTATGTTAATTAATGTATTTTTTAATTATGATAGTTAATGTATTTTTCGTTTAATTAGGGTCATTAATCTGGGAAGAAGAGAATGGGAATGGTTTGAATTTTAATTAAATAATAATCTAATTATAATTTGATATCTTTGATTATGGTAATTATTTTATTTAATTTATAAATTTTGTTTAATATATTTTTCATTAAATTATGATAATTAATTTAATTTAATTATGATACTTATGGTAATTATTTTTTGTTCATTTAATTATGATAATTAATTTAATTTGTTTTTAAATATTTTTTTGTTAATTTATGAGATTTTCTTTTATTTTATAAATTTAAAATATCAATTAAAATAATTAATAGTTATTTGATAATTTTTATTTTGAAAATATTCCAGAATTAATTTAATTATGGGTTATCGTATCTACAATCCCAATATCCACTATCAACCATCCAAACAACCGAACTCGTTTTTTTTCACTTTCAACAACCATCCAAACACCAAATCCATTTTTCTTCCACTTGCAGGAGAAAAAAATACTACATCCAAACACATTTTGGAAAGTGCCACTTTCACACTTTCAACTGCAATCATCATGACGTAAGTGCCACTTTTACACTTTCAAAGAGTTACATCTATCCAAACAGCCCTTAATGTTTTCATTTCTTTGAAAGAAAAAAATACATACTTAATATGAAAGTAAATCATAACTTGAATGGATGAAACTATTTTTCTCCTAATTTCCTTTGGAATCTCAATTCCTTTTGGCAAAGTAATGAATTTTCATCTCTGCACATGTTATCTGTTACTTGGCACAAATAATTGCCAGAAAAATAATTAATACAGTCAGCATACAAGTGAATTTTCGGCTCCTTTTGGTTATAGTTTATAACTCAGTTTTCTGAGTTTAAAAGACAAAAGTGGGATAGAGTGCGTTGGTCCAGACAACTCTGAAAGTTGTTTCTGAAATTTTTTTGAGAAAAGAGATGTTTAAAAGCAACTTTTAGAGAGTAGCTAAAAGCATGCTTTCAGAGTGAACATTTGAAAAAAGTTAGAGAGAAAAAATTTCCCCTCTTTCTCGATTCCCTCACTGCTACATGCTTCTCTCTTTCCCTCTTTCTCTCCCTCTTCTCAGAGTTTGGAGAGAGAAACCGCCACCGGATAGGAGGTGCAGCAGCTACAAGTCCATCCTTCACCAGAGATTGCACCACGACAAGTTGGACTCGTCGGGCGAAACTGCCACCGACTTCGGAGGAGAAATTGGGAGTCGGCCGCCTCGAGCTCGTCGTCAATGGACTTGGGAGTCGGTTGCCTCGAGCTACGTGCTCGGCCGTCCCCCGCCT
>JANAVB010036419.1:9464326-9722837 GCA_029216955.1 Iris pallida | reverse complement strand
TTCCTAGTCATTTCTAGGTTAACTAGGTCACTTTTGACCTAAGGTGGCTTTGGTCAACCCTTAGTCAACAAGGGTCCACTAGTTGGGTTTGGGCCATTAGGGTTAGACCCCAAGCCATAGGCTAGTAATCCTAGGCCATAGGCCATAGTCATAGGTTTTCATATAACCTTACTAGAAATCATATATATGTATATATCTATATATAGAGATTATATATATATATTTACTACCCATATACCATATATGAATATATATACAATACAAACCCACATACATATATATATATATATATATATATATATATATATATATATATATATATATATATATATATATATATATATATATATATATATAATATCACTATATGAAAACTAATACAAATATATATATATATCAATATATATATATATATATATACCTATATATATATATATATAAACTCATATATATACTATATATATATAGAGACATAGAGAGAGACAAAGGGTGAGAGAGAGAGAGAGACTTAATAGGTCAGGACAAGGGGGGGGGGGGGGGGAAATGGTTTCCAGATTTCTGGAACCATGTTCCAGACCCAAACACACACACACCTAACATATATACATACATATGTATATATGTACATAACTACACCTACACTCTACCAAACACTCCCAAAATTGACCCACACTTACATATACATATATACTACATATATATGTACTAAAATACACTCTCTCAAAGTATTAATCTCAAACAAAATCGATTTGAATTTCAATTTTGCAAAATCTGGAAAAACCCAAAACAGTGAACTGTGCATTGTGCACTTCGAAAATAGGTAATTCGAAATACACACAATAAAACGAGCTAAGGCTCACAACCATGGGTTGGTAACTAAGGCCCCACACATACACTAGTGTCCTAGGTCACTGACACGACACCACGACACAGTTTCACGTGTCCAAACACGCAAAAACACGACTCGGGTAAACTCTGATACGCGTACACAAACACAGTATCGTGCACGCGTTCCACGCACTCGTGGACACACCACGAGACACGACACGTCTCGTGGTCGTGCATACGTGTAGCCCACATATAGGGCTACACGTTCCACACCCTGACACGTGTCCACGACACTCGTGGACACAGAACGAACACCGTATCAGTCGTGAAAACACGACTGATACACGCGTGTTACGACAGCGTCGTGCACGCGGTTGTACGCGTCGTGCTCGCGACACAGGACACGAAGCACCACGTGCTCGTGTCCACGTGTACGCCACGAATAGGGCTTCATGCCCGTGTCACTACGAGACACTCTAATGTCGTGTCCACGCGACACGACACACTCAAAGTCGTGCCCGCGCGCGTGTGTGCTGACAGTGCACGACCAGTGCACGTGTCCGTGCTCTCTCGACACAACACCAACGTGTCTCAAACTCGAGGGGGGGCATGTCAGAGGTTGCCCCTCCTCTGTGTAAATTTTCACGTGTCCATGTGTCCTACAGTGTCCGTGTTAAGTGTCGAGTAGCAGGACATGCACGCGTGGCCTCGTGCTGCAAGTTCGTGTCCATTTTGGACACGGACACAGCACAGAAATATGATCAGTCAAGTTGTTTCGTGTCCTACATGTCTAGGGCTACAAGTTTGTATAATTTGTTTTGGTAAATCATAAAAACAAGTCCATTGTGGCATTTCACCAAACAAGGGTTTCTAGCTTAGGATACGTGTCCGATACGGACACCAAAACACTTCTAAATTCCACCAAACTTTACCCACAGTAGTGTTAGTCCTACATGAATGCATTTATGAAGGAAAAACAGGAATTTAACTAAGTTTGTGAGAAAATACCTATTTGTGCAATCCAATAAAAATCAAGGAAAATGGGGGGTGTGTGATCTTCAACTTGATGATGTCCAATGCCTCCAAATCCTTGATTGCTAGTTCCCCTTAGTACCCTAGATGTTGTAGAGTCCCAATGCAAGAGACTAGAGTGAATTTGGATCAAAATAGCTCAAGTTATGAAGGGTTGAAGGAATGGAAATTTTTCTAGGATTAAATTCATGTAAATTTGTTCATGAATGATACAATGGGCTATATAGGAAAGTGTGGCTGCTAGGGGGGTGCCCTATGGCCGGCCATAGCATGGGGGGGGTGTCCTAGCCCTTCCTTCATGGCTAAGGCTTGGACTTTGTGTAAAGGTCTTGATATTTTGCATGGTTTAAGCAAAATATCAAATAAAGGTAAACTAGATATTTAACTCACTTTAACCCTTAACCAAAAATCCTTCCTCAAGCTTCTAGGTTAGTGGCTAACCCCTAGATTAGGGTGGGATAGGTTATGGACTAGTCATGAGACTCAACCATGATTAAATAATAATAAAATCACTTAATCACAATTAAAGTCTAGAAAATTACCAAAATACCCTTTTGGTCAAAAACCACTAATTTGATGTTCTAAGCCTATGGCTAAGCTCTCATGGTCATGGCAACTTCTAGGTTAGAGAAAACTAGGATTTATACTAAGTTATACTAACCAAAATCACAAAGTCGTAAGTCATGACTTAGCATGACTTAGAAAATGGTTTAATCACACTAATAATCACTATAAACCATATCATGCCCTAAACACACTTAATAATTAATAAAAATAATAATTTTTCAAAAATCCCTAATTTCAGAAAACAGGGTGTTACAAGTCTACCCTCCTAACAATAATTTTGTCCTCGAAATTTAAAGACAAAACTGAAACAATGAGAAGGATAGAAATCATACCTCAAGGTACAAATAGATAAGGGTATCGCTCGCGCATCTCATCCTCCCGTTCCCAGGTGGACTCTCCTGGAGAATGATGCCTCCATGCGACACGAACCATTGGTATCGTCTGGTTCCTCAATGCCTTCTCCCGTCGATCCAGAATCTCAACAGGCTGCTCTGGATAACGAAGAGTAGGACCCACCTCGATCTCGAAATGATCAAGTACATGGCTAGGATCTGCCACGTACCGTCTCAACTGCGACACGTGAAATACATTGTGGACTCCAACCAATGCTGGTGGTAAGTCTAGCCTGTAAGACACGTCACCGACTCTCCCGCTGATAACGAAAGGGCCGATGAAACGCGGGCTAAGCTTTCCACCTCCACCAAAACATATCGTGCCACGTGTCGGAGATATCCTCAAGAATACCTGGTCTCCGACCTAATCACAAACAAGGTCTCAATTTAATTATGATAAACAAACATGATTAACAAAACACAACAAGACAACCTAATTCTAATCCTATCTCTAAACTATACCTCAAACTCCAAAGGTCTGCGGTGGCTATCGGCCCAGTGCCGATGTCTGTCCTGTGCCACACGAAGTCGATCTCTGATAAGCTTCACCTTCTCTGCTGCATCTACAACCATTTCAGGCCCCAATAATACTCGCTCCCCAACATCATCCCAAGACAAGGGCGTACGATATCTACGCCCGTACAGTGCCTCAAAAGGGGACATCTCGATGCTGGCCTGAAAGTTGTTGTTATATGCAAACTCTACTAAGTGCAGGTGACTCTCCCAAGATCCTCCAAAGTCCAGTACACAAGTCCTCAACATGTCCTCCAGTGTCTGAATGGTCCGCTCTGACTGTCCGTCTGTCTGCGGGTGGTATGCAGTACTAAACTTGAGCTGAGTGCCCAAGCTAATATGCAAGCTCCTCCAAAAATGTGAAGTAAAACGGCTGTCCCGGTCCGATAAAATGCTCACTGGAATCCCATGAAGTCTGACTATCTGCCTCATATACATCTCTGATAGCTTCTCTGTAGACAAACCCACTTTAAATGGCAAGAAGTGGGCCGATTTGGTCAACCTGTCGACGATGACCCAAATCACATCCTTCCCTCCTGGAGTACGCGGCAATCCCGAAACAAAGTACATCGTGATGTGCTCCCACTTCTACTCCGGAATGGGCAATGGCTGTAACAGTCCTCCTGGCCTCTGTCTCTCGGCCTTGACCTGCTGGCAGATCAAACACCTGGCTACGAAGTGTGCTACCTCGCGCTTCATCCCACTCCACCATACATGCTCTCTCAGATCCCTATACATCTTGTTGGCTCCCGGATGTATCGAGTACTGAGAACGGTGGGCCTCCTGTATAACCTGCTTCCGGAAGTCTCCACTGGGCACACACAGTCTAGAACCGTGCCTCAATGTGCCATCCGCTGCAAGAGTGAACTCATCGTCCGCAAATCCCTGGCTGACCTGCTCCCTGATGTATCGTATCGAAACATCATCGAACTGAGCCGACTTGATCCTATCAATCAAGTCCGACTGAATCTGGAGGCCCGACATCTGCATCTGCACTCCCGGCACAATCACCTCGATCCCAAGGCTCTCCAAGTTCGCCAACAAGTGACGATCCATCGTCAAACACATAGCTGTCGGGTATCTGCTCAACGCATCGGCAACTACGTTGGCCTTTCCTGGGTGATACTGTAGAAGAATATCAAAGTCCTTCATCAGCTCCAGCCATCTACGCTGTCTCATATTCAGCTCCTTCTGCGTAAACACGTATTTCAAGCTCTTGTGGTCTGTAAATATCTCCACACGCTCTCCATACAAATAGTGTTTCCACAGCTTCAGAGCAAAGATAACTGCCGCCAACTCTAAATCATGGGTAGGGTAGTTCTTCTCATGGGGCCGTAACTGCCTGGAAGCATAGGCAATCACCTTCCCATGCTGCTGCAAGACACAACCCAAATCCTTCCCCGAGGCGTCACTGTAGATAGTGAACCCGTCTGATCCTGATGGCAATGTCAGAATCGGGGCTGTCGTCAACCGCTTCTTCAACTCATCGAAAGCGGTCTGACACTTCTCTTACCAGAGAAACTCTGCGTCCTTCCGGGTCAGCCTAGACAACGGCTCTGCAACCCGGAAGAAATCCTGGACGAACCTCCTGTAGTAGCCTGCCAATCCTAGGAAGCTCCTGATCTCTGCCACTGACGTCGGCGCTGCCCAAGCCTCAACTGCTGATATCTTCCTCGGGTCGACTGAGATCCTATCTCCAGTCACTACATGACCCAGGAAGTCAACTCTGTCAAGGAAGAACTCGCACTTCGAGAGCTTGCCGTAAAGCTGCTCCTGTCTGAGAGTCTCCAGGACCACTCTCAAGTGCTCCTCGTGCTTCTCCTCGGTCTTCGAGTACACCAGGATGTCGTCGATGAACACCACCACGAACTTATCTTAGTACTGGTGGAACACCTTGTTCATCAAGTTCATGAACACCGCCGGAGCATTCGTCAACACAAATGGCATCACCATAAACTCGAACTGGCCGTACCGCGTCCTGAATGCCGTCTTTGGGATGTCCTCCCTCTTCACCTTTACCTGATGGTAGCCTGACCTCAGATCAATCTTCGAGAATACCCGAGCTCCGCTCAACTGATCGAAGAGATCATCGATCCGCGGTAGTGGATATCTGTTCTTGATCGTCAGACTGTTGAGTGCCCTGTAGTCGATACATATACGTACCGACCCATCCTTCTTTGGTACAAAGAGTACCGGTGCACCCCAAGGTGAAGAACTAGAGCGGATGAAGCCTTTGTCCTGCAACTCATCCACCTGTTTCTTCAATTCCACCAGCTCACTTTTGTTCACCCGATAGACATGCTGAGAAATGGGTTCCGCACCTCGAACCAAGTCTATCGAGAACTCAACGTCTCTGTCTGGTGGAAGCCCAGGAAATTCCTCTGGAAACACGTCCATGAACTCAGCAATCAATGGATGTGGAGCTGGCTGCTCCTCGACTGAAGCTCCACAGAAAACTCTGCAAGTCTGCTCTGCCTGCCGTCGGGAATATACAAACTCTGGCTCTCCTGGCGCTCTGAACAGAACTCTACCCCCGCGGTAATCTATGCTGGCATGGTGCATGCTCAACCAATCCATACCGAGTACAATATCGTAGTTCGGTAGTGGCATTACGAGCAAACACACATCCAACTCTCGGCCTCCCAAAACTACTCTCCGTCCCTTACAAATATCACGAACGAGGATAATGCCACCCCCGGTCGTAATCTTGCAAGTCCTAGGCAACGATTCAGATATAACATGATGTCGAATCGCAAAAGATACTGATACAAAGCTATGGGAAGCCCCAGAATCAAACAATGCATAAGCTGGAATAGAGTCGAGAAGAATAGAACCTGCTATCAGCTCTCCAGTAACCTCGGCATCCTCTGCTGCCATGGCATAGGCTCGTCCCTGCTGTCCACCCCTGGCCTGATGCTTGGTGAACCTCTGCTGCTGAGTCGACAAAGGTCCCTTCTGCTGCCCTGCCGAAGCCTTGGCTCCGCCTCCCTGAACTGGTCGTCCCGAAGACATGGGGCACTCCCTCAGCTGGTGGTCTCCAGAACCACATAGTAGACACCTGCCATGCCTCTTTCTGCAGTCATTCCATCCATGACCCTGCTTCTTGCAGAAAGAGCAACTGACGACCTGCTACCTGGGTGCCTGCTGCTGGTGCCTCGGCTGCTGCACCTGCTGGAATGGCCTCTGCTGCTGGAATGGCCTCTGCTGCTGGTGCTGATAATGAGGCCTCTTGGCCTGTCCTCCACTGCTGCCAGCTCCCTGGGTGTCGCGGCCCCTCTTGAGCTTCAGCTCAAGATCATCCTCAGCCGCCATCGCTCCTGATAGGATCTCCTCAAAAGTGGCATTCCTGTCACTCTTGGTCAAGGACTTGACCTCCTTGACCAAGCCCTTCCTGAACCTCATCGCCTTCGCTGTCTCGTTAAGGCCCTCCACGAATCTGCTCAACCGGCAAAACTCACCGGAATACTCCTCTACAGTCTGGTTCCCCTGAACCAGGTTCTCGAACTGGGTCTCCAAAGCACCGACTGCCTGATCTGGAAAAAACTTCCCCTTGAAGAGCTCCTTGAAAGCTTTCCATGTCTGCCCTGGAGTGCCTACTCTCGGGTCCGTCTGATACCAGGTAAGGGCAAGATCCCGCATCTGGCTGGCTGCTGCCTCGATCTGGAGTCCGACTGGTATCTCCGCCAGTCGAAAGATCTCCTCAATGTGCTCAATCCAGTCATCAGCATAAAGTATCCCCTCTGTCCCCAAGAAGTCCCTGGGGTTCATCTTCTTGAAGTCATGTATGCCCGGAATCCTCTGCTGTCGCGACGGTCCTGATCCTCCCTGCGGCTGGACTGCCAACCTCTCCATCGTCACTCTAGCCAGCTGATGGACCTCATCAATGCCTCTGGTAAATGTCGTCGTCTGACGCTGCTGCTGGGTCTGCTGCGACTCTAGGAACTGCTGGAAATATGTAAACATCTGTGCAGCATCCACAAATCCAGATGGCATCTGCTGCTGGTACTCCTGCTGGTACTGTTGGTGCTGCTAGTGCTGCTGGAACTGAGGCTGACGAAACTGCGGGGGAGGCATGTTTGGGGTAGCCGGGATGGTCCCCCGAATAAGTAGAGGTACACCCCCAAATGTGGCAGAAGCTCCCACATGAGCTGGAGTAAGGGGAGCTGCAGTCCCCGGGTCCTGGTGAGCTGGACGAGAGGTGGCAGACCTTTCAGTGGTGTCAATTGGACCGAGACGCTGCGATCGTGTCTCCACCATCCTGAAGACAGATTAACAAGAAAATCAATACGGAGAAGAAACGATATAGTCAAAGGAGACAGTTTATTTCAAAAGAAAGACAATATCGGCAAGAATTTAGATAGCAGGGATTTAGATAAGAGTTTTTCCTAATGTGATTGAGTACCTCATCTACATCCTAGTTCCTACTGCAGGCTGTGGCGATACTCTAGTTCGAATATCACCACATAACTGGACCTGCATGGGCCACCACTAAAAACGTGTCACGACCCGCAGCCTAGAGTAAGGGCACGAGAAGTGGGTACGTCCAGCCTACGCCGCAGTGTCGGCGGTAGAACGCTGTCCTAGGTCAATCATCTAACAATATAAGGTACCTGTACAGTTTATACTCTCCGAGTGGAGGTAACATCACAACATATAGTCTCAATCACATCTAAGGTAGAAAAATGAAAGACAGAAGATAGATAGTAACTCAAAGAGAACCATAGCATAGATGAAATAAGTCTAAGTGTCTAGGATACATAACATCCAGAATGTCAACTCGTAATACAATAAGTCTAAGAGTCTATACATCTCCACATCTCAAAATACAACTCAGAATGTGAGACAAAAAGTAAATATAGAAAAGACTGCCTAGACTAAACTGGTCTAGACTACTGGAACAACATCCTCAGCTGCAGGTGGATCCTGCTGAGGGTCCTCAATACAAGTGTCATCTAGTCCTGCTCCATAATAAGTAGTCACCCATGCTTCGTCCTCATCCTCTGTAATATTTTCAACAGGTCCAATCAGGACAGGAACGAGCACAATACATCTCACACAGTTCATATCAGGTTAGGAAATACGATACAGGCAATAGAGTAAGATACATGAACTGCTGAAAGGAAATATATGCTGTAAAAGAGATAGCTGTAATAAAATATCTACTGTATATAGAGAACTGGAGTGCCCAGTGATGTAGAGCACAAGATAGGCATGTGAATGGCTAGAATTTATACATGATTACACTACTGAGTTTGCACATGATTACACTACTTTAGAATTATTCACATGTCCACTTCTACTCCCCCGTTTCCCCAATCAATACACAAGGATCTATACAAGTTATGTTATTATACATGATATCACATGGGGCCCATGAAAGGGTGCACATGATAGTATACATGAGGGCTCAGTAAACATGAGAGTACATGATCACATGAGTGCACATGAATGATGGAAGCATAGGAGTACATGATGATAGTAAAACACACATAACATGAAGTACCCGATGCTCCCGAGAGGGATAACATCTCATGTAAAGATCCATATAGTACCAATCCGTGTTACCAATGTGACAGCAACAAGTAAAGTAATCTAGAGCGAGAAGTAAAGCCTGAACAAGTATGAAATGGTCATAGAATGTACTCGCCTACTGTATGAATGTCTGTAAAGAATATGCTGTCTGAGGAGAGGTGTCTGGCTCCTGATCAGAGCAACACAAGTCACAATGTGTTCTAAATAGTAAAATGAAGTCTACTATGCAAACTACATGATTCTAGGTTAAATTGGTCAAAAGTCAACTCTTGGTCAACTCTAAAGTCAAACTAGTCAAAGTTAGGTCAACACTAGTCAACTAGTTAGGGTTTTAGTCAAACTAGTCAAACTAGTTGTTTTAGGTCATTCCTAGTCATTTCTAGGTTAACTAGGTCACTTTTGACCTAAGGTTGGCTTTGGTCAACCCTTAGTCAACAAGGGTCCACTAGTTGGGTTTTGGGCCATTAGGGTTAGCCCCAAGCCATAGGCTAGTAATCCTAGGCCATAGGCCATAGTCATAGGTTTTCATATAACCTATACTAGAAATCATATATATATGTATATATCTATATATAGATATATATATCTATCTACTACCCATATACCCATATATAAATACTATATACAATACAAACCCACATACATACATATATATATATATATATATATATATATATATATATATATATATATATATATATATATATATATATATATATATATATATATATATATATATAATATCACTATATGAAAACTAATACAAATATATATATATCAATATATATATATATACCTATATATATATATATATAAACTCATATATATTATATATATATATAGAGAGACATAGAGAGAGACAAAGGGTGAGAGAGAGAATGAGAGAGAGAGAGAGACTTAATAGGTCAGGACAGGGGGGAAATGGTTCCCAGATTTCTGGAACCATGTTCCAGACCCAAACACACACACACCTAACATATATACATACATATGTATATATGTACATAACTACACCTACACTCTACCAAACACTCCCAAAATTGACCCACACTTACATATACATATATACTACATATATATGTACTAAAATACACTCTCTCAAAGTATTAATCTCAAACAAAATCGATTTGAATTTCGATTTTGCAAAATCTGGAAAAACCCAAAACAGTGAACTGTGCACTGTGCACTTCGAAAATAGGTAATTCGAAATACACACAATAAAACGAGCTAAGGCTCGCAACCATGGGTTGGTAACTAAGGCCCCACACATACACTAGTGTCCTAGGTCACTGACACGACACCACGACACAGTTTCATATGTCCAAACACGCAAAAATACGACTCAGGTAAACTCTGATACGCGTACACAAACACAGTATCGTGCACGCGTTCCACGCACTCGTGGACACACCACGAGACACGACACGTCTCGTGGTCGTGCATACGTGTAGCCTACACGTAGGGCTACACGTTCCACACCCTGACACGTGTCTACGACACTCGTGGACACAGAACGAACACCGTATCAGTCGTGAAAACACGACTGATACACGCGTGTTACGACAGCGTCGTGCACGCGGTTGCACGCGTCGTGCTCGCGACACAGGACACGAAGCACCACGTGCTTGTGTCCACGTGTACGCCACGAATAGGGCTTCATGCCCGTGTCACTACGAGACACTCTAGTGTCGTGTCCACGCGACACGACACACTCAAAGTCGTGCCCGTGCGCGTGTGTGCTGACAGTGCACGACCAGTGCACGTGTCCGTGCTCTCTCGACACAACACCAACGTGTCTTAAACTCGAGGAGGGGCATGTCAGAGGTTGCCCCCTCCTCTGTGTAAATTTTCACGTGTCCACGTGTCCCACAGTGTCCGTGCTAAGTGTCGAGTAGCAGGGCATGTACGCGTGGCCTCGTGCTGCGAGTTCGTGTCCATTTTGGACACGGACACAGCACAGAAATGTGCTCAGTCAAGTTGTTTCGTGTCCTACATGTCTAGGACTACAAGTTTGTATAATTTGTTTTGGTAAATCATAAAAACAAGTCCATTGTGGCATTTCACCAAACAAGGGTTTCTAGCTTAGGATACGTGTCCGATACGGACACCAAAACACTTCTAAATTCTACCAAACTTTACCCACAGTAGTGTTAGTCCTACATGAATGCATTTATGAAGGAAAAACAGGAATTTAACTAAGTTTGTGAGAAAATACCTATTTGTGCAATCCAATAAAAATCAAGGAAAATGGGGGGTGTGTGATCTTCAACTTGATGATGTCCAATGCCTCCAAATCCTTGATTGCTAGTTCCCCTTAGTACCCTAGATGTTGTAGGGTCCCAATGCAAGAGACTAGAGTGAATTTGGATCAAAATAGCTCAAGTTATGAAGGGTTGAAGGAATGGTAATTTTTCTAGGATTAAATTCATGTAAATTTGTTCATGAATGATACAATAGGCTATATAGGAAAGTGTGGCTGCTAGGGGGGTGCCCTATGGCCGGCCATGGCATGGGGGGGTGTCCTAGCCCTTCCTTCATGGCTAAGGCTTGGACTTTGTGTAAAGGTCTTGATATTTTGCATGGTTTAAGCAAAATATCAAATAAAGGTAAACTAGATATTTAACTCACTTTAACCCTTAACCAAAAATCCTTCCTCAAGCTTCTAGGTTAGTGGCTAACCCCTAGATTAGGGTGGGATAGGTTAGGGACTAGTCATGAGACTCAACCATGATTAAATAATAATAAAATCACTTAATCACAATTAAAGTCTAGAAAATTACCAAAATATCCTTTTGGTCAAAAACCACTAATTTGATGTTCTAAGCCTATGGCTAAGCTCTCATGGTCATGGCAACTTGTAGGTTAGAGAAAACTAGGATTTATACTAAGTTATACTAACCAAAATCACAAAGTCGTAAGTCATGACTTAGCATGACTTAGAAAATGGTTTAATCACACTAATAATCACTATAAACCATATCATGCCCTAAACACACTTAATAATTAATAAAAATAATAATTTTTCAAAAATCCCTAATTTCAGAAAATAGGGTGTTACACTATCGAAGATTCTACAACTGGGTACAAGTGCGATGGATTTGGTAGAGATCATAACTGGACAAAGAGGAGCATATTCTGGGATCTGCCATACTGGAGTACCAATCTAATCAGACATAATCTTGATGTCTTGTATATTGAGAAGAATGTGTTTGATAACATAATTAATACTGTGATGGACGTAAAGGGAAAAACGAAAGACAATTCCAAGGCCAGGTTGGACTTAGAAGAAATATGCAAACGCCCTGTATTGCATTTGATACAGCAGAATGGAAAACAGTTCCTGCCGAAGTCAATTTTCTCGCTGGACAAGGAGGATAAAGTAAGACTTTGTCGGTGGATCCAGGACCTAAAATTTCCAGACGGATATGTGTCAAATCTGAGAAGATGTGTCGATCCGAAGGAAAATAAATTGACGGGTATGAAGAGCCACGACTGTCACGTATTCATGGAGAGGTTAATTCTGATTGCATTTCGAGAATTCTTACCGCAGGCAGTTTGGGATCCATTAACGGAGCTTAGCATATTCTTCAGGGATCTTTATTCTAAGAAATTGCTCGTTGATCATCTAGAAAAGCAAGAGAAGGACATTGCGGTAACACTATGCAAGCTAGAGAGGGTGTTTACTCATGGATTCTTTGACTCTATGGAGCATTTGCCGATTCATCTATCCTGTGAAACCCATAATTTGTATTTAATAATTAAATAATGTTTTGTTATTTCAAAATTATTATTATTAATATTATTTTGAGTGGAAAATGATTTCGAAAATATAATTACAACTTGGATTTTTGAATTCAGACCCAGACCCGAGTCCGAGCCCAGACCCAGGCCTGAGCCTAACCCAATCTTTTCCTATTTCTTAATTCTGAATTGTTGGACTTGGTTAATCTTTAAAAAAAACATTATTATTATTATTTTGGGCTGGTTCCGTAGGACCAGCACCTCACTCCCCACGATTTGGTCAGCACCCTTCCTATTCTAACTCCCCACTTAACTCTCATAACCTCCCATCTCCCCATCTCTCCCCTTCACTCTATCTCTTCCCTTCTTTATTTCACTCGAGTAACCCCCACTCCTCCTTAATTCTCACACCCCACACCCCACGTTTTGGCAATAGCCCAGTCTTTTCCCTCTCCTTTACCTTATTGTCTCCTCTCCACACGTTACTATCCCACCACCCTATAATTACTCTACTCATCCTTCCATCTCTTCAACTGAAGAGAACTCAGATCTTATTTTCTCTCACAACTCTCTTCCTCTCCTTACTCTCAGTTCTCACAGAAACCCTTTTTCCCAAACCCTATTTTTCTCTGGAGCAAACCGACCTTTCCCGAGCCACTCCGACGGAGCCAGCGCCCCATCTCCGGCGATCTCCCCCGTGCGCGGCCCCCTAGCCCGCGCCCCCGTGTACGATTTCCGTCGTCCCCGAGCGCCGGCGACAGCCCCGACCGACCCACAGCGGGCCGACCCCTCCCCGACCGCGGCTAGTCGACCGCGTGCGCCCCTGTGCCGGCCAAGCCGACCGCCCCGTCGCCATCCTCCCGCCGAGCTTCCCTCGCGCCTCCGGCCGTCCGCACGCGAGCCCTCTCCGGCAATCCCCGTTCCCGCGTTCGCCGACTTCCAGCAGGCCGACCGCCCCGCGCCGCCCGACTCCGGCAGCGCCCCGGCCGTGCGCCCCTTTCCAGCACGCCGTGCTCTTCCGCGGGTTCCAGCGCTCGACGGCGCACCCCGCTGTCCAGATCCGCTTTTCCGTCGTCTCTCCGGCGATCTGCTTCCTCGACGCTGCCGACAGCGTCGCTGTCCGCCAACAGCGCTGTCTCTTCGCGGCATTTCTTTATTCTGGCCAGCGTGCCCTATTTCTGGATTTTTCGACGTTCGTCGCCAACGTCCGTGCTTGGGATTATTATTTTCTTTCTATTATCATCTGAGAGCTCTAGCCGAGCACCCGAGGTATAATTCTCTGCCCCGTTGCGTTTATTTTCGGTAGTCTATGATGATAACGGTCCCCGATTTCCCTCTGGGAAATCCGGCTTAGCTTCGTGGTAGTTTCGGTTAGCTACGTTAGCATTTTATGTGATATTGTCTGCTGAGATTTTTATGTTGTTGGTTTGATTGCGGGATTCCCGAATATTTCGGAAAGGTTCTGTGGTTGGAAAATTATTTCTGTGGTTATATTTTCGGTATAAAAATGGGTTATTCTTTGGTTGGAACAATTGCAGGTTTTGTTGGCGCATTTCCCAGTTTTGGGTTGTCCCGAAATAGAGGAAATGCTGCCCAAATTTTTATAAAACTTTATTTATTTTGATTTCAAATTGGTTTTCGGAAAATGAATTTAAAACCGACTTTTCGGGCGACGACCGTACCGGTCTGTGGGCCCTAGCGAAATGCAAACGCACCGGTCCGACCGGGCGTTGAGGTATTAGCTAGATGTAACGATGGACCAAGTCTGAGACTCCAAACTTTTGATTTAAATTACTTTATTTAATGTTTAAATTAATTATTATAGATAATTGGTTACTGCACATCTTTAGGAACTAAATTATTTTCTCTTATTTTATGTAAAAAGAATTGTACAGGGCATAAGCCCATAACTCTAGGATGATTAGCTGTGCCCATGTATTGCATAGTGTAGATTTTACTTTCTTTTCTGGGTTGATGTTGATTTTTGGGTGGTTTTGGATTGGATGTATAACCATAGTTAGAGCGTAATCATTTCTCGTATATAATTAATTAAGAATTTAAAAAATGGATAAAATATTAGTAGGATAACTAGTTCATGATTTGTCACTGGAAGAAACTATATTTTTATAGATATATTACAAAAAACACAAAGTTTTCCAAAGATAATTGATTCTTGTTATTATTTCCAAATAATCAAATTAACCGGTTTAATCAACGCACGTAGCATGCGACGTAATCGTTAGCTGTAACTTAATACAACTTAAAACCTGACTAGGACTTACTACTAGAAATTACCACTAGCACACTTAGTCTGGTTATTCAAGGATCTAAGTCGAGTTCTCAACTGTAGGAACTCGAAGATACACCTGACGTTCCTCCTCGGTATCAACTCGTCTTTCCAGTCATCTAATACAAGGCAAGTATATTTTGTGTTAGTTTACAATTATTTAGTAATCGTTTTAATGCAAGTTTAAACTACGATGCAACACGGAACTCTCTCTGAGAGCACTGACTGTAACTACTGAAACTATTGGGGACTGGAAGAGTAGTGTAATGAGTATGACCACATCCAAAACTGTATACTGACTGTGTTAGCTTACCCCTCATACACACGGGGATAAGCCATATCGTATCAATATGATACAACTGTACAACCCAAGCCGGTCATATTCATTGCCTATTCACATCACAGAAACTGTAACTGTTTTAAAACTGTAACTGCTTAGTTGATTTTCAAAACTGTTTAAAAGTGCATAATTCTATTATTATTTCAATTGTTAAATTAGCATGAATTGTACTTTGCTCCCTCTTGACTGGAGACCCAACATTTTAGGTATCACTGCTGAGGCTTTATTCTGCGATCCCAAGACGAGGATTTCGAGATTGATGAGCTGTTTGCCTAGAGTTTTCTTTTCTTCTTGATGTATGTAGAAAATGGTTTAAGTTGTATCTTTCATTTCATTGTAAAAGTTTAATAAAGTTTTAAATTTCTGAATTTTGAGTTGTGACAAATATAGTGTTGTTGTATGGTTACCTGCTACTGAACAGCTTACTGCCGCCGTCTCAATAACGGTGCAGGCTGGGCATGATCCGGTTCGACCCAATTATTTGGGATCGGATCATGACATGTTTTTAGTGGTGGCCCATGCAGGTCCAAACAATAACTTAGGAAAACATACCTAGAAACAATTAGAATGCTAGAACATTGATTTGTCACGACATAGGTCCGATTCATATATAAATAAATATTTTTGCTTGATTATAGACTGGTAGGCTACCTTGCTTATGTGTGCATCCTAAACCTTCCAGAGAATGACCATTGACAAGACCAAATCCTGCTGGCGATGAGGTGTCATCTCCGGATCATACCCCATCTCCTCAACCAAGCCTAGGGTCTTTTCCCTCGCGGCTGTTTGACCGTCCTCATAGTGCATCCAGTAAAGTTTTCCCTACACTGGCGATTCCTACCTCATCTCAAACTGAGTGGCATTTCCTTAGGGAAGTACCCACTTCTGTTGCTCCACCAGTACCAGCAAACACCTTCCCACATGGTTGCCCTATTTTAAGAAATCCTGGAGTTCCAGAAAGCTCAAGATGAAGTCCAGCAGGTACAGATGAATATCACGAGAGAAGACATGAAGAACGTCAATGATGTAGCCTTAGTTATCTCCAACCAAGTTAGAGCAGAACTTTTGACCTGGGAAGGATACCCCTGAATCTAGAAGATGAAGGACCAGAGCAGTGCAGGCTCTAGAATATATTCAGGGTGGAACTTCACCTTAGGGAACACCTATCTTGTTGTGCCCAAGAAGGATGGAACAACGGATGTGCATTGATTACCAGACACTAAAGAACAAGTACTCTCTGCCCGGATCGAGGATCTGTTTGATCTGTTTGTGTGGAGTTAAGGTGTTTCGAAGTTTGACTTAAGTTCTGACCACCATCAAATCAAAGTCAGGAAGGAGGACATTTCCAAGACGGCGTTCAAACACCACGTATGGGTAGTTTTCTTTGGTCATGACGTTGGACTGACAAATGCTTCTACTGTGTTCATGAATCTCGTGAATAGAGTCTTTCATAAGTATTTGAATCAGTTTATCTTCCCCATAGATAATATTCTGATATATTCGAAGACTGAAGAAGAGCATGAAGAACATCTGAGGAAGTTTTAGAAACTTTGAGGAAAAGAAGCTTTATGGTAAGTTATCTGAACGTGAATTTTTTTTTGACAAGGTGGATTTTTGGCCATGTTGTCAAAAGAAGAAATTTCGATGGAAGATAGCTGCTGTTGAAAAGTGGTATACCCCAAGTTCAATTCGGAAGTTTCTTGAACTTGGCTGGCTACTATCAGAAGTTCGTGAAGGATTTCGCCAAGATTGCTGAGCCGATGACGAAGCTCACTTGGAAGAATGAAGAGTTCATCTGGACGAAAGATTGCCAGGCGGCATTGAGGAGCTGAAGAAGAGACTTACCATTACACCAATCCTTGCGCTACCCGCAGGAACCGGCGGGTTCTCAATTTACAGTAATGCCTCTGGAAAGGACTGGGCTGCGTTCTTCAACAACATGGGGAAGTAATTGCTTACAAGCAACTACAGACTCATGAGGAGATTTATCCTACACCTAATTTGAATTTGCTGTAATTATCTTTACTTTGAAGCTTTGGAAGCATGATTTTTATGGAAAGGGAGTGAAATATATACGGACTACAAAAGTCTGAAATATGTCTTCACTCAGAAAGGGCTGAATGTTAGACTAAGAAGATGGCTGTAGCAGATGAAGGATTTCGACATCAACCTGCAGTACCATTCAGGTAAGGCTAATATAGTCGCTGATGCACTTGGTCGATACTGATGGCGAAGTTCTTAGCCAAGGACTAGCACCTGCTAGAAGACATCGAGAAGTTTGGACTGGAGGTTATACTACCTGGAGATAGAAGGACGGAGCTGTATGCTGATTCAGTATTGATGAAGTTTGAGGCTGATGGACAAAATCAAGAGGACGTAGTTTCAAAACGAGGCACTTTGCAGGCTTAGAGATCAAGTGTTGGCAGGAACACTTGAGGGTTTCTAAATTGATCAGCAGTGGAACTCTGAAGAATGGTACGAGACTTTACATATTGGCTGACAAACGAAGGAACGAGTTGATGAAAGAAATGTACCAGTCATAGTATTCCATATATTCAGGAGATAATAAGATGTATCGGAATATGCCTCCATTGATTGGTGTTATAGAATAAAGAAGGACAATTCCAGGTATGGGATTAGATGTGAATTTGTCAACATGAGGAATTTAGCAAGAGAACAACAAGTTTGTTGGAGCCGCTGGACAATTCGGAGTGGAAGTAGAAGCATATAACAATGAACTTTGAGTAAGGATTGCCTTGTTCCCAAGGAGGGAAGGGCACCAAATGGATTATAGTAAACCGACTGATTAGGTCAGCACACTTTATTCCCTTCAAAGTTGGTTTATCCACTAAGAAGTTGACAGCATTGTACGAGAGGCACATCTACCGGATTCATGGAGTACCGCGGGACGAGCAAGCAGAGAGGTCAATCCAGACGCTTGAAGATGTATTGAGATTTTGCGTCTTGAATTTTGGTAGGTCTTGGGAAGACCAAATTACATTTGGTGAGGTTTTTCCTACCAGAGGAACAATCAGTTTTGACGGAGCTGGAAATTGAGGCCAGGTACATCAGGCCATTTGAAGTTTAAGACGAGTTGGAAGTAGCGTACCAGTTAGCTCTACCAGCTAATCTTGAGAGTGTGCAACGTCTTCTGCATCACAGCTCAGACGCTACATTTTGAATCCGAGTCAAGTTTTGGATAATTCAGAGCTCAAGTTTGGACTCAACCTTTCAGTGCCAGAGAAACCAGTTGCAAGCCTAGTCAGAGATGAGAAGAAAATCAAAATTTGAGCCATCATTTAAACTCCTATTTCTTATCTTTTCTTTTTTCCGTTCTAAATTTGACTAATGCTGCTAAGTTAGCCTAGTTTTGCAAGCTATCTCTTTAATCAAGCTTGATCATGATGATATTTTATTGGGTGCACCCACTAATATATTGTCTAATCAGGACCGGTGCATGATGGTCTGATCAACCTCGTGTACTTTGGTTCGCTTTTGTATTTTTCTGCATGGATGATATCATAAATAAAAACTTGCCCCTAAACCGTCTCATCCACGACTGCCTTGGAAATTCTTATGGTTGGACCTGAGTTACGGACGCAGTATCCGTACCTGTTTGTCTTTTCTATCCCTAACCTTACTTTAATTTCGAGGACGAAATTTTCTAAGGAGGGAAGATTGTGAAACCCATAATTTGTATTTAATAATTAAATAATGTTTTGTTATTTCAAAATTATTATTATTAATATTATTTTGAGTGGAAAATGATTTCGAAAATATAATTACAACTTGGATTTTTGAATTCAGACCCAGACCCGAGTCCGAGCCCAGACCCAGGCCTGAGCCTAACCCAATCTTTTCCTATTTCTTAATTCTGAATTGTTGGACTTGGATAATCTTTAAAAAAAAAATTATTATTATTATTTTGGGCTGGTCCCGTAGGACCAGCACCTCACTCCCCACGATTTGGTCATCACCCTTCCTATTCTAACTCCCCACTTAACTCTCATAACCTCCCATCTCTCCATCTCTCCCCTTCACTCTATCTCTTCCCTTCTTTATTTCACTCGAGTAACCCCCACTCCTCCTTAATTCTCACACCCCACACCCCACGTTTTGGCAATAGCCCAGTCTTTTCCCTCTCCCTTACCTTATTGTCTCCTCTCCACACGTTACTATCCCACCACCCTATAATTAATCTACTCATCCTCCCATCTCTTCAACTGAAGAGAACTCAGATCTCATTTTTTCTCTCAACTCTCTCCCTCTCCTTACTCTCAGTTCTCACAGAAACCCTTTTTCCCAAACCCTATTTTTCTCTGGAGCAAACCCACCTTTCCCGAGCCACTCCGGCGGAGCCAGCGTCCCATCTCCGGCGATCTCCCCCGTGCGCGGCCCCCTAGCCCGCGCCCCCGCGCGCGATTTCCGTCGTCCCCGAGCGTCGGTGACAGCCCCGGCCGACCCACAGCGGGCCGACCCCTCCCCGACCGCGGCAAGCCGACCGCGTGCGCCCCCCGCGCCGGCCAAGCCGACCGCCCCGTCGCCATCCTCCCGCCGAGCTTCCCTCGCGCCTCCGACCGTCCGCACGCGAGCCCTCTCCGGCGATCCTTATTCCCGCGTTCGCCGGCTTCCAGCGGGCCGACCGCCCCGCGCCGCCCGACTCCGGCAGCGCCCCGGCCGTGCGCCCCTTTCCAGCGCGCCGTGCTCTTCCGCGGGTTCCAGCGCTCGACGGCGCACCCCGCTGTCCAGATCCGCTTTTCCGTCGTCTCTCCGGCGATCTGCTTCCTCGACGCTGCCGACAGCGTCGCTGTCCGCCAACAGCGCTGTCTCTTCGCGGCATTTCTTTATTCTGGCCAGCGTGCCCTATTTCTGGATTTTTCGACGTTCGTCGCCAACGTCGCTGCTTGGGATTATTATTTTCTTTCTATTATCATCTGAGAGCTCTAGCCGAGCACCCGAGGTATAATTCTCTGCCCCGTTGCGTTTATTTTCGGTAGTCTATGATGAAAATGGTCCCCGGTTTCCCTTTGGGAAATTCGGCTTAGCTTCGTGGTAGTTTCGGTTAGCTACGTTAGCATTTTATGTGATATTGTCTGCTGAGATTTTTATGTTGTTGGTTTGATTGCAGGATTCCCGAATATTTCGGAAAGGTTCTGTGGTTGGAAAATTATTTCTGTGGTTATATTTTCGGTATAAAAATGGGTTATTCTTTGGTTGGAACAATTGCAGGTTTTGTTGGCGCATTTCCCAGTTTTGGGTTGTCCCGAAATAGAGGAAATGCTGCCCAAATTTTTACAAAACTTTATTTATTTTGATTTCAAATTGGTTTTCGGAAAATGAATTTAAAACCGACTTTTCGGGCGACGACCGTACCGGTCTGTGGGCCCTAGCGAAATGCAAACGCACCGGTCCGACCGGGCGTTGAGGTATTAGCTAGATGTAACGATGGACCAAGTCTGAGACTCCAAACTTTTGATTTAAATTACTTTATTTAATATTTAAATTAATTATTATAGATAATTGGTTACTGCACATCTTTAGGAACTAAATCATTTTCTCTTATTTTATGTAAAAAGAATTGTACAGGGCATAAGCCCATAACTCTAGGATGATTAGCTGTGCCCATGTATTGCATAGTGTAGATTTTACTTTTTTTTCTGGGTTGATGTTGATTTTTGGGTGGTTTTGGATTGGATGTATAACCATAGTTAGAGCGTAATCATTTCTCGTATATAATTAATTAAGAATTTTAAAAATGGATTAAATATTAGTAGGATAACTAGTTCATGATTTGTCACTGGAAGAAACTATATTTTTATAGATATATTACAAAAAATACAAAGTTTTCCAAAGATAATTGATTCTTGTTATTATTTCCAAATAATCAAATTAACCGGTTTAATCAACGCATGTAGCATGCGACGTAATCGTTAGCTGTAACTTAATACAACTTAAAACCTGACTAGGACTTACTACTAGAGATTGCAACTAGCACACTTAGTCTGGTTATTCAAGGATCTAAGTCGAGTTCTCAACTGTAGGAACTCGAAGATACACCTGACGTTCCTCCTCGGTATCAACTCGTCTTTTCAGTCATCTAATACAAGGCAAGTACATTTTGTGTTAGTTTACAATTATTTAGTAATCGTTTTAATGCAAGTTTAAACCACGATGCAACACGGAACTCTCTCTGAGAGCACTGACTGTAACTACTGAAACTATTGGGGACTGGGGGAGTAGTGTAATGAGTATGACCACATCCAAAACTGTATACTGACTGTGTTAGCTTACCCCTCATACACACGGGGATAAGCCATATCGTATCAATATGATACAACTGTACAACCTAAGCCGGTCATATTCATTGTCTATTCACATCACAGAAACTGTAACTGTTTTAAAACTGTAACTGCTTAGTTGATTTTCAAAACTGTTTAAAAGTGCATGATTCTATTATTATTTCAATTGTTAAATTAGCATGAATTATACTTTGCTCCCTCCTGACTGGAGACCCAACATTTTAGGTATCACTGCTGAGGCTTTGTTCCGCGATCCCAAGACGAGGATTTCGAGATTGATGAGCTGTTTGCCTAGAGTTTTCTTTTCTTCTTGATGTATGTAGAAAATGGTTTAAGTTGTATCTTTCATTTCATTGTAAAAGTTTAATAAAGTTTTAAATTTCCGAATTTTGAGTTGTGACAAATATAGTGTTGTTGTATGGTTACCTGCTACTGAACAGCTTACTGCCGTCGTCTCAACAACGGTGCAGGCTGGGCATGATCCGGTTCGACCCAATTATTTGGGATCGGGTCGTGACATATCCTATGAGGCACGTATTGGTGGACCCGTTGAATATCGATGGATGTACCCGTTCGAGCGACATTTGAATCACCTAAAAAGAAAGGTAAAAAATAAGGCACGGGTCGAGGGTTTTATTTGTGAAGCCTATGTTCTCGAGGAGATTACAAACTTTTGTTCGATGTATTTCAAGCCTCATGTTGCAACTAATAGAACGAGAGCTTCCAGAAACGACGACGGAGATCATGAAAGTAATGATACAATACTGAAGGTATTCAATGCTCCAGGAAAGCCATCGGGTAAAATGAAGAAGAGATATCTGAACGATGATGAGCTAAGGGCTGCTCAGGTGTATGTATTACTCAACTGCGACGAGGAGGAAGTAGAGAAACTGGAGGGATAAGTAAATAATACGTCTATATTATTTTAATAGTGTTGATTATTATACTATTACATCAATTGCATGATGTTGTTTTCAGCATATTTAATGATGATGTGAGGTCAGGTAGGCCACACATAACAGAAGAAGAACTAGAACAAGAAATGAGACGTTATTTTCCATCATGGTTGAGTGCATATGTAAGACTTCAGAACTCTGTAATTACCTTTCTGTATATGCACTTGATTGAGAATGAGCTTAATTGCTTCTTTCGTGGTATTTAGGTCGATCGTCCATACGCAAGACTTGAAAATGAGTCTATTAGAATGCTAGCCAAGAGACCAATTTATGCTGCAAAATTATGGCCAAGCTACTGTGTTAATGGGTTTAGGTTCAAGTCAACAACTTGCCCGATCAGAGACAACTTTGTGGATCTCGACTCCACCAAAAACAGCTGTTTGTGTATCAGATCTTCGAACTACAAAGATGTTGATGCGGGCAACGATTTCTATGGCGTGCTACGGGAGATCGTGGAGCTGACATATAGTTATGGAATAGAGCCTGCTAAGATTGTGTTATTCAGGTGTGATTGGTTCGATCCGATTGAAGGTCAAGGTTGGAAAGTAGACAAGCACGGTCTTGTTGATATAAACTATTGGCTTCGATATCAAGCCTATGAACCATTTGTCCTATCAAGTCAGGCTCAGCTCGTGTACTTCACAAGTTATCCTAAACGGAGAACAACAAGGTCAGACTGGTGGGCAGTATGCAAGACCAAAGCTAGAAATACCTTTGAGGTTGACGATATAGCTTATCAACAGGATGAACTACCTCTTGTAACAAATATTATAGAAGTGGACACGACGGAAGTTCCTCATTACACATCTAATTGTGTAGAAGAAGTAAAATTATCTGAAGAGGAAGATGCAGATGAAAGTGAAGATGTAGAGGAGGAAGAAGAAGAAGAAGAAGATGAGCTAAACGAACTAGATGAATTTTCAGAAGAGGATTAAAATCTATGATGTCTATCATATAAATATGTATTTTTGTAATAATAAATCTGTGACACTTTAGTGACACTTTTATCTGTGACCATGATATTTTTCAAAAATCTGTGATGTCTATCATATAAATATGTATTTTTGTTTTACTGTCATATGTTATTATCAGGTATGACTAGACCAGGAGGACGACACGGAGGATTTTACATTAGGCAGTCCCGTCAGCCTCGGCCTGGGAATGGAGAGGGCAGTTCCGTACCCTCATCCTCATCTTCGAGTACGCCAGTGTACCGTTCTGTTCCCGGTCCATTACCGGGACAGGGCAGTTCCAGCAGGTTGTCGACTCCTCCCTCGTCGTCCAGCCTTCCTGATCCCGCGTCCAACAACCCTGATCCCCCGTCCAGCATTCCTCCTGCCGACGGCTCTATGGGGGGAGCCGACGCCAAGCATATGGAGGACGGCGATCAGACTGATCCTGCCCAGGCAGGAGGTGAGAGCGACCCTCCATGCGCTCCCCCGGACGAGACGCGTATGGAGATTTGGATGGACGGGCCTATAAAGTAAGTTAATTAATTAATATATATTTCTCAAATGATTATATGTACATATATATTCATGAAAAATTATTATTGTATAGATATCGGCCTTCTGTAGTACAGAGATAGCTGAGGGTATTTCTGAGGCAGAACTATGGTGGGCCTTGGATTAACTACTCAGATGCTCCCGCAGATAGGAAGGCCTTTTGGTTCGCCCACTTCAAGGTAAAAAATTTGTTTATTTTTAAATTTTAATAATCATTTGTGTATATTATACAACTTTTGTATTTTACTTCTTGTAGAGGACCTATTTCTATCCACCACACCGGGCGGCGAAGGTCGAGGGCCAATTTTCTACCGTCGCAGCCAAGCTCATCCGTGATGCGATCCACGACCAGAAGTGTCGTGATCGCTCCGGAGAGCCGATCCATGGTTGGATCATGCCAGATCAGTGGGCTGCGATGAAGGCTAGATTCAGCGAGCCCAAGTACCAGGAGCGGTCTGACAAGGCCAAGGTGGCGCGATCGAGCGCCGGTAAGTGGTGTGGTGGCTCCATTCCGATGACAGAGCATTTTTGTCGTCTGGTACATTTCCTATGACGGACATTAATTTATATATAGTTCGATAGAATGTTTAATACTAATAATAGATAATATATTTTAACAGGTAAAAAAGGGTGAGGACCCGAACATGGTGACCGTCTTCCTGGTCACCCATCGGAGGGCTGGGGAGTTCATTGATGAGAGGGCGACGCAGGCATATGTACGTTCTATTCTTTATATTAATTTACTATAATTTAGAAAACAGAAAAATAGATATCAATATAGACTTTAGCAAACACTTACACGTTAGCAAACATGTTCTAGGCCGAGTTTGTTCGGCTACAGGAGGAGGCGGCTGCTGCTGCTGCTGCTGCTAGTGCACAAGCAGAGGGAGGGGCTGGTACTTTCTCCCAACCTCCTACAGCTCCATCGCCGGACGAGCTCTGGATGACCGCCGTTGGCGATCTTCAGAAGGGTACGTACTACGGTACGGGATCCTACGGCGCGTATTTGGCTTCGGAGTCATCCCGGGCCCCCTCTGTCAGTGCGCAGTCTCCGGCTTCGCAGGCGTCGTCACGAGCTGAGGATGTTCATCGTCAGATCGAGGAGCTGCGTCGCGAGTTGCAGCAGCAGATTTCTCATGCGGTCGAGCGACGATCCGACCCTCCGATCGTCACCGGACGATTTGATGCGGTCGAGCGCAGTATACAGGAGCTGACGAGTCTGCATCAGGCTACAGCTGCCAGCTTTCACACGCTCACCGAGTCTACGCAGCGCACAGAGCGTAGACAGGTCGAGCTGGAGGGATCGCAGAAGAGCATGTCTGCCTCACTCACTCAGTTTCGGCTTCGCTTGAGGCGAGTACTGAGAGGGTGGTGAGTACCCTTGCTGTTTATGGTGAGCGACTGCGAGAGCTGGAGCAGATACGTCCTTCCGGTCCATCGACGGCGCCGACTCCAGACATTGCACTGTCTCCTACTGCCCCTACGGTGCAGCTCACCCCGGAGCAGTATGACTACATTCTATCCCAGTTGCGCGGCAAGGGTCCGCAGTAATTTTATTGATTTTTTTATGACTTGTATATATTGGCCCTATGGAAAAATTGTTTATTGGTACACTTTTGTTTATACACTTGGTGGGAGACTTTTTATCATCTTTCATTTTTATTCGACTCTATTGGATGTTTGTGAGGATGTGTGTCTGTGATATTTACTTTGCACTGCCTCCTATTTTTATTGTGATATTTACTTTGTGATATCTGCGACGGGGATGACAAATATACCTACGCTGGGTTATAAGCGATGATCTGATATACAAAGGAGGTGCTGCCAAAATTTTGAAAAAAATATAATGTGTATTTTTGTGATGATGTGTGTCTGTGTTTACAGTGAATGTGAAATGCAGTATTCTGAACCATCGACAGTTTCGATTAATGTTGTATGTTTTATCTTGGATAGAAAGAGCAACAGTTCAGGGTGTAATTCTGAGAGCTTCATTTTCACGTCCTTCACTTTCTTGGGACGTCGTAAAGGATCCCGAGAAGGTGAAGGACGTGAAGAGGAAGCTCTGAGAAGTGCACCCTGAACTGTTGCTCTTTCTATCCAAGATAAAACATAGAACAGTAAGCGAAACTGTCGATGGTTCGAACACTGCACTTCACACACACTGTAAACACAGACACACAGCATAACAAAAATACCAATTATATTTTTTTAAATTTTTTTTATTATATCTGCGACGTATAGCGACGTTCTGCGACGTACAGCGACGGCACGTACACGTCGCTATACGTCGCTACATAGTGACGTAACGTCGCTAGCAGTCGCTATACTGCTGACGTGGGATATATCAACCTGAGAGCGGACGTCGCTAAATTTGTCGCTAGGCGTCGCTAAAGTGCCCACGTGGCTGCCATGCCATGTCATCATATATAATGTTTACCGCGTCACAAAGTGGTCGCTCTACGTCGCTATTTTGGCGACGTAAGTTTATGTCGCTATCTGTCGCTAATTTTGTGACGTCTAGCGACACTAAACATGACGTCGCAAACAGCGACGTTCTGCGACGAAATTGTCATCTGCGACATGCCTATACGCGACATCCAATTTTCGTCGCTAAATACGTCGCAAATTGATTTTAGCGACGAATTTTCCTTATTTAGCGATGTCTTTTGACGTCGCTAAATGGGGTTATTTTAGTAGTGCGAGAGCTTTATATGGATTATATACTTTACATAGATTTTAAGCTACGAAATAATATTTAAATTTATGTATTTATTTGCGTTTTACTATGCACTATCTTTTTAATTTCAAAATTACCGTAACTTCAATGCCCTCTTTTTCTCTCTTTTAACTTAACGGAACAAAAAAATTACAAACTATCACCTACTGGGACCTTCGAATTATATATCTTTTGACGCCAACTACATCTCAATCCCCCTCTTGCTCTCATATGAAAGAAGAACAAAGGAAGTACAAATTTTCAAGTATTTTCTTTTATATTTATGTTTACAGAGCTACTTAATTCATATTTTTTTGACAACATTGAACTTATATGTCCGTTTCTTCGATATTCCATTTCATAGTATGAGTTTACACCGTTTGTGAGAAGCTCGGACCTTGAGCTATTCTATAGAGTTCACTAACTTTACATAATTTTATATTTTAAAATATACTAAAATATGTTTTTTTATATACCAAAAATTAAATTGGTATCAACATTTGTAAAAATGAGCTGCACATGCATCTTATATTTTGGTTTTCTTGGTATGTTTCTTTTCATGGTCTCAATTATCTAATAATCCAAATAAAGTTTTAAACAAAAATTATATTTCAAAATACAAGAATTACCAAATTAAAAAAGGGATTTAAATGAATCTTATATTTTGAATTTAAAATTTAGAAATGTTTTTGTCAGATGCTCCAAGAGAAAGGAAAAATAGTGAAGAACATATAGCCAATAAAATGTATTTCTTTTTGGTTTTGTTCATATGTATCTTTTCATGGTTATTTTTTTGTGCGGTGGTTTTAGAAGGAATAATAGAACAGAGGTATACGCAATGGCGTACCTAGGTAGAGGGCTGAGGTGGGCTCCAACCCACCCCAATATATATATATATATATATATATATATATATATATATATATATATATATATATATATATATATATATATATATATATATATATATATATATATATATATATATATATATATATATATATTATGTATATTTTTTTTTATATGAGTCAGTCTTTACCTAGCCCATCGTAACACACTCCAGCCCACCCCAACTCGAGTTTCTGGTTCCGCCCTTGGATATACGTATCCCTTCTTTCAATTATCTAATAATCAATTGAAACATATATCTAAACAACAAAATGATTCAATTAAGTATTTTCAAAATTCAAGTATCTAATAATTCAAATAAACGTTCAAACAAAATAAGATAGTTAGAAACATATTTAAAAGAATCTTATCTCTTGAATTTTAAATTTTAAAATGTGTTGACTTGATACTCCAAGAGCAAAGAAAAATAATGAAGAATATATAGAGAAGAAAATGTGTTTCTTTTTTGTTTTCTTCATATGTTTCTTTTCATGGTTATTTAGGAATAATATAATAGAGGAGATATGTGTCCCTTATTCAATTATCTAAAAATACAAATAAACGTTTAAACAAAAATTGTATTTAAAAATAAGATGATACCTGTCACTTTTTATGGAATATTTTCGTTGTTACATAAAGTGATATCAACATTTCTAACATATTCAACTATCCTATCAGACAATATTAATTGTTAAAAATAAAATTAGTTTTATGTTATATTTTCTACATTAAACGGTGTAAACAAATGTAAGACACGTTGCACACGCATTGCGTGTGCCATGACAGTACTAGTAGTAATGAATAATAGTAGTTGGGGGTATATCGCGCATATTCGAAAGTGAAAAACCATATCATTTTTCAACTACCAATTCCAACAACAATCTAAACGAAGAAAAAGAAAAAACAATAACCATCCAAACGAAAAAACTCACAAAATATGCATACGCATGACAAACTACCAATTTCAACAATCATCCAAACGAAGGAACATAAAAAATAACTTTCAAACTCATTCCAACAACTATCCAAACGAAGGAACTTATAAAATATGCATAAGTATGACGCGTGTACGCAATACGCACGTAAACTCTCTACTACCAAATGTTCACTTCGCTCTACTTCTACGAACCAAACAGTCCCGTATAATGTTGAGGGATTTAAAGATCCATCGTCTAAATAATGTAATTCGAATGATTAGCTGCAACTTTTGTTACCTTCAATCAATTCGAACCCGATGGCCCAAAGCCACCCAGGAGGGGATTCAAACCCGAGACCTATGAGACCTACGCTCAAGCGGCCCTCTGCACTACCACTAGGCTAGTGCCTTAGGGACTATATATTTGTTGATAAAACATTTGTTGCACATATCATTTATAAAGCAAACACTAAGGTACTGTTTGGGAATGGGGAAGATGGGAGGAAGGAAAAAGTTGAGCGAAAAGTGAGAGAAAAATTAAAAGTGATGGTGTTTGGAAAGGAGGAGGGAAAATGAGGGAGAAAAATTTGAGGGAAAAAAGTAGCTAGGTCCCACTAAAAAAAATTTCTCCCAAAATGGGAGAAAAATTGAGAGAGATTAGAGGAATTTGAGTGAATTTACTCTATCACCCTCATAGAGGTAATAATAAATTATCATTTTAGAATACCAAGGACTAAATAATAATTGTATCTCTATCTCAAAATAAATAAAAAAAATATTTTTAAAATTTTCCTCAACTAATTTTTGTCCATCCAAACAAAGGAAGGAAAAATTAATTTTACCTTCATTTTACCCTCCTCTATTTTCCTTCCCCTCAAATTTTCTTTCCCTCCCAACAAAAGTTCCCAAACACAGCATAAAAATAAAAATAAGGATCACGTCCTACTCTCTAAGTAATGAACATTCAACATTAAGCTACGACTACATTACTTAGGGCCTGTTTGGTTCCTTGCAACTGCAAGGAACTGGAGATGTTTTCTGCATTTGTAGAGGAACTGAACTCAGTTCAGTTGTTTGGTTCTCCTGCAAGTAAACTGGTTTTTTTGATGATATGACAGCATCACAGTTCCTGTCCCCTCCCATTTCTCACTTTTGAGATCCACAAAATTTTGGATGAAACTCTCTACGAACTCAAATCTGGAGGAGATCTGGGTTCCCAAGCACAACAAGAAATTTTTTTGAATAAAATCTATACTGTCCAAGAAACAACAAATATGGAACATATTTCTAAAACTCAAATTTTCTCCAAAAATCCTGAAAAAAATTGAAGGAAGAAAAAACGCTGAAGGCCGGGAGGAGATTGATTGTTGGAAGACGGCAACCCCACTCGCCACTCGCCGCCGACGTACGTCACAGGCCACGGCCACCCCTGGGAAGACGAGGAGGTGGCGCCCCCATCGACGACGGAGGAGAGGTAGGAGACGGTGGCGACGGTGGCGGAGAAGGGGGAGGAGTACCAGGTAGCGATGGAGGGGAGAGGAGGTGGTTGCGGTGGCGGTGGCGGTGGCGGTGGGAAGAAGAGAATGGGGAGCTAATTTATTTGGGGGCAGCAGAAATGTGGTTGTGGGGAGAGAGAAACCTACATATACCATATAAATTAAATTTTTAGGGTTAATTAATTTGGCTTAATTTGTTTAAATTGTCTCATAATTAATGAATTTTGATTTGTTAAATAATTTAATCAATAATAAATTAATTGTAATTTGATTTATTTAATTATGTTAATTAATGTATTTTTTAATTATGATAGTTAATGTATTTTTTCGTTTAATTAGGGTCATTAATCTGGGAAGAAGAGAATGGGAATGGTTTGAATTTTAATTAAATAATAATCTAATTATAATTTGATATCTTTGATTATGGTAATTATTTTATTTAATAGTTAATATAAATTTTGTTTAATATATTTTTTCATTAAATTATGATAATTAATTTAATTTAATTATGATACTTATGGTAATTATTTTTTTTGTTCATTTAATTATGATAATTAATTTAATTTGTTTTTAATATATTTTTTTGTTAATTTATGAGATTTTCTTTTATTTTATAAAATTTAAAATATCAATTAAAATAATTAATAGTTATTTGATAATTTTTATTTTGAAAATATTCCAGAATTAATTTAATTATGGGTTATCGTATCTACAATCCCAATATCCACTATCAACAACCATCCAAACAACCGAACTCGTTTTTTTTCACTTTCAACAACCATCCAAACACCAAATCCATTTTTCTTCCACTTGCAGGAGACAAAAAATACTACATCCAAACACATTTTGGAAAGTGCCACTTTCACACTTTCAACTGCAACTCATCATGACGTAAGTGCCACTTTTACACTTTCAAAGAGTTACATCTATCCAAACAGCCCCTTAATGTTTTCATTTCTTTGAAAGAAAAAAATACATACTTAATATGAAAGTAAATCATAACTTGAATGGATGAAACTATTTTTCTCCTAATTTCCTTTGGAATCTCAATTCCTTTTGGCAAAGTAATGAATTTTCATCTCTGCACATGTTATCTGTTACTTGGCACAAATAATTGCCAGAAAAATAATTAATACAGTCAGCATACAAGTGAATTTTCGGCTCCTTTTGGTTATAGTTTATAACTCAGTTTTCTGAGTTTAAAAGACAAAAGTGGGATAGAGTGCGTTTGGTCCAGACAACTCTGAAAGTTGTTTCTGAAATTTTTTTGAGAAAAGAGATGTTTAAAAGCAACTTTTAGAGAGTAGCTAAAAGCATGCTTTCAGAGTGAACATTTGAAAAAAGTTAGAGAGAAAAAATTTCCCCTCTTTCTCGATTCCCTCACTGCTACATGCTTCTCTCTTTCCCTCTTTCTCTCCCTCTTCTCAGAGTTTGGAGAGAGAAACCGCCACCGGATAGGAGGTGCAGCAGCTACAAGTCCATCCTTCACCAGAGATTGCACCACGACAAGTTGGACTCGTCGGGCGAAACTGCCACCGACTTCGGAGGAGAAATTGGGAGTCGGCCGCCTCGAGCTCGTCGTCAATGGACTTGGGAGTCGGTTGCCTCGAGCTACGTGCTCGGCCGTCCTCCCCGCCTTCTTGGCCGCTCCTCCCCGCGGTCGTGTCGACCTCCTTGAGGGACTCCTGGAATGCCATCGAGCTCCACTTCCCCAACCTCTTCCTCCCGCCGCCGTCGAAGACGACAGTCTCCTCCCTCCCAGAGTCCCGTACCACCGTCGAAGTCTCCTCATCTGGACACGGGAACGATTTGTTCGGGATAATTTTAACAAGTTTGTTGGGGACACATAATGGATACAAGGACGTAATTTTTGTTGGACACATGAACAGATTTGTTGCGATACAGAATGGACACATGGACAAATATTTTGTTGGACAGAAACATTTTTTAGGGACACACAATGGACACAGTTTGGAACTAAAAATAATTTTCCCTAGAAAATTTAAAACTGTGTCCATTGTTGGACACAGGAACATATTTATAAAATTTATTACAAAAATATTTTCAAAAAATATTTACCAAATAGAATTTTAAAAATTTGTTTCCGAAAATAATTTTTCAGATGAAAGTAACCAAACACAAACTCAGAAACTATATATCTAGAAAACAACTTTATAATATCATCTCTAAAAACTGTTTTTAGAATAAAATTTCAGAAAGACTGTCCAAACGGACCCTTCATCTCTGCACATGAATTTTCATCCCTTTGGAAATCAAGTCATAAGTACCAGTTTAGGAGCTCACACATTGGGTTAAAATCAGATAGTAAATCAGTGGTATAAGAGCATCTCCAACCCTATTGTGAGTTTGAAAAAAATGGTTGCCACATAGGAATGACAACCATTTTTTTCCAAAAGTACTTCTCCAATGCAAATGTGAAATAAAATGTGGAGTTGACATGGCAATGACATGGCAAAGACAATGTGAAGTTGGTTGTCTAGATCTAGACAATGCACTTCACAATGTCTTTATGTCCACATCATCATTTGTGAATAAAAATATTTATAAAAAAGTTGAATAAGTGGAGGAGTTGTCTTGGAAGTTAGAAAAAATACTTTTTATTGTCTCCTCAATACTTTTGCATTGGATAGAGTTTTTCTATCTCATTGTCTTTTGACATATAATTTTGCCACATAAACAAGACATTATCTTGTGGCTCATGCCACATAGGAGCCACCTAAGACTCACAACACTTAACAAGACAATAGGGTTGGAGATGCTCTAAATGGCTAAGCCTTACTGGCCAGCTCAGTATATGGTAGCCATCTCAACATACAGTCAGCATACAAGTGATTTTCTGTCATTACAATTGGCCAATTCTTATCCAATCGTGTCCAGTCACCTATGGATGGATATCAACACAGTATCAGTACTGATACCGAGCTCTGGGAAACACATAAGCATGTAAAAATAGGGAAGATGTATAGAGGAAAGAGAAAAGGATATGGCAAACGAATTGTATTGTTTCAGTTTATTCTTTTGGTGCAATTGTAGATTTCCCTGTTCCTTTTACAATTTGAATTATAAACTCAGTTTCTTCCCCAAATCTCTAAATCTTCTTCTAATTTCTCATAATTCTGCTACAACTTACTTCAGAAATGTCAAATTACTCCATATATTTTTCAGTTCCATATCGATCAGATTTGGGATCCTATCATCAACATTAACTGCGTTAGATAATGTACGGGTTAAACTCTCCAGTCTTTCTAATTTATTCTAGATTAAATTCAACAGAATGCCATTTTCAAATTAATTGATAATACGGAACAAACCATGGGAAAAAAAAGGTTTTTTTTTTTTCCAAATGCATAGAAAGAAAACACATGTATTACAAACCAGCACCCTGTCTCCTATCTTCCCTAAATAGGAAATGTTACCAAATCCAAACCCAAAATTACATACAAGAAGAAGACACCCCTACACCGCCTTCTTCTTGGGAGACTTCGCGGCCTTTGCCGGCGACTTGGGCTCCTTCTCCGCCGCCGCCGCGGACTTCTTCGGCAGCAGCACGGGGTTGATGTTCGGCAGCACCCCTCCGTGGGCGATGGTCACTCCCGCCAACAGCTTCCCGAGCTCCTCGTCGTTCCTCACCGCCAGAAGCAAGTGCCGGGGGACGATCCTGCTCTTCTTGTTGTCTCTAGCCGCATTCCCAGCCAACTCCAGAACCTTTACATAATCAAAAAAATGAAATGTCAAATTAGGGTTCCAAAATTAGGGTTCCAAAGAAAAACTAGGGTTTCGGAGAAAAGAAAAATTAGGGCTTGGTACCTCGGCCGCGAGGTACTCGAGGACGGCGGCGAGGTAGACGGGGGCGCCGCTGCCGACGCGCTGGGCGTAGCGGCCCTTCTTGAGGAAGCGGCCGATGCGGCCGACCGGGAACTGGAGACCGGCCTTGACGGACCGGGAAACCGACTTCTTCTTCGGGCCGCCGCCCTTTCGGCCGCCGGCTCCCTTCTTCATCTTTCCTCCGGTCTCCATTTCTCCTAAAGTTTTCGATGGGTTTACTTCTGCTGCTTCTTTTTTGGGTATGAAGAATGAGTCGATTGGTATGAGAAAAAGGTTTGGACCGGGAGGAGACTTTTATATTGCGTGGGAGGGGCGAAGGTGACGCGGATCGAAGCTGTGTGCAGTTGGATTCGATCCATATGGACGGATGAGAATCCTTTGGAAGCACGATCCGTGGGAAGAAGGTTTAGACCAATGGGACTGTAGAAGGGAGGATTTCAGGTCTCCTACTCAAAATATTCTTGTAATGTCAATTAAATGCATTAAAATATAAAATGAAATGTTGCATATATGTATGATAGTGTAAATTGTCCCTACCATTTTTCCATAGAAAATCCCCTAAAAACCTCCCTCACTCTAATCCGTAATTTAATGTTAATATTAATATTAATGTTAATATTAACATTAAATACTAAAATTAATATTAAACTTAACATTAAATTTAATATTAATATTAACATTAACATTAATATTAACATTAATATTACGAATTAGAGTGAGAGAGATTTTTAGGGAGTTTTCTAAGAGGGCTTTTGATCCGCTTCCTATATATATATATATATATATATATATATATATATATATATATATATATATATATAGAAAAACTTGGATGGTGAAAAATTTGAATTCCGAAAATATCCTTGCACGTCTATACTAATTAAAAATTATTCATTAATTTTAATAAAGACAACTTAATAATTACGAAGACTACCCTTTGGTCTTCCTAAAGAGTCTTCCTAAGTTAATTAAAAAAATGTTAAAATACGTGCAAGGCACGTGCACATATACTAGTATATATATATATATATATATATATATATATATATATATATATATATATATATATATATATATATATATATAATAGGAAAACTTAGATGGTAAAACTTTTGAATTTCGAAAATACCCTTACATACTTATACTAATTAAAAATAGTTTATTAATTTTAATAAGGACAACTTAGTAATTAGGAAGACTACCCTTTGGTCTTCTTAAAGAGTCTTCCTAAACTAATTAAGAAATGATAAAATACGTGCAAGGCACGTGCACATATGCTAGTGTATATATATATATATATATATATATATATATATATATATATATATATATATATATATATATATATATATATATATATATAGAGAGAGAGAGAGAGAGAGAGAGAGAGAGAGAGAGGGAGAGGGAGAGAGAGAGAGAGAAAGAGAGAGAGAGATCTGTATCGCTCATTTTTTGATCTCCCAAGCATTCTCTATTTTATAGCCATTGGATCTTGTTTAAGTTATCTAATCTCAACCGTTGATTTTTTTAGTGGCTAAGATTAGATAACTTAAACAAGATCCAACAGATGTTATCATTGGGATGTTTGGAGATGCAAAAGTGAAGATATATAGATCCCAATGAGGGAGATGAGAGGTTATTTAGTTGCGTAAAAGAGGATATTGGTAATAGAGGATATTGGTAATAGAGGATCCCAATGAGGGAGGTGAGAGGTTATTTAGTTGCGTGTAAATAGAAATATCATGTAATATTTTTTGATGTATACATTTTGTTGCATGTGTGTTTGGATCGGGAAACTATACAACATAAGGGTTTTTTTTTCGAAACTGCACATCACTTAAGCAAAATTCATTGTTTGGTGGAACTTGGAAATGAAGAAAACAACTTCCCATCTCTACTTTTTGTCCCCTTCCTTTTTGCAATTTTACATCCATTTCATTTTCGAGAATTTTCTCTGGATGTCAGCGAAAAAGCAAAAGTGTACGAGAATGGACTGGAAAATGAGAATTGCCGATGAAGGAGAGGACTTGCCGAAGAAGAAGGAGGCGCTCGCGACGACTGGTGGCCAAGGCGGCGAGGAAGGTGAGGCGTACGCGCTGCCTGGGCGCCCGAAGCCGTCAGCCGCCTACAGGCTCGAAGCCGCCGGCCGACATGCAGCGCTCAAAATACTCGCCGGCAACCTATCTTCCTTCGTGCCAGAGCACCACGTCTTGTTGAAGAATAAGCACAACGTCGGAGACCCACTAACGAGAGGAGGTCACCGCAGCTTGTTGGAGAATGGAGGTACTGCTTTGGAGAATGTGAGCTGCTTGGGAAAAAAATGAATTGATAATAATAATAGTAATAATAATAAATGACACAAGTAATAGTAGTAATAAAAATAATAATAATACTTATTACTTAATTTTCTAATCCATACAAAATAATAATAATAGTAATGAATAATAGTAGTTGGGGGTATATCACCATATTCGAAAGTGAAAAACTATATCATTTTTCAACTACCAATTCCAACAACCATCTAAACGAAGAAAGAAAAAAAAAAAGTAAACCAACAACCATCCAAACGAAAAAAACTCACAAAATATGCATACGCATGACAAACTACCAATTTCAACAATCATCCAAACGAAGGAACATAAAAAATAACTTTCAAGCTCATTCCAACAACCATCCAAACGAAGGACTTATAAAATATGCATAAACATGACGCGTGTACGCAATACGCACGCAAACTCTCTACTACCAAAATGTTCACTTCGCTCACTTCCACGAACCAAACAGTCCCGTATAATGTTGAGGGATTTAAAGGTCCACCGTCTAAATAATGTAATTCGAATGATTAGCTGCAACTTTTGTTACCTTCAATCAATTAAGATGACATAAAATGGAGATAGGACGAAGATAAGTAAGTATACATAATGTAATAAACATTGTCATAAAGAGTGTTTCGATTGTTTTTGTCACAGCAAAATTCGCAATAATTTAAGTAGTTTTTTTTTAGGTGTCCTTTCTCCAAGTCGGACCATGGCCCAAAGCCACCCAATAGGGGATTCGAACCCGAGACCTATGAGACCTATGCTCAAGCGGCCATCTGCACTACCACTAGGCTAGTGCCTTAGGGACTATATCATTTGTTGATAAAACATTTGTTGCACTATATCATTTACACCAAAGCAAACACTAAATATAAAAATAAGGATCACATCCTACTCTCTAAGTAATAAACATTCAACATTAAGGGGCTGTTTGGTTCCCTCCTATGGGCTGAAAGTGGGGATATTTTTTGCAACTCGGGTGAACTGTTGGCCACTTTTGGTGTTTGGTTGGGAGGGTTTATTACTTGCAAGTGGGTTGATTTGACCGGGCTCCAGTTCATGTCTCTAACCAAAAAGGGGCTTTTGAGTTCCGGCCATTTGGTTCTTGAAGTCCAGTGAAAGTGGGAGGAGAGAGAAGGAAAATTTGGAGAAGGAAGTGGGGAAAAAAAAGAGGCTTCCGAGCACCGCTCTTCCGCCATTCTTCTGCAGTGTAAACCTCTGCTCTGGAACCCATTTTTCGTTAGTTTTTAACCGTTTTTTCCAAAAAAATTCTTATTTTCGCCATTTTTTCCCTTAGATCTTCTTAGATCTTTGTAGATCTGTCTTGTTCTGTCATTATTTTCGCCATTTCGTGGAATTTTTGTTAGATCCGGTCATTTTCTCCCATTTTTGTAGATCCGTTAATTTTTTGGTTGCTCTGTTCATTTTTTTTAGATCCGTTCGTTTTCTTTGTATATACGTTCATTTTCAACCATTTTTTGATAAATCTTGTTAAGAAATTTTGGGTTTGTATATATGCTGGGAACATGTCACATGCCTGCGATTTTAGAGATCTGCTAGGAACATGAATACTTGCTTATATTTTTCGTAGAGGTGATTTCTTGTAGATCCGATTTTGTTAAGAATTATTTGCTTATAAATTTTTGCTGGGAACAGATAATCCGATATGAAGATTTTGTGGTATCATAATATTGCTGGGAACATGTTGCTGGGAACATGTCATATTCTGCGAGCATGTCAATCTTGCTGGAAAAATGTCATATTCCTGTTTATATTTATATTATTTAGTTTATATTTATGCTTTCACAAATAATCCGATATTCGGATTTAGTTTATATTATTATTATAAACATTTATGCTGATCTGTCTGTTTGATAATATGTAATGGATTATTTTACGTTTCATAACATGATGCATGTTTACATTGTGGTTTTCATGTAGATGGATTTGTCGAATCCCAACGATCCGTTACTAAATGCCGCAGTCGCTAGTATACTTATTGTTGTAACTGTAATTATTAATTTAAAGGAAAATGAGGGCAATGACCGACATGGCATTGCAAGGGAACCGTCCCTAATTAGAGAACAGTGGAGGCAAGCACACATGTATCGAATCTTGACGGCAGGACCAAATAATTGTGTCCATTACCTAAGGATGAGTAGTGCCGCTTTCTACAGTCTCGCAATTATTTTATGTTCCAATGGGTCGCTCCATGATACACGATCTGTTTGTGTGGAAGAACAACTAGCCATATTCCTTTACATATTGGGACATAAGGCAAAAAACAGAGTATGCGGCATTGAATTCATTCGATCCGGAGAGACAGTTTCTAGGTATTTTAATAAAGTCCTAGGTGCAATATGTTCAATTCAAGAACGATTTGTGAAGCAAGCAGGGTCTGACACTCCGACGGAGATACTAAATTCAGCAGAATGGTATCCGTATTTTGAGGTAAAACAGTTGTTTTCTATAAATTAAATTTGCATTATATAACCTAATAACATTATACGTTACATATGCATTTCACTGGACTGTAGGATTGTATAGGGATGATAGATGGCACCCATATCCAAGCCACCCTCCCAGCTGCTATAGTAGCGAGGTTTAGGGGTAGAAAACAAGTAACACAAAATGTGTTAGCCGCTTGTACTCCCGACAAGAAATTTACTTATATCCTGGCAGGATGGGAAGGTTGTGCTAATGACATGACAATTTTAAAGGATGCCCTTTCTAGGCCATCTCCACATGGCATAAAGGTCATAACAGGTATATAATCTAACTTTCTAGGCCCGTAGCTTGTAATGGTTAGGAAAAAATTAATCTTACAATTTATTACATGTCACTTCTTTACGTATAGGAAAGTATTATTTGGCTGACACTGGCTGCACCACAATGCCGGGGTTTATTGCCCCTTATCGTGGAGTTAGGTACTACTTCAATCCTAAGAAGGATCATCACCCTACCAATGCGAAGGAACTCTTCAACCATAGGCATTCTAAATCCTAAGAAAGTATTATTTGGCTAACAGAAATATATATTATTTGCGTAGGCTAAATCCAAACTAGCACAATGGGTGAACGTCCCTATTAGAAACTTTGATTTGCTGCAAATTGTATGTGGAGATGACAACGCAAGAGGGGACCGTATGTCACTTTCCGTTCCCAGAATACGTATTTTTAGAATGTATGTACTGTTTAAATGTAAATATTTTATATTTATCATGTATTGCTCTGTATTTAAATCCCTTTAATTTCATGTTAATTAATTTCCTGCAATTTTATTTCTGCACTTTACTTTCTGCTTTTATACTCTGCTTTAGCTTTGCTATGGGTTCGACTCAGATTGGTTTAATTATGTTGGTTCATCATGAACCGAAATAAACCCCCACCTACCACCACCCCATTTAAAGCCCCAAACCCTTTCTCTCTCTTCATTACTTCTTCTTATTTCTTTTCTTCTTTCTCATAACTCTCCCACCAACCTAGGAGAGCAAGGCAAGTGCCAACTTGCTTCCTGATGGATCCCCATTATTATTGTTCCATCATCTTCCTTATTTGATTCTAAGTCTCTTTAGTACTTAGCATTTTCGTTTCCATGGTTTATTTGTTGTAGATCTAAGTTTGTTACATTTTCGGGTTTCTTAGGTTTTGATCTAGTAAACTTTATTATCTTCAAATTTTGATGGTTCCATGTTGTAGAGAATTTCGTTCTACCCAATTTTGACCTATGGAAGTCCATATTTGGGCTTGGGATGAAGGATTTATGGAGCTTGGAAGCAATGTCTTCCATGGTTCTGTTCTCAGAAAAATTCGGAGAAGAAGAACAGTCCCAGCCGCACACAGCCGCATGAATCTCATTTCCTCAGGCGCATGAGATTATTTATTTCCCAATCTTATTCCTCAGGCGCATGAGATTATTTATTTCCCAATCTCATCTCACAGCCGCATGAATCTCATTTCCTCAGGCGCATGAGATTTATTTATTTTCCAATCATTTCTCAGGCGCATGAGATTATTTATTTCCCAATCATTTTCCACAGCGCATGAGATTATTTATTTCCCAAACATTTTCCACAGCGCATGAGATTTATTTATTTCCCAATCATTCCTCAGGCGCATGAGATTATTTATTTCCCAATCATTTTTCACAGCGCATGAGATTATTTATTTTCCAATCATTATTTATTTCCTAATTATTTCCCACAGCGCATGAGATTATTTATTTCCCAAATATTTTCTACAGCACATGAGATTTATTTATTTCCCAATCATTCCTCAGGCGCAAGAGATTATTTATTTCCCAAACATCAGCGCATGAGATTTATTTATTTCCCAATCATTCCTCAGCCGCATGAGATTATTTATTTCCCAATCATTTTTCACAGCGCATGAGATTATTTATTTTCCAATCATTATTTATTTCCCAATGTTTATTTCCCGAATTTGGCATTGATTAACATTGATTGTTATCTTGATTAATTATTGATCATGCGTTCCTAGTTGGAACTAAGAGACTGGCTAGTCGTCTTATTGAATTGAATGGAATAAGACACGTTCATATCAACTATGAACTATTAAAATTGATTGGCCAATCCCGAATATTGACATACAGATACATACAGGCTACAATTTATTTATTTATTTTACGAAAACAGCATGTGTACTTTATGGTCAAGGCATGATTATTTCGTGGATAGTTTTGATTGTTGCATTAAGCTATGTAAGACCTACAACCTAACCGCACGGGTATCGTTGTAGAGTTGAGCATATCGTACTTTGTACGGAAGTACTCATTCTGAAATGACCATAATCCACGGCATGGGATTTCACTTAACATAGAGGCTACCAAGTTAAATAAAATAATGATTGTATGGAGAGAATGGATTTCCGAGTTCTTACATGGCAGCCCTCTTTGGGACTATTAGCACCCAACAGGCCGGCTGGTTCCCACAGATACTGCAAATCTGCCACACGGGTAGGGAGCGGTATCTGCTTATAATATTTATTGTATATTGTATATTGATGACGGGCGTCCCGCTGGGACTCGTCTAATTCATGATTGGCACAATTGATTGATTGGATCGACTAGCCTTGCTTGTCCATAGTAAGAACTGAGAAATCTTTATTGCATAATTCCAGGATAACTTGGGACTCACGGTAGTAAGCCGTAGGAGTTGGATGGCCGTTTAAGCTTATTTGTTTGTGTACTGTACCTACTCTGTTATCTAACTGAGATGATCAGAGCATCAGGACATGACGGGCCAACTTCTGTCCTTGTTTGGTTGGAAGGTTGGTTCGAAGTGTCGTGATGTTACGTGAATCCCAGTAGCAAGCAGAGATCTATTATTATATTCTCTTATTTACTGGTTTAATGTCTCATATCCTGCTTCCTTGCGGTACTTGCTATTAGAGGTCTAACCTCTCTGGTTTTGCATGGCCAGATTTAGAGCCGGTTCTCGAGGACTCAGCTTACCTCTACCTCCAGGATGGTCAATACTAGAGGAATAATCGCAGGAGGACTCGAGTGGGTTCCTTACTTCCCCGCTCGTTTTGTTAATTACTTTACATTTTGCCGCTTGGCACCGACATGTTAGTCGGATAGTCTTGCACTTACTTTTACATAATTGTAATTAAGTCAGACTGCAGCTGATAACAATTGTGTATATGTTGCTATATCATCTGGCTATGTTTTATAAAGCCAGATCTCAAGAACATTTCGACTAAGCGTTTGGGACGCCTTATTGCTTTATCTTAAATGTTCTATGTTATTGCTTCTTGTTTGAATGATTGAGACAATAGATGTGAAGTGACCATAGCAAGACTTTCATGTAGTATGCACCCCCTTGTCTTTTAGACAGCATTGATCGTATTATACGGTATTCATCTACCCGTAATACGTAGCTGGCTGAGTCATTCCCCCGCTCTCCAGTATTCTGGTTCTGGGGCGTGACAAGGTTTTAGTGGTGGCCCATACAGGTCTGATTTTAGGCTTGTGGGGTGTTTTAATTTATAGGATGTCTCAATCACATATGTTCTCCCTTGATCTTATGATTCGTTACTCTCGACTCTAGCTTGACATTCCGGTATCCTTTGACTTCATTAATCTTTCCTGTCCGATCGTTTGATTGTTCTCTTGTCCCTTTTCTTAGGGGCACTTCGTCCGCATCTGCCAGGACTGGACAACAACAACAAGAGCAACACGGACAACCTGACCATGTTGGTCAGCAACAAGGGCCGGTACTAACTCAAGAGGCTATCCAAGAAGAAGAAATAGTGGAAGCGGCAGCTGGATCACAGTATCCGGATGTTCCACCACCACCAACAGTTCCACCTACCCCTGCGGAAATGAACACACCGGCTCTTCTGGAGATCATGAGAATGATGATGGCTACTCAACAACATCAGATGTTAGCCCAACAGCGTATGCACGCTCAGTTACAAGAGCAGAATGTACTACTCAACCAAGGGTTGCAGACAGCTTTGGAAAGAGGGACAAGGCCAGATTCAGGAGCATCAGCCAGGTTTTGCAAGTTCAACCCCCGCCGTTTCGAAGGAACGGAGGATGCCATCTCAGCAGATGCATGGCTTAAGGATATTGAGGCTATTCTGACAGCAGATAAGGTGCCGACAGAAGAATGTGTGGATCAGGTGAAGTTGTTACTTCAGGATCTCGCACGTGATTGGTGGGAATCAGAGGAGGTAGGCATCAGACGTCCTGTGGCTTGGGACAATTTTACTGCAAGGTTCAAGACGAAGTACTATGGGATTGTGGCGCAGTTTGAGCTACAACAGAAGTTTATCAACCTCAAGCAGGCCGGCAAGACGGTAGATGCCTATGCAGCGGAGTTCTGCAGATTGAGCAGTTTTGCCCCAGAGATGATAGCAACAGAAAGCCAGAGGACTATGAGGTTCCAGCAAGGGTTTCACCTTGAGCTCTTGCAATTGATAGAGGGGCACAATTATCAGACTTTTGACGAAGTATTGACGGCAACCCGAAGGCATGAGATCACCATTCAGAGGATCATGGCGAGGACTGGATGTCAGAAGAGATCTCACAGTCAGATTGAAGGAGGAGGGGGAGCAGCGCCCCGAATAACAGTACCATCCTTGGCATTCGTATTCACGATGTGGCAATGCGAGGGCCAGCACCACCACCCAGGCATCAACAGCAACAGAGGAAGAAACAGCAACCCCCAGCGAGCTGCACTTATTGTAGGAAGATGGGGCACACTAGAGATGTGTGTCGGGCATTGAACGGACTGTGTTTGATATATGGAAATCCAGATCATCGGGTTACCATATGTCCCATGAATTCGAGGTCAGGAGGACCAGTGCAGCAGTTTCCTGCTCTGCCAGCACCAGGGGTAGGGCAGTATCGAGGACTCGCAGTGGCAGTGAGACCATTGGCCCAGCGTCCGTTAATGCCACAGGCTCAGATGTTTCGGCAGCAGGGACCGCCGATACAGCAGCGCCAGCATAGACCACCCCTGCATCATCAAGGAAGGGGCCAGCGGCAGCACCAGGCTAGGCCGCAGCATGGAAACCAGCAAGGAGGTCGAGGGCAGGCATTCACTCTGTCCTTAGAAGAGGCATTGGCATCAAGAGATGTTGTGGTAGGTAACATTCTCGTCGTCTCATATCCCGCAGTAGCATTGTTTGATTCGGGAGCATCGCACTCATTTATATCTGTACAATTTACAACACGGCTAGGAATGGAATTCGAGACATTGCCAGGGAGGTTGAATATACTCACTGGCAATGGGTTCGTAGGAGTTAGTAGAGTTATTCTAGCGTGTAGCGTTGTAGTTTGCGGGCATTCCTTACCCGCCCGGTTGATAGAATTTTCTGTTAGAAATTTTGACGTTATCTTAGGCATGGACTGGCTGAAAGACAGTCATGCGACGATAGATTGTCGTAGAGGGAGTGTATCTTTTGATATTCCAGGCATGAAGAGATTCACCTTAGTCAGATCAGAGGCAACTCAACAAGAGCAGGGAGTAATAACGACAATGGAAGAAGTTCAAGTTCCGAAGGTAGTTGAAGAGTTTCTGGACGTATTTCCTGAAGAACTTCCAGGTCTACCGCCGGTTAGAGATATTGAGTTCAGTATAGAATTGGCACCTGGAACTAAACCGATATCAGATCGAGTTTATAGAATGGCGGATTCCGAGCAGGCCAAGTTATATCAGCACATAGAGAAACTGAAGGAGAAGAAGTTCATCCAAGCTAGCATATCACCATGGGCAGCACCAATGGTACTTGTGGGAAAGAAGGATGGGTCATCCAGATTGTGCATCGATTACAGGAAGCTTAATGCGGCAACAGTGAAGAACAAGTACCCACTACCCAGGATCGATGACTTTTTTGATCAGTTGAACAAAGCTAGAGTTTTCTCCAAGATAGATCTTCGTTCAGGGTATCATCAAGTGAGGGTTCGGAAGAAGGATATTCCCAAGACAGCATTCAGGTCGAAGTATGGGCATTATGAATTCTTAGTAATGCCGTTTGGTTTGACCAATGCTCCAGCAATATTTATTGATTTGATGAACCGTATCTTTATGCCATACTTAGATCAGTTTGTCGTTGTATTTCTTGACGACATTCTCGTATATTCTGTCAGTGAAGAGGAGCATGAAGACCACCTCAGGAAAGTGTTACAGGTTCTGAGAGAGAACCAGTTGTATGCCAAGCTCAGCAAGTGTGAGTTTTGGACGGATCACATTTCATTTTTGGGTCACATCATATCAGGAGCTGGAGTAGCAGTAGATCCCAAGAAGGTAAAAGCAGTAGAGAGTTGGCAAGTACCCAAGATCGTAGCTGATGTACGGAGTTTCTTGGGATTGGCAAGATATTACAGAAGGTTCGTATCAGACTTTGCAAGGCTTTCAGCACCTATGACCCGCTTGACACGGAAAGATGTACCATTCGTCTGGTCGGCAGAATGTCAGGCATCATTTGAGAATCTGAAGCAGAAGTTGATATCAGTGCCTATTCTTACATTGCCAGTTGGACCCGGAGGTTTTACCGTTTGTTGTGATGCGTCAGGTAAAGGACTTGGATGTGTCCTCATGCAACATGGGAAGGTGATAGCATATGCATCTAGGCAACTTCGAGACCATGAGAAAAATTATCTGACTCATGACTTGGAGTTGGCGGCAGTAGTATTTGCTTTGAAGCTATGGAGGCATTACTTATATGGTGACCGAGTAGACATGTACACAGACCATAAAAGTCTGAAGTACATCTTTACCCAGAAGGAACTGAATATGAGGCAGAGAAGATGGTTGGAGTTGATCAAGGATTACGGCGTGGAGCTTCAGTATCATCCAGGCAAGGCTAATGTGGTAGCAGATGCTCTCAGCAGGAGAGGCGGCACATTTATGTTGACAACGCAGAAGCACATTTTAGAAGACCTTCAGGAGATGGACATCGAGGTTATACTTCCTTGTGATGTAGGAGTTCTGACGAGTCTACAAGTTTAATCCGACTTGGTAGATAGGATCAAGGCAGCTCAGGCACAGTACCCAAGGATTCAGAAGCTTAGGACAGAATGTGAGTCAGGACTCAGAAAGGAGATGCAAATCCATGAGGATGGTACACTTAGGTTTGGATCGCGTCTATGTGTGCCTAGCGGAGATATCAGACAGGAGGTTATGGCAGAAGCTCACAGCTCTCAGTATTCCAAACACCCTGGAGGGACCAAGATGTACCAAGATATCAAGCAGCACTTCTTGTGGAACGGGATGAAGAGGGAGATAGCTAGATTCGTTTCCCGTTGCTTGGTATGTCAGCAAGTGAAGGCAGAACAGCAGAGGCCAGCTGGATTATTGCAACCGCTTCCTATTCCGGAATGGAAGTGGGAACATATTACAATGGACTTTGTGACCGGTTTACCGAGATCACCAAGTGATAAAAATGCTATTTGGGTGATAGTGGATCGGCTTACAAAGGTGGCGCACTTTCTTCCTTTCAGAGTAGGACAATCTACAGAAAGGTTGGCAGAATTGTATATGCAACAGATAGTCAGGCAGCATGGAGTCCCAGTCAGTATTGTGTCAGACAGAGATACCCGTTTTATATCACATTTTTGGAAGAACTTACATCATAGCTTGGGTACCAAGTTGAGATTTAGCACGGCTTACCATCTACAGACGGACGGGCAATCAGAAAGAACAATTCAGACTTTGGAAGACATGTTGCGAGCTTGCACTCTGGATTTTGGAGGATCTTGGGAAAGCCACGTGCACTTGGTCGAGTTCTCATATAACAACAGTTATCAAGCCAGTATCCAGATGGCGCCATTTGAAGCACTATATGGTAAGAAGTGTAGGTCGCTACTAGCATGGGATGATATCGGGAAGAAGAAGATGCTAGGCCCAGAAATGATTGTCCAGACAGTGGAATTGGTTAAGGGAATTAGAGAGCGACTTCGAGTTGCACAGGATCAGCATCGTCATTGGGCGGACCAGCATCGTAGGTCGCTAGAGTTTTCTGTTGGGGACCACGTATTCTTGCGGATCTCACCTACTCGTGGGGTCATTAGATTTAGCGTTCGCGGGAAGTTGAGTCCGCGATACGTAGGACCATTTGTTATTCTTGATAGGATAGGCGATGTTGCTTATCGTTTATCCCTTCCACCTTCGTTACGAGAGGTGCATGACGTATTTCATGTATCTCAGTTGCGAAGGTATGTATCGGACCCAAGCCATATCCTTGATCATTCTGAGCTGGTTGTTGGTACCAACCTGTCTTACGAGGAACAGCCTGTGTCTATTTTGGACCGAAGAGAGAAGATACTCAAGAACCGAACAATTAGCCTTGTCCGGGTTGCTTGGGGTCATCACTCTTTAGGGGAGTCAACGTGGGAACGTGAGGATGATATCCGATCACGGTATCCGTACCTGTTTGACTCACAAGGTATATCTTTTTCTGTATACCTTGATTGTCTTAACTCCTCATGCTTGTCACCTTACGAGTAGAATTGCTTGGTATCGTAGAATGTTCAATATGGATATGTTACTTACTGTTAACATTGTAGAATGGTTGCTTGTTCTAATTGCTTATGCTTAGATTAGTTTAGCTTTGATGTTCTCATCTTGCTTGGATTTGAAATTTCGAGGACGAAATTTTTTCTAAGGAGGGTAGAGATGTCACTTCCCGTTCCCAGAATACATATTTTTAGAATGCATGTACTGTTTAAATGTAAATATTTTATATTTATCATGTATTGCTCTGTATTTAAATCCCTTTAATTTCTTGTCAATTAATTTCCTGCAATTTTATTTTTGTACTTTACTTTCTGCTTTTATACTCTGCTTTAGCTTTGCTATGGGTTCGGCTCAGATTGGTTTAATTATGTTGGTTCATCATGAACCGAAATAAACTCCCACCTACCACCACCCCATTTAAAGCCCCAAACCCTTTCTCTCTCTTCATTACTTCTTCTTATTTCTTTTCTTCTTCCTCATAACTCTCCCACCAACCTAGGAGAGCAAGGCAAGTGCCAACTTGCTTCCTGATGGATCCCCATTATTATTGTTCCATCATCTTCCTTATTTGATTCTAAGTCTCTTTAGTACTTAGCATTTTCGTTTCCATGGTTTATTTGTTGTAGATCTAAGTTTGTTACATTTTTGGGTTTCTTAGGTTTTGATCTAGTAAACTTTGTTATCTTCAAGTTTTGATGGTTCCATGTTGTAGAGAATTTCGTTCTACCCAATTTTGACCTATGGAAGTCCATATTTGGGCTTGGGATGAAGGATTTATGAAGCTTGGAAGCAATGTCTTCCATGGTTCTGTTCTCAGAAAAATTCGGAGAAGAAGAACAGTCCCAGCCGCACACAGCCGCATGAATCTCATTTCCTCAGGCGCATGAGATTATTTATTTCCCAATCTTATTCCTCAGGCGCATGAGATTATTTATTTCCCAATCTCATCTCACAGCCGCATGAATCTCATTTCCTCAGGCGCATGAGATTTATTTATTTCCCAATCATTCCTCAGGCGCATGAGATTATTTATTTCCCAATCATTTCCCACAGCGCATGAGATTATTTATTTCCCAAATATTTTCCACAGCGCATGAGATTTATTTATTTTCCAATCATTCCTCAGGCGCATGAGATTATTTATTTCTCAATCATTTCCCACAGCGCATGAGATTATTTATTTTCCAATCATTATTTATTTTCCAATCATTTCCCACAGCGCATGAGATTATTTATTTCCCAAACATTTTCCACAGCGCATGAGATTTATTTATTTCCCAATCATTCCTCAGGCGCATGAGATTATTTATTTCCCAAACATCAGCGCATGAGATTTATTTATTTCTCAATCATTCCTCAGGCGCATGAGATTATTTATTTTCCAATCATTTTCCACAGCGCATGAGATTATTTATTTTCCAATCATTATTTATTTCCCAATGTTTATTTCCCGAATTTGGCATTGATTAACATTGATTGTTATCTTGATTAATTATTGATCATGCGTTCCTAGTTGGAACTAAGAGACTGGCTAGTCGTCTTATTGAATTGAATGGAATAAGACACGTTCATATCAACTATGAACTATTGAAATCGATTGGCCAATCCCGAATATTGACATACAGATACATGCAGGCTATAATTTATTTATTTATTTTACGAAAGCAGCATGTGTACTTTATGGTCAAGGCATGATTATTTCGTGGATAGTTTTGATTGTTGCATTACGCTATGTAAGACCTACAACCTAACCGCACGAGTATCGTTGTAGAGTTGAGCATATCGTACTTTATACGGAAGTACTCATTCTGAAATGACCATGATCCACGGCATGAGATTTCACTTAACATAGAGGCTACCAAGTTAAATAAAATAATGATTGCATGGAGAGAATGGATTTTCGAGTTCTTACATGGCAGCCCTCTTTGGGACTATTAGCATCCAACAGGCCGGCTGGTTCCCACAGATACTGCAAATCTGCCACACGGACAGGTAGCGGTATCTGCTTATAATATTTATTATATATTGTATATTGATGACGGGCGTCCCGCTGGGACTCGTCTAATTCATGATTGGCACAATTGATTGATTGGAACGACTAACCTTGTTTGTCCATAGTAAGAACTGAAAAATCTTTATTGCATAATTCCAGGATAACTTGGGACTCACAGTAGTAAGCCGTAGGAGTTGGATGGCCGTTTAAGCTGATTTGTTTGTGTACTGTATGTCACGTCCCGCTTTCCGGGTGGAAGGGTGACGTCATAACACATCCCCAGGCTACGCGCCGAAATTCGCGATTGTCGCCCGTAAACATCAGCAAAATGGGAAATACAAGGAGTTACATGGTATTTAAAATATAGTGTAGCAATATTACAGGAAACTTTTCCAACAATACTATTACAGATTATTACAAAAATAGAATTGCAAAATGACAACGATACTGCTGGTCCTAATTGTGGATAGCCAGACAGTTACTCCTCGTTGTAATGCGGCGATACTTCGGCGGAGGCGTCTTCTTCTTCTTCACCTAGTGAACAAATACTAGGTCGTTTAGAAAATGACGAGCAAGTCCTCGGCCAAGAACGGCAAAAGTTAAACAAAAGAATGAAGATGTAACTTTAAAAGAAGAGACATGGTATACTGAATTGCACTGCTATATATATATATATATATATATATATATATATATATATATATATATATATATATATATATATTTCTGTAAAACATGAATGAAGATCAATGTCCTACTCCATGAATAATAAGATTTCCGAGCTTCCCTTGAGCTTTTAATAGGAATTGCTTCCCTTGAGCAATTAATGACACTGCCTACTTATAATAGACAGCGTTGTTTTCTGGAGTAAGACTTGAAGATATGCAGTTTTGAGAACAATGCTCCGAAACAATCCACTAAATATTTCCCGTGAACAATTCCGTTAACCTGGGATCAGGCTGTGAATTCCGAGCCTCCCTTGGGCTAAATAAAGGACATCTATTGATGTTACGGTCAGATAGATGTTGAGCCTCCCTTGGGCTAGTGCATCCTAGTTGAAACTAGATGCACGGATTTCAGAGATTTCAGAATACTGATCAGCTTTTTTTGTTATTTATGTTACGGGATATCTAGGGATATTCGGTTGTTCTCCCCTCCCAAATGCCTCCTAAATTCAGAAATTTCCAAAAATTTCCGAAGGTCGAAAATTTGTCTATCTCCTAAATTTCTCAAAAATTTCGGCAGAGTCTCCTTTGTATGTAGGAGCCCCGAAAATTTACAAGAAACAACTTTTATAATGACAGAAAAATATGGGCTCGTCGACCCCTTTGGTGGAGCAACTCTCAACACCGGAACCACGCAAGTAAGTATTGGGCTCGCCGACCCCTTCGGTGGAGCAACTCTCAACACCGGAACCATGCAAGAAATAAAGAACAGAAAGAAAATGGGGATTTATACCTGAGCAGGCATTTATTACCTTTCCTTTAGCAATAGATCAATGCGCGGCTTGCAAATGGCTTTGCAGTTTGTTAAATAGAGCAAATATTTATTTAACTATGCAAGACTTTATAATATATAACCATATATGTACAGGTACAGATATATATATATATATATATATATATATATATATATATATATATATATATATATATGTGTGTGTATGTAGATATATATATATACATATATATGTATATTTATATATATGTAGGTGTAGATATATATATATATATATTTATATATATATGTATATATATGTATATATATATACATGTGTAGGTAGTATAACGAGAATTAAAACAAAAGAAACTCTTCCATATTGCATGAAGCAGGAGAATGTAATATAAACGGAAATTATTTCTAACTATAGATATACACAAAATTGAGTAACTCCGTAATGAGTAGTGAGAAGCAGGGTCCTTTTTACCTTTTCGGCGTACGGTCCAGTTGTTCAGTTCCAAATTTTTATGACAACTTACCATTGGAGAGTCCCATATGTTCATTTGTGTTTGTTTGTTCATGGAGAGTCCAATAGTTCATGTCCATAAATCGCAAGTCCAAAGTCCGTGTTCAAAATTGATTTCTCTACTTGTGTCTATTCGATTATTCACTTATTCGAAATATCATACCACAAATATTTAATACTTTTGTTTATGTCAAATTAAATATTTACTAGAAATTAGAATTTGCAACATTTTAATATATCATGACTTGATTTAAATATTATTAAATTCAGAATTTAACTAAACAAATTTCAGAGATACTATCTTAACTTATATTCCAATATTATGATATGAAATTTCAGATTTTTAGAAGATTAACCCATGTACTTCAATTTTCTGGTATTACAAAAATATTTATGAAGCTATAATTTCAGAATTTTATCATGAAAATAAAAGAATAAATATAATTTCCATTAACCTAGATGGAAAAACTTGAGAAGAAGAAGGAGGTGAGGACTTGCCTTGGGTTGAGAATGTCCTAACCTTCTTCACAAACCCTAATTAGAACCCAATAGCAAAATAATACTTTGTTAGTAACCTAACCTAGTTAAATTAGGAATAAAGGAAAGGTTGGGGAAGAAGAAGTAGTTACCTAGGTTTTCCTTGGAGTTTGAGTGAAGAATGAGAGGAAGGAGATGAAGATGATGGAGTGGAGGATGAGGAGGTGACCGGGAGGGGGCGGCCGGCGGCGGCAGCGGGCGGCGGCGGGCGGCAGCGAGCGGCGGCGGGCGGCAGCAGGCGGCGGCGGGCGGTGCTCCGGCCGGCAGCAGCAGCGGCAGTAGGTGGCAGAAGGGGGGGGGTCGGGTGAGTATGGGGGGTTGTGAGTCTGTACCTACTCTGTTACCTAACTGAGATGATCAGAGCATCAGGACATGACGGGCCAACTTCTGTCCTTGTTTGGTTGGGAGGTTGGTTCGAAGTGTCGTGATGTTACGTGAATCCCAGTAGCAAGCAGAGATCTATTATTATATTCTCTTATTTACTGGTTTAATGTCTCATATCGTGTTTCCTTGCGGTACTTGCTATTAGAGGTCTAACCTCTCTGGTTTTGCATGGCCAGATTTAGAGCCGGTTCCCGAGGACTCAGCTTACCTCTACCTCCAGGATGGTCAATACTAGAGGAATGATCGCAAGAGGACTCGAGTGGGTTCCTTACTTCCCCGCTCGTTTTGTTAATTACTTTACATTTTGCCGCTTGGCACCGACATGTTAGTCGGATAGTCTTCCACTTACTTTTACATAATTGTAATTAAGTCAGACTGCAGCTGATAACAATTGTGTATATGTTGCTATATCATCTCGCTATGTTTTGTAAAGCCAGATCTCAAGAACATTTTGACTAAGCGTTTTGGACGCCTTATTGCTTTATTTTAAATGTTCTCTGCTATTGCTTCTTGTTTGAATGATTGAGACAATAGATGTGAAGTGACCATAGCGAGACTTTCATGTAGTATGCACCCTCTTGTCTTTTAGACAGCATTGATCATATTATACGGTATTCATCTACCCGTAATACGTAGCTGGCTGAGTCATTTCCCCGCTCTCCAGTATTCTGGTTTTGGGGCGTGACACCGTACGAAGGATAACAATGTTAAATGGGGCCCAAGAGAATACGTCGAAGTAGATACTCCTCCCGGTAGCGGCTCACACCACAATGCTGCGACTTCCCAATCTACGAAATTCACGGGGAGGAAACGTCGTAGAGAGGCTAGCATGGGAAATGAGGGAATAACTCAATTGGTGGGGAGTGTTACTTCCATGGCCGAAGCACTTCGTACCGGATTCAAGACCCCAATTGAGAAAATGGGTAGTAAATTATTTGCCTTAGAAGGATATGAGCCAGACGTACTTATGAATGCATACAACTTTCTCTGCACTGACAACTTTGAGGCCAACAAGTTTATAGGGTTGCCCGAGAGTTTCCAACGGGCATGGCTTGATAATTTCATGCAAGACAAGTAGTCGTGTAGCAATCGACTGCATTTTGTATCATTTTGTAAGTGGATGGAACAATTTGAAGTATGGCCTGTAATATTAACTACTCTGGAATAGCACATGCTGTTGTTCCCACAAGGCCTATGATGTCCATAGACTGTTGTTTCTGTGTGATATATTTGCTGCTGTTTACTGTTAATTCCCTGCTCTTTTGATATTTTTGCTGCTCTTTTGATATCTTATATGGGCTGTGATGAGTTTTGGTTTTCAAAAATCTTATATGGGCTGTGATGAGTTTTGGTTTTTAGAAATCTTATATGGGCTGTGATGAGTTTTGGTTTTCAGTTTTGGGTATATCAAATTTGGTTTTCAGAAATCTTATATGGGCTGTGATGAGTTTCCCATTCGTCCTAAGGGCTATGATGATAATGCGTTATGGGCTATGTTGAGTTTCAATTTTTTTCTGTGATACGACATGTTCCCAGTAATACGACATGTTCCCAACAAATATGATACAAGTTCCCAGCAAATATGATACAATTTTTCCTGTGATACGACATTTTTGAGCTGTTCTTCGTCTGATGATATTTTTCGAAGAAGATTTCGCTACATTCTGAGCCCATAATGTTCTCCTGAACAAGTTTGAATTATTTTCAGCTTTCATACTCTGAGCCCATATTGAGGTTGTGAACAAGATTTTGCTGGATTTATGTATCATATTTGCTGGTTTGAATTATTTCTCATTGCTGGAACATGTAATATTTGCTGGGAACATGTCGTATTGCTGGGATCATGTAATATTTGCTGGGAACATGTCATATTTGCTGGGAACATGTATCATATTTGCAGGGAACATGTATCCTATTTGATCAGTTGGCCGGCCCTATTTTTGTACAGAGGATTTTGCATTTTTGATATGTTCTTCGTCTGATGATATTTTTCGAAGAAGATTTCGCTACATTCTGAGCCCATAATGTTCTCCTGAACAAGTTTGAATTACTTTCAGCTTTCATACTCTGAGCCCATATTGAGGTTGTGAACTAGATTTTGCTGGTTTTGTGTATCATATTTGCTGGTTTGAATTATTTTCCATTGCTGGAACATGTAATATTTGCTGGGAACATGTCGTATTGCTGGGAACATGTAATATTTGCTGGGAACGTGTATCATATTTGCAGGGAACATGTATCATATTTGCAGGGAACATGTATCCTATTTGATAGGTTGGCCGGCCCTATTTTATGTTACACAGGAATTTTTGTTTTTGATATATTCTTCGTATGAGGATATTTTTCCAAAAAGATTTTGCTACATAATGAGCCCATTATGTTCTCCTGAACATGTTTCAATTATTTTCAGATTTCATATTATGAGCCCATAATGTCCTTGTGAACAAGATTTTGTTTTCATTGTATCGTATTGCTGGGAACATGTCAGATTGCTGGGAACATTTCCCATTGCTGGGAAAATGTATACTTGCTGGGAACATGTCGTATTGCTGGAAACATGTCACTTGCTGGGAACATATCATATTTGCTGGAAACGTGTATCATATTTGATGGGAACATGTATCATATTTGCTGGGAACATGAATACTTGCTGGGAACATATCATATTTGTTGGAAAAATGTGTTCATTTCTGGGAACATGAATCATATATGCTGGGAACATGTCATATTGCTGCGAACATATATCAAATTTGTTGGGAAAATGTATCATATTTGCTGGAAAAAGCAAATCTTGCAAAATTATATATCAATTTGCTGAGAGTGTTCATGTCATCTTGCTGGGAACATGTTTCAAATTTTTTTCGGTTATGAAAATGGTTCTCTGCTGCCAAATTCGGTTGGAAATGTTGAAATTTTTTGGTTTTGGTAACCATACCATTCTTCATGAGGGTAATTATATCACTTGCAATGTCCTAACCAAACACACAAACTCCATCAAAGCCACTTTCAAGTGGTCATCCAAACAAACTACATTGTAACTCTCCACTTGCGGGGGGACAAGAACTTTTGCAACCAAACACTTTTTGGAAAGTGATATGTATTGTAACTCAAATGAGTTACATGCACATGAAACTCCCACTTTCACACTTTCATGCACCTACATCCAACCAAACAGGCCCTAAGCTAGGACTACATTACTTGAATGTTTTCATTTCTTTGAAAGAAAAAAAGTACATACTTAATATGAAAGTAATGAATCTCAATTCCTTTTGGCAAAGTAATGAATTTTCATCTCTTACTTAATATGAAAGTAATAAAAATAAGGATCACATCCTACTTAATGTTTTCATTTACTTGAATATTTTTCTCCTAATTTCCTTTGAATCTCAATTCCTTTTGGCAAAAATAATTAATATTCCGCGCAACTATGAGATTAGAGTGGCCCTTTGGAAATCAAGTGATAAATACCAGTTCAGGAGCTCACACATTGAGTTAAAATCAGATAGTAAATCAATGGTATAAGTGGTTAACTAGTATCAGTGCATAATAAAGCCTTACTGGCCAGCTCAGCATATGGAGCCATCTTAGCATACAAGTGATTTTCTGTCTTTACAATTGGCCAATTCTTATCCGGTCGTGTCCAGTCACCTATGGACCGTGTCCAGTCACCTATGGACGGATATCAACACAGTATCAGTACTGATACTGAGCTCTGGGAAACACATAAGCCTATAAATAGGGAAGATGTATAGAGGAAAGAGAAAAGGATATGGCAAATGAATTGTATTGTTTTCTATTTAGCATTCAGTTTATTTTTTGGTGCAATTGTAGATTTCCCTGTTCCTTTTACAATTTGAATTATAAACTCAGTTTCTTCCCCAAATCTCTAAATCTTCTTCTAATTTCTCATAATTCTGCTACAACTTACTTCAGAAATGTCAAATTACTCCATATATTTTTCAGTTCCATATCGATCAGATTTGGGATCCTATCATCAACATTAACTGCGTTAGATAATGTACGGGTTAAACTCTCCAGTCTTTCTAATTTATTCTAGATTAAATTCAACAGAATGCCATTTTCAAATTAATTGATAATACGGAACAAACCATGGGAAAAAAAAGGTTTTTTTTTTTCCAAATGCATAGAAAGAAAACACATGTATTACAAACCAGCACCCTGTCTCCTATCTTCCCTAAATAGGAAATGTTACCAAATCCAAACCCAAAATTACATACAAGAAGAAGACACCCCTACACCGCCTTCTTCTTGGGAGACTTCGCGGCCTTTGCCGGCGACTTGGGCTCCTTCTCCGCCGCCGCCGCGGACTTCTTCGGCAGCAGCACGGGGTTGATGTTCGGCAGCACCCCTCCGTGGGCGATGGTCACTCCCGCCAACAGCTTCCCGAGCTCCTCGTCATTCCTCACCGCCAGAAGCAAGTGCCGGGGGACGATCCTGCTCTTCTTGTTGTCTCTAGCCGCATTCCCAGCCAACTCCAGAACCTTTACATAATCAAAAAAATGAAATGTCAAATTAGGGTTCCAAAATTAGGGTTCCAAAGAAAAACTAGGGTTTCGGAGAAAAGAAAAATTAGGGCTTGGTACCTCGGCCGCGAGGTACTCGAGGACGGCGGCGAGGTAGACGGGGGCGCCGCTGCCGACGCGCTGGGCGTAGCGGCCCTTCTTGAGGAAGCGGCCGATGCGGCCGACCGGGAACTGGAGACCGGCCTTGACGGACCGGGAAACCGACTTCTTCTTCGGGCCGCCGCCCTTCCGGCCGCCGGCTCCCTTCTTCATCTTTCCTCCGGTCTCCATTTCTCCTAAAGTTTTCGATGGGTTTACTTCTGCTGCTTCTTTTTTGGGTATGAAGAATGAGTCGAATGGTATGAGTAAATGGTTTGGACCGGGCGGAGACTTTTATATTGCGTGGGAGGGGGCGAAGGGTGACGCGGATCGATGCTGTGTGCCGTTGGATTCGATCCATATGGACGGATGAGAATCCTTTGGGAGCAGGATCCGTGGGAAGAAGGTTTAGACCAATGCTTTTTCCTTTTTCTGGTTCCCTGCCTAATGCGACTGTCAGACTCTCAGTATTCTCGTAGTGTCAAATTAAATGTTGGCTTTGAGAGTATGAATTTGGATTTCTTTCCACTCCTTGATAAATTGAATTTTAATATTACTATTATTTATATTATTTAATAATATTATTTAATAATAATAACTTTAAAGGAGATTATATATGTATACACACACAATTTCATCTTCTGTTATTAATATTTCTATCAATAAAAATTATGATCGTACTTTATCCTCTTATCTTTTGTCACTAAATACAAGTATATTTTGTTATATAGATATTGACATATCATAGTCTTTGTTTTTTTTTTTTCATTAGTTTACTAGATATTGGTAATAGGAAATCCCAATTTGGGAGGTGAGAGGTTATTTAGTTTTTTTTTTTTTTTTTTGAGGTAAATGTAGTGACTTTATTGATGAAGTGGGAAGTTCACTACATTACTGGATTGACACAAGTCATTAGCTAACACTTGAGATAAACACTCAGGTGGAGAAGAAAAGACAACAGACACTGAAGTATTAAGGGCAAACTTAGCTAGAGTGTGGGCAACCACGTTCCCATTCCTGTTCACAGCCATGATCGAGATGTTGTTCAGTTTCGCCAGCTCCTCCAGGATATCAGTGAAGAGATCAAGTAATTTCCAAGGAATGAGATTCCTCTCCCCATTGCAGATTCTAATCACCGTGATGGAATCCCCTTCAATACATATTGGCTTATTCGAGAAATTCTTCGCAAGCGATAACCCGATACGGATAGCTTCCGCTTCAGCCTGCATCCCTAACTCGAATTGAAGGAAGTCGGGCGAGCACCATGTTTGTCCAGCTAGGAACCGTCCTGACGAATCTCTGGCGACTGCTCCCGCCGCAATCGCCGATAGCGATGTGGCACCATCAACATTTATCTTGATAATTGGATCAATGGGGGGGTTCCATTGTCTGGTATCTGTTGCGACCTCCTTCAGGCTTTGGAGGTCGTCTATGCCACGGTGAATAAACTAACCTTGAAGGGAATAAAGTGAATAAACTAACCTTGAAGGGAATAAAGTGTGTTGACTTAGTCAGTCGGTCCACTATAATCCAATTGGTGCCCTTCCCTCCTTGGAAACAAGGCAATCCTTTACCCAAAGTTCATTGTTATATGCTTCTACTTCCACTCCGAATTGTCCAGCGGCTGTAACAATCTTGTTGTTCTCTTGCTAAATTCCTCATGTTGACAAATTTACATTTAATCCCATACCTGGAATTGTCCTTCTTCATTCCATAGCACCAATCAATGGAGGCATATTCCGATACATCTTATGGAATACTGCGACTGGTGCATTTCTTTCATCAACTCTTTCCTCCGTTTATCAGCCGATACGCAAAGTCTCGTACCATTCTTCAGAGTTCCACTGCTGATCAATTTAGAAACCCTCAAGTGTTCCTGCCAACACTTGATCTCTAAGCCTGCAAAGTGCCTCGTTTTGAAACTACGTCCTCTTGATTTTGTCCATCAGCCTCGAACTTCATCAACACTGAATCAGCATCCAGCTTCTTCCTTCCATCTCCAGGTAGTATAATCTCTAGTCCAAACTTTTCATGTCTTCTAGTAGGTGCCACTCCTTGGTTAAGAACATCGCCACTGGGTATCGACTAAGTGTATCAGCGATCACATTAGCCCTACCCGGGTGGTATAGCAGGTCGATGTTGAAATCCTTCATCAGCTTCAGCCATCTTCTTTGTCTAACATTCAGCTCTTTCTGAGTGAAGACATATTTCAGACTTTTGTAGTCCGTATATATTTTCACTCCCTTTCCATAAAATTATGCTTCCATAGCTTCAAAGTAAAGATAATTGCAGCAAATTCCAAATTAGGTGTGGGATAATTCTTCTCATGAGTCTGTAGTTGTCTAGATGTGTAAGCAATTACTTTCCCATGTTGTTGAAGAATGCAACCCAGTCCTTTTCCAGAGGCATTACTGTAAATTGAGAAACCACCGGTTCCTGCGGGTAGTGCAAGGGTTGGTGTAGTGGTAAGTCTCTTCTTCAGCTCCTCAATGCCGCCTGGCAATCTTTCGTCCATATGAACTCTTCATTCTTCCAAGTGAGCTTCGTCATCGGCTCAGCAATCTTGGCGAAATCCTTCACGAACTTCTGATAGTAGCCAACCAAGTTCAAGAAACTTCCGAATTGAACTTGGGGTATACCACTTTTCAACAGCAGCTATCTTCCATCGAAATTTCTTCTCTTGACAACATAGCCAAAAATCTACCTTGTCAAAGAAAATCCACGTTCATATAGCTTACCATAAAACTTCTTTTTCTTCAAAGTTTCCAGAACTTTCCTCAGATGTTCTTCATGCTCTTCTTCAGTCTTCGAATATATCATAATGTTATCTATGGAGAAGATAAACTGATTCAAATACTCATGAAAAACTCTGTTCATGAGATTCATGAACACAGCAGGAGCATTTGTCAGTCCAACTTCATGACCAAAGAAAACTACCCATACTTGGTGTTTGAACGCCGTTTTGGAAATGTCCTCCTTCCTGACTTTGATTTGATGGTAGTCAGATCTTATGTCAAACTTCGAAAACACCCTAACTCCACACAAAACAGATCAAACAGATCCTCGATCCGGGCAGAGGGTACTTGTTCTTTAGTGTCTGGTAATCGATGCACATCCGTTGTTTCATCCTTCCTGGGCACAAACAAGATAGGTGTTTCCTAAAGTGAAGTTCCATCTTGGATAAATCCTAGAGCCTTCATTGATCTGGTCCTTCATCTTCTTGGCCTCCTTCGGTTTGACTCTGTAACATCCTTTAGAAATAGGGAAAGAGCCGGGGACTAGGTCAATGGTAAATCCTAGGTCTAGATCTGGGATAATCCGGGAAGACTATCAGGAAAACATCTGCCATAAAGGTGTAACTAAGAATTTTATTCATGTGGAGAATTACAGCAAAAACTCTTATGATTGATCTAAGGTCACCCTGTTACAACAATAGACAATGCTATTCAGCAGTCCTAGGTATTAATCCTCATGGCTCTGGCTATAAAGGTGTAACTTCGAGTCTGCATCATGCCTTATAGTAGGAGGCAGGGTCTGCTGGTTAGGAAGAGAGTCCCTAGGTTGTGGCCTAATAGGTGTTGCTGGGATATGTGCTCTGGTTTGATGGAAAGATAAGGGGCAGTCCTGTACCCGATGTTCAGCAGATCCATATGCCAAACATTTCTCCAATCTCTTGCGACAAATATTGGCTTGGTGACCAAACCTTTTACAGTAGTCACAAACCAATAGCTTCCTACGATATGACTGTCGGATAGGGCTCAAATGTCTTCTAGATTTCAGGGGTAACCCTCCTAGGGTGAGGTTCCGCTCCAACTTGGTTTAAGATAGCTAAGGCTGCATCATTGACGTTCTTCATGACTTCTATCGTGATATCCATCTGTTCCTGCTGGGCTTCATCTTGAGCTTTTTGGATCTCCAGGATTTCTTTCGAAATAGGGCAACCATTTGGGAGGTGTTCGCTGGTACTGGTGGAGCATCAGGAATGGGTACTTCCCCAAGAAAATGTAACTCAGTTTGAAAAAAGGTAGGAATCGCCAGTGTAGTGAAAACTTTACTGGATGCATTATGGGGACGGTCAATCAGCTGCGAGGGAATAAACCCTGGACTTGGTTGAGGAGATGGGGTATGATCCGGAGATGACACCTCATCGCCAGCAGGATTGGTCTTGTCAATGGTCATTCTCTGGAAGGTTTAGGATGCAAACATAAGCAAGGTATCCTACCAGTCTATAATCAAACAAAAATATTTATTTATAATATATTTCGGTTCTATGTTGTGACAAATTGATGTTCTAGTGTTCTAATTGTTTCTAAATATATTTTCCTAAGTTGTTGTTCAGACCTGCATGGGCCACCACTAAAAACATGTCACGACCCGGTCCCAATTACTTGGGTCGAATCGGATCATGCCCAGCCTGCACCGTTGTTGAGACGGCGGCAGTAAGCTGTATCACTCATGCAGGTAAATCAACAACACAGTATAATTGTCACAACTTTAAATAATTCGAATAGTTTTAAAACTTTTTACAATAAAATGAAAAATACATCTGTAATACATTGTTTTCCACAAACATCATGAATTATAAAAGAAGAAGAAAAATCTAGGCATCCAGCTCATCAGTCTCGAGATCATCGTCCTCTAGTTGGAATCTCAGGAAAAAATACCGCGGAACAAAGCATCATCAGCGATACCTAAAATGTTGGGTCTCCAGTCAGGAGGGAGCAAAGTATAATTCATGCTAATTTGACAATTAAAATAATAATAGAATTATGCACTTTTAAACAGTTTTGAAAATCAACTAAGCAGTTACAGTTTTAAAACAGTTACAGTTTCTGTGATGTGAATAGACAATGAATATGATCGGCTTGGGTTGTACAGTTGTATCCTATTGATACGATATGGCTTATCCCCGTGTGTATGAGGGGTAAGCTAACACAGTCAGTATACTACTTTGGATGTGGTCATATTCATTACACTACTCCCCCAGTCCCCAAATAGTTACAGTAGTTACAGTCAGTGCTCTCAGAGAGAGTTCCGTGTTGGATCGTGGTTTAAACTTGCAATAAAACGATTACTAAATAATTGTAAACTAACACAAATTATACTTGCCTTTGTTTTATTGACTGGATTCATTTGTTGATTCTGGGGTGATGCTAGTACAGTCCTCGAAACCCTACAATTGAGAATTTGACTCAGATTCCAGGTTTACCAATCTAGCTACGCTAGTTGAAATCTCTATTTGTGTCATAATCCAATTTTAATTCTTTTAATTAGCTAACACAAGCAAAACGTGATTATTAGTGCGTTGTAATTAATACGAGGGAAAAAGATCATTTTATGTTTTGAATTCGGAAAACTTCGTCGATACCAGATTAATTATGAAAACTTGGTAATTTTTATAAATATAATTATAAAGCTAATCTTTCTTATTTTAGTGAGAAATATGTGATCTTTAATTATTAATAAACTCGTCAATTTTAGATGAGAAAACATTAATTAATTTTTTATACAAAATACTTTTTAATCATTTTAATCGTTAATAGCAAAAACTCGAAAAACCAGAAAATGACAGGAAAATTCTAAGCTATTACAGTTACAGACCACAGCCAGCTGGGCTTATGCCCATTACAATTTATTTACATAAATTGAAATAAGATAAGACTGACGTTAGTCATAAACTAAAAATACTAAATAAAATGTAAACAGAAATAAATAATAAAATAAAGATAAATTATAAGTCTCAGATATGGTCCGATCCTCATTTTGGCTAGTTGCCTCAACGTCCGGGCGGGGCCAGTTTCGTTTGCACTTAGCCGGGCCCATTGACCGATACGGTCGTCACCCAAAATCAAATATCAAATAAAACTCTGAAATCATTTTAAATCTAAAATAATTCAGGATTTACGGAAAAATCGGGGCAGCATCTCCTCTGTTTTTGGTCAACCCAAAAACTGGGAGTTGACATTGATAATTTTCTGCAAATCCCAAACCAGGGAGAAACCCGAATTTATATATATTTAAAATCCACAACCAATCCACAGAATAATCGGGACGACCCGAAATAATTTCGGAGGTCCGATTCCAATTCCACAAATTACAGAACGTTCCCCAAAAAATTCGAAAAGCCAACACATACTAAAAATCAATTCCCGAAATATTTCGGGAATCCAAAATAATCCACAGAACCTTTCCGAAGGTTCCATAAAATTACGACGTCGCTAAAACCGAATTCCCAAAGGGAATCGGGGACCATTTCTCATCATAGACTATAATAAAAATGGGCGGGACAGGGGTTATACCTCAGGTTGCTCGGCTAGAGCTCTCAGATGAAAATAATAGAAAGAATTTGAGATCCAAACAGCAAAAGAGACTCGGAACAGCGCTGGTTCGGAGTCCGAGACGCGACGGGGCGCTGGGACAGCGCTGGGAACGATGCACAGGGCTGCGTCGACGAAGAACACCGACAAAAGACGCTGGAGGCGTCGGGGAAAGGACGTCGGAGCTAGGGCACGACGCCTAGGTCAGCGGGGAGGCCGACAGGGGGTCGGGGCACGCTGGAGAAAGGGGCTCGGGCGCGGGGGAGCTCGGCCACGCGGGGTGCGCTGGCGGAGGCTGGCCGGGCTCGGCCAGAGGGGCACGAAGGGTGGAGGCCGGCCGGGGCTCGGCGGCGTCGGGCCTGGAGGAGGCCGGCGGTCGTCGGGAAAAGGGGCCGCACGGTCAGGGGGTCGGGCCGGAGCTGGCCGCGCAGGGAGGGGCGCCGCGCGGGCTGGATCGGTCGGAGAAGAGGCCGACGGGAGTTGCGGGGCTCAGATCCGCGCGGAGGGGTCGACGCCGCACAGGAGGGGGCTCGGGATTTCGGGAAGAAGAGGGTTTGAGAGTTCTGTTGGAGAAGGGGAATATAAGAAGGGGTTTAAGTAGGAAGAGTGGAAAAAGAGGTTACGGAAGTGGAAGAGAAGAGGGTTTTATCGGTTGATGGAGGCCGACGGTCGGCTGCGGCCGTTCGGTCGCACGAAGGAAAAGTTTTTCCTTTCCAGTGAGTAAAGAGAGAAAAGAAAAGAAGTTATGAGCTTTTAATAAGGAATTGAATATTCCTTACTCAATGCTGGAGAATGATCCAAGAGAAAAAGAGTTTTAAGAAAAATTTTAAAAGGAAAATTATTTTATCTTTTCTTTATGAAACTCTATAAATATTATATCCAATAATGATTTCGAAAAACATATTTGCTTGGATTAGAACTTGGGTTTGGAAACAGGTTCGGAACTCGGAAATGGGTTCGAGGCTCAGGTCTAGACGGTCAGGGCCAAAATCGAAATCCAGAAAAATAATACTTTATTTTCTAAAAATATGGTTTTTCATAATTAACAGGTTTAATTTAATAATTATTTAACCTAACTAGAACACAATATTTTAATTATTAGAAAAATACAATTTTTTTTGACAAAAATTTCCAGAATTAATTATTTAACTAATTCAAAAATTTTATCTTCTTGAAATATAATTTTAATCTAAATAACATAGTATTAATTAATTAGAAAATTACATGTTTCGATAAAATTTCCAGTTTTAATAATTTTCTAAAAATGCAAATTCCTAAATTAACAATTAATAGTTAATCATATTAGCTATTAAAATCATATAAATAATTTTTCTGAAATTACGGGTTTCACACTGGGCCATCACCCTCTCTCAAGCTGATGACGAGAATGGCTTTGGCTTCAGATCTGTGAAACATAGATCTGATCAACTGGGCGTTCCAGGTCCTGGACACTGGGTCCATCAAGTCCCGAACTAACTGGGGACCATCTGGATGCAATCGATTATCAGATACTCTGAATCCCGGCAAAGTGGGTACCCATGGGTCATTATATATATTCACCCATCCCTCCTTGATTTTCCAACACATTCCATCCTTCAACCGGTGGCGAACGTCAATGATACTCGACCACGTTGGAGAGGCTCTCTTCGGCTTACTGGAGAGCCAAATAGATTTATTCTGAAGGTACACACCATTAAGCATCCGACACCACAACTGGTTTGGATTTTCAATCATACGCCAAAGTAGTTTACCGATGAGAGCCTCATTGAACCAGTCCAGTTTGCGAAAGCCTAGGCCCCCCATAGCTTTTGGCTTTGTGATCTTGTCCCACGAGATGAAATGCAGCTTCTTCACTTCATTATCGTGTCCCCACCAAAAGCTTTTTTGGTGTTGCGATAATTTTATCAGCGTGTTGTTAGGGATTTTATAGGATGACATATAGTAGATGGAAAGCGAGCCGAGTGTAGATTTGATCAAAGTATTGCGACCCGCATGTGATAATAATTTTGTCTTCTATCCCTGTAGATGCGCTGAGCACTTTTCGAGGGGAGTAGAAAACGACTCATGCTTTTTCTTGGATTTCAATAGATAGTGGCCCAAGTATTTATCGTCCTCTCTCATGCGATTAAGTTGCAGAATTGATGCCAAGTATTGTTGGTCATTAATCTCCACATTCTTGCTAAAGTGCACGCTTGATTTCTCAAAGTTGATCCTTTGTCCCGACCATGACCCGAAAGTGAGCAAGAGATTTTTCACTTGGTGCAATGAGGACGCTGTGGCCTGACCAAAGATAAGCAAGTCGTCAGCGAAAAGAAGGCGGGAGATGGAGGGTGTGTACCTATTGATTCGGATTCCTTGTATTAAATCATCCCTTTCATACAAGTAGAAGAGTCGGGATAGGACCTCCGTACAGATGATGAAGATATAGGGGGAGAGGGGGCATCCTTGACGGATGCCTCTACCCGGCTTGAAATAGCCCTCCGGGCTACCGTTGAGCATGATCGAGAACAAAGAGGACGTGATACACTCCATAATAATGTTGTTTGTATGCCCTTGAATGTCAAGGCTGTGAAGGGCCTCCTTGATGAACGTCTAGGAGAGCCGGTCATACGCTTTCGACATATCAATTTTGAGTGCATATGTCTTCTTCTTCTTGTTGCGGTCCTTCCGATTAGAAGACCAAGTTCCATCTGCTAGTTGGATCGATCTGATATCATTCCTCCGCTTCCTGTTTGTCGCAGTGGCGTGAAAATACTTAGTGTTTTTATCACCATCATTGATCCATTTGCATCTAGCCCTCTGCCGCCAGTATGATTCTTCGAGTAGCAGGAGATCATTGAGTTCAGCCACAGTCACTTTTTTCTTCAGTAAGCGAACTGTTGGAGGGATCCATTGACTGGAGATGAATCAGTTTGGATTGGAGATCCCGGATTCTAGATTTTATGTTTCCAAAAGTATCACGCCCCCATCGGTGGAGTTTGGTTAAGGTACGATGGAGGAGTGTTGGGAGACTCCGATCCCTCCGAGGTTGCCGGGCCTCTGACCAAATAGATTCGAAGGCTCCCTGGAATCTGTGGTCTGAAAGCCAGAATGCTTCAAATCTGAGTGGCCTGCGTTTGGGGTACGTCTTGCTACATGTATTGAGAAGTAAAGGGGAGTGATCACTGTTGATACGGGGGAGGGTGGATACTGTCGAATGAGGATGAAGACGGCACCATTCATCATCAGCATACGCACGATCCAGGCGTTCGCGAATATGGAAGGAGGGGCTGCGATCATTGGACCACGTGTACGCTGATCCAGAGAATCCCAGGCCTATGAGACCACAACTGTCCAGCATCTTATTAAAGGGGGCCGCTGCATGGGTGTCGAAAGATCTACCTCCGTGCTTCTCATGAGGGTGACTAATGGCGTTGAAATCCTCCATGACGCACCAAGGTTCGGTGAATGTCGATGAGAGGGAGATTATTTTATTCCATAACTCTGGTCTACCTTGGAACTGTCGGGGTGCGGGGAACACCCCGACAGTCCAAACCCTCCGCTCGTTCCTCGCCGCGACCCGCCCTTCCATCTTCTTCATCTCCGAGACTATGTCCTCCCCTCAACACACATCTCGAATCCTACCACATCTCTCTTATCCCAATTATCATTCTGTCCCTCCCGAAGGTCGCTCTGATGGCTTATGGGTAGGATGGGATAACTCACTTTCAGCCTCCATCTCCCTTTCTTCCAAAAACCTAATAATCCTCTCCATTAAAGAGAGGTTATTTAGTTGCATGTAGATAGAAATATCCTGCAGCATTTTTTGATGTAAATGGTGTTACAAATACATTTTCTTGTACTATATTTAGTGGTCATCATTTGGTCCGAAATTCATGGGCATTCGAAAAGTCCGTCCAGCCCGATAGACCAAAGTCCGATAGAGCCCGATCATTAGGGTAGTCCGATTCGGTCCATATTAGTATAAGGCCGGACTTGGACTTTGTATTCGTCCGTCCAGGGTCCGACCGATACAAGTTTGGACTATACGTCCGTCCGAGTCCTGCCTAAGGCCAAATGATAATTCCTACATCGAGCCATGTATGAGAAGCGGAAAATATAGTTTCCTATTGGTTTCAAGAACTTACAAATCTTGCAAGTTTTAAGCGCCATCGGATGTACTGGCAACAAGAAGAACATGGTATCCATCAGTTCCCAATTCCTAATAAGCAAGGGTTGTCTAAAAAGGGTCTATCTTTGCAATAAAAAGGGCCAATGTGCCCTGTTATTTACATATTGCTAGAGCACTCTATTAAACATACTACATATGAACAGTACACAGTAAAATGCTTCTCTATTAAACATACTACATATGAACAGTACACAGTAAAATCCCTTGACTACTATCATTTATTTTTCTTTTTAAGACTATATAGTTGAGCTTGTTTGTTTCAATGCTTTCTATATTTTGTATTTTGAAAGAGTAAAACATACAAATTATCAATTTTTATAGAGCTAGTCCGATTGGATCCGACTTGGCCTTAAAATTCTGAATCTTGTGGGCGGACTTGGACTTCATAAATAATAATTAAGTCCGTCCGACCCGGCCAAAAATTTATTTAGGACCAAGAAAATCGGCCCGAGCTCGTACTTTATGGGCTTGGGCTCCCCGGCCCGACCCAATACCGATCCCTAACTATAGTGTTGAGGGGTTTAAAGATCCATCGTCTAAATAATATAATTCGAATAATTCGTTGCAACTTTTGTTAGCTTCAATCAAATTACAATGACAGAATGAAGATATAATGAGAATAATATGTATAAATAGTGTGATAAATATTGTCATAAGGGGTGTTTCGGTTACTTTTGTCCCATCAAAATTTGCAATAATTTGACTAGGTGATAAAACATTTGTTGCATTTTTTCGTTACATCAAAGCAAACACCAAAATAAAATAAGGGTCATGTTATGCTCCCGAAATACAGAGTAAGTAACACCACCAAAACACCTATATTCCAACGGTCTAAACATGTTACAAAAATTAATTCTAACGGGTAAATTCCGTGAGTATATAGCCGTGGGTAATATTACTAACTACCCTTCTAACGGAAATGTCTATTAGTATTTCAAGCTTTCTAACGGCTGTAGCCGTTAGTAATTATTTTTCTAACAGGCATATAAATGTAGGTAGATATGAATACTAACGGGCTATGGCCGTTGGAATATTTTAAAAATATATTAAAAAATTTTTTTGGAATTTAATACTAACGGGACTGGGTCGTTAGTATTTTTTAAAAAAAATGGAAAAAAATTAATTTTAGAATTACTAACACGAGAGTAATTCAAATTATTTGTTTTACCTATATTTCAATAAAAATGTGCACCTGCCTCACAACTTGCACCTGCAGGTTGCTCCAGTATAGGCAAACTGGATGTCTCATATGCACATTTTAGACCAGAAATCCAGATGTTTGAACTACTTTTATCAATATAACCTAACATACAATGGCTTTGAACTCACGAAGAAAGACGACGAAAACACAACTAATGAAAGTTAATGCCAGATGACTTGACAAGCTATAGCGGAGTCCACATTTACTATATTAGCAAAACAAAGTCTAATGATAAGCCACAAGCTTGTAAACCTTTAGTCTGCTCTCTCTTCTATTTACATTCCCTTCACAGGCTAGCTCAATTAGCTGCTGCTGGTATATTTTCTTGACCTTTAACAAATAAACTGAAAACCCTCGGAATGTTTTACTAGGACTCTATTTACTCTCACTTGCAAAATTTACTAATTAACCAAATCATTTCCACTATGGTTGCTAGACCACCAAGATACCATGGCCGGGCTAAGTAGTGTATTAACTGCTGGAACTCAACATTCAAGGACAATGAGATCATTCGAAGGACTGCACCAGCTGTAACCAGTAGACCAGCCTAGAACGCCAAGAACCACATCCACATTCTTACATGCAAATACTTGCAAGTGTTACTGGGTTGAATCAGAAAACAGCAGCGAACAAAAAAATGTAAATTTAATCAAAGAAAATAAAGGGCAATCAAGACCTACCAGATTCTCATCAGATCCTTCTATATGAAACAACATGACACCCATACCCTTTCTTCTATCAATCTCTGCCTGCTCAACAAAGAAAATTGAAGGGAAATGTTGTTGAGAATCAATAAGGGACTTTTAGTCCCACATCCGAATATCGAGTATGTAGAGGAGCTAGACTCCCTATAAGTAGTGAAGTAGTCCATCAATAAAAATTATCCAACCATTATTTTCTACAAATGTCAATGAGGAATATGAAAACAAAATCTAACTGTTGATCTCTGTTTTAAGCTCATGCAACCAGAAATCAAAATATTTTAGCTACATAAATTAGATGTGATCTGAAATAAAATGAAATCATATATTTTGTTTCTTCACTGGAAACTTGTATCTGGTATGAATTCCTCATTCAAAAAAAAAAACTCACTTAGGGCTGTAAAATGGAGATGGCCCAAATTCATTTCATGGATGACTACAGCTGTAATTTCAAATGAAGTTTCATGACACTAAGCAGAACATAATTTCAAATGACATTAATTTCAAATGATTCTAAGCTTTGAGACACAAAAAGTGCTATGTTTTTTGGAAAGTTGATCAACAAACTAACAGTTACACTTCAGTGCCCTTCAACTAGAGGCACTAAGTAGAACATATTGACCTTCAAAACAAAGACAACATTGAAACATTTATGATTTTTTTAATACAGATAGTGAGTAGCTCTGAATAAAACCAGAAAAGGGAGAACTTTTACCTCTTCGATCTATACACACCACACAAAACCATTGAACTGGATGCCCTTCCAAATTGTGCCAAGAGGAGACTTTGCCAGCTTTCCAGCTATTCAAACAAGGTGAAACCTCCTTATACATAGGAATGCTGGTATGAAAGCACAGCTTGCTCTCTAAGGAACAAAATCAATTATATACATGGTCAGGTGAGATATTCATACAATATATAAAAAATTATATAGATGGTCAGGTGAGATATTCATATAATATATAAAAAACCAAATCAGACATGATTATGAGCTGAAATCAAAAGATTGTGAATATGAGACATGGATGGTTGGTTCATTGAACTGTTGCTACTTGGTTGTTGACACCACTTACCTGAGTAGCCTTAAAGATGTAAACAAAAGAGTTTCGTTTCATCAACAATAGTTCTCTCGCAGTCGTAGCTTTCAACAGTTCTTTCGTGCTGACACCGTATCTCGAGGTCGTCAGAGCAGCTGGATGGCTCTTCTTCTTGTCATACGAGGTGGAGAGTTCTTTTCCTATGTCCTGACCGACATGGAAGGAATAGTATGCCTCTGCAAACTCTCTAACATGGCTACTTATGAAAATTGCCATATGCATGAGTAAGTACCATTATCATTTCTTTTACATGCCAATTGTACAACGATGGTTACTACTTATGGGATATTTTCAATGATGGTTAACTAAAAAAATGAGTATAGTCAATGAAATGAACCTTTCCATTACGCCTTGCATCTGAATAAGGAAGATTTCTAACCACCACCACTCTCCACAAACCAACTCTTTTTGTGTTGTCCAGAGCAGAAATGTTCTTTAGAAAGGCTTCAGTTTCTTCATCCACAAAAATATAAAAACCAACAGTACTCTTTGAAGGTTCTGAAATGTCTTTTGGTTGTTGCATAAGATCATAATTTCCTGGTAATTGTAAGGGAAACCACACACATATTGGAAAGAAGCCAAAATAAAAGTACATCAGCGAATGGAAACTCTTTGCAGTAATATAATGCTCTCACAAAAAATAGCTGAGGCTACAACCACCCCGTGGCACTGCTCCATCTCATGAAGATCGGCATCCTCTATGTCAAAACCAGTCCCTTGACCAGGTTTCTTTCCTTTGACAAACCTAATGAATAATAAAGATAGTTGGCTTAGATATTATATATGTACAAGTACTAGTGCTGACAGAGATCACAAAGATTAAGTAAAAGTAGTTAAAGACACTAATCACACTATGGACCACAAATTGACCCAAAAAACCATACCCACAGTGCACAGTCATCGATTCTTTTATATCAAAAGATTTTTTCCTCTGCTGCAATGAAGGATGCCCTCCAAAAATTGAGCCACCGTTTGTTTCGTCTGCTTGTAAGTTCTCTTCAGAAACATAAGCTAAATTCTTTAGGACAGGTGATACTGATGGAAAAGCTGGCATGTAATCCATAGCCTGCTCCATAGGCACATAACAAACAGGACATGCTAAAAAGAGGAGGTAAAGTATACAATCAACACCACAATAAAACTGAGAATTTAATGTGATACATCGATAGATAATTATTTGAGACCTAAACTTACGGCGTGGACCAGTACGCTTCCTATCAAGTGGAGTAGGAGACGGAATAGAGAAACCCTCGCAAGGATGTTGTCGAGGAACTTTGACCACCAATGGGACAGAACCATTGGTTTCATTATCACTACTTGAAGATGGTTGTTTGATCAATGAATTTATATTCCCTTTTTCTTCTGTTATACGTGCCAGGGGAGCCATAAGATAATTTGATGATATTCTATCAGGATTGACAAAGTTCCATACATGATCCGAATAACCTAGTGCAGTCTCAAGGCCTGTTTGCTGGTCTTCATCTGAAACAAGCGAAAATAGACACACACAAAAAAACTTGCTAAATCAAAGTAGAAATAATATTCCCAACAGAAACAATAGTAAAGGTAAATGAATCTACACTAAACGCATTCTAACAAGAGTAAAGGTAAATGAATGTACAATATACGCATTCTAACATAGAAAAACAAGTCCATAGACCTGATATTTTACAAAATTTGATACAGTCAATGATCTACAACTAAAAAATTTAACTAGACAAGGAATATTTATTAGTATTAATGCACAACCCGAACAAATTCCAAAACCATTCTGTCTTGCTCCATTAATCCTAAAATGCATAGACAAGGAATATTTATTAGTATTAATGCACAACCCAAACAAATTCCAAAACCATTCTGTCTTGCTCCATTAATCCTAAAATGCATGGATGAACAGATATACATTTCACAGTTTGACAATAAACTCCTTGACCTGACAAGCTAAGGATCTGCTTGGAGTTATGTGAATCTGTCTGTTATTTTACACTTCTAAATCCCTTGGTTCTGGTACTACATGAGATTGACAAAATTTTCTTAATAACATAAACTATTCAAAGTCTCAATATGCCATTACTAACAAAAATTATGCCGGCACAACCATGATACATAGAAAGAATAAAGAAACTGAATCATTAGAAAGGAAAATATGAGCAAATTTACCTCAGAGAAGGTAATATAATATGGGTTCAGTGAGTAAGCATGGAACCCTCGTTGTTCTCATTTAATTGATAAGGAAAAAGTAACTAAATCAAGTTGCCACTATTTTCTATTCTGAGTAGAAAGCCATAAATCCCAACAGAACAACTACCGGTAGTCTTTGAAGAACAAAAATAGAAACAACAAGCACACTACCTTATACAATGAGATGTACTATTATAAGTACAGAATAAAACATCAAAAATAATAGCCTTACATCGGGTAGGAAGTGGAGGAAGAATCATGAAGTAATAACTTGTGGTCTTCTAACCTGCAATGCAAATAAAAATTAGGACATGAAGTTAAAAAAATGTAAGTATTAATAAAACCTTTTCCCTCCTCTTTTATCCGGGCTTGGGATCGACAATGCAAAGATAAACAATGCATTGGCAGAGTTAAAAAGGATTTTTTTTAAATCCAAAATAACAAAGATGAAAAGAAAAAAAATGTAGACATAATTAGAACCTCCAAAAAAGCAATCACATATAGAACTGGTAAACATAATCAAAATAATTGAAAACTTCATAAACATGTAGTTTAAGGTTCAACTACATAAACTAAACAAAACCAACAAAAGACAACTATGTTAAACAAGTTTCAGCCCATAACATACCTGCATAAGATAACTAGAACTAAAAGTAAGATAGAGATCATCAAACATACTCCAACCAGCAATCTAGCCAAATTAGAAATCCCCCATCGACCAAACCGGCAAAAGTATGATTTTCCCCTTGTGGAGGGTCAAATAAAGGAGCATCGGGATCAATCACTTCCTCAACATAAACTTTCTTCTCTCCATATCCAACTTTCTTGAAATGACACATATTTGATGTAGCATCTGTGACGACATATCCTTTTGCCAATTTTTTACCGAACTTATCACACAAGATAACTTGGGGGTTTCTTGTAGGAGGAGGCGGTGAACAAGGAGAATGAGATACGCCAGCCGTAGCAAAAACAGTATCGATGTTTTAAGATAAATGAAGATTGCGAGGCACTGAACAAGAGCCAGGGTCACTTACTGGTGAATTCACAACTGTCGGTGTCTTTGTTGTAAATTTTGATAATATAGCCTGCATAAGACCCTCAAAATTATCCATGCGCGAGCCAACAAGTGAGATCATTTCATCTTTGAATGATGCTAGTTCTTGAGATGATTTCTTATGTTGTTCAATTTTTGATTTTGCCACTCCCAAATGAGTTAGCTTTTTCCTCGAGATATTGGAACCCATGGCACAAACTCGTCCCTTTTTGTCCTTCCCAAATACTTCTACCAACTCATCATTATCCAAATCTTCAAAAGTTCTTTTGTTCTTGTTTCTTTCTTTAGCAGCCAATACATTTTCCTGTAAAATTCTTGTTTGAGATGATATTAAAAAACCTTAAGCTAAGAATGTAAAATACATAGAAATTAATAGGTTACTTACATATTGTAATGCCTGTTGTCCGTATTACGTGTTTTTGGAATACGTGTACGTATTCCATCTTGTATTGCATGATTTCTTGCTTAGCTTCCTTCATGGCTTGGTTTATTCCTGGTTCGGGTTGGCTTGGTTCGGTTTGGGATTACTATTGGTTCATTATGAACCAAGGGTGAACCCCCTACCTACCACCACCACTACCATTTATTAACCATTCTTCCTTCTCTCTCTTCATTAACCTCTTCTTCTTCTTCCATTTACTTCTTCACCTACCAGAGAGAGAGAGAGAGAGAGGTCTAGGCAAGTGCAACTTGCTTCATGGAAGAACTCAAATTTTATTGCTTCATTCTCTTCCTTGCAACATTTTAACTTACTTTAGTACTTGGCATTTCCACTTTTCATGGCTAGATTCTTGTAGATCTAAGTTTACTTTATTTTCAGAAATCTTGGGTTTTGATCTACTTAATCTTGTTATTTTCGAGTTTTGAGGGTTCCATGTTGTAGAGAATCTTGTTTTGCCCCATTTTGACCTATGAAAGTTCGGATTTGGGCTCCGGATGATGGAGTTATAAAGCTTGAGAATTTGGCTCTCATGGTGTTCTGCTTCTCTGAAATTTTGGAGAAGATGAACTGTGCTGACTTGACCGCATGAATAATTCATGCGACAAGTGTTCTCTTCAGCCGCATGGCTGAAAGTACTTGAGCCGCATGAGAACCGAACTCATCCAGCCGCATATACTCTACACTTCTTCCAGCCGCATGAGGACCCCGCTCCTTCCAGCCGCATGAATGCTCTGACTTAGTCTCATGCGCCCTCTCTTCCTGCTTCTCCCAGCCGTATGGGACTTTACTTGATCCAGCCGCATGAGAACTTCTTCCCGAGACGCATAAACTTGGTCCACTTGTAGTCGTATAGGCGCATGACCCCGCTAACCGCATAAGCGCATGGCTTCGCTCCTGTCCCTGCCACATGGATTGTTGCTTCAGCCGCATGCGCTTCCCTCTTTCCGTAGCCGCATGGACTGTTCTCCTCCTGCTGCATGAGCTTGCCTTCCTCTCAGCCGCATGAACCCAATTCATCCCAGCCGCATGGTTGCATGCGCCCTCTTATCCCGCTGGCCGCATGAGGACTGATATCCTTAGCCGCATAGGCTTCCCTTTATCAGCCGCATGCGCCTGACCCTATCCTGCCGCATGGGCTGTTCTCCTCCCAGCCGCATGAGATTATTCCTGTCCGCATATTCCTGAACCGTATGACACTCTTATAGCTCTGTACTGTTATCTTATTATTATTATTTGCCCATGCCTTGGAACCCTATTGTATATTTTTACGCTCATTTTATATCCTTACGCCTTTTGTCCTGAACTTGATGAATCACGAATTGATTGACATGATTGAAATGACAATTGTACATGACATGGTGTGGCAAGGAACTAGCATGGCATGACCTGATAGTGGCCCATCGTGGCGCACTCCTGACAAGAACTCCTGACATGATAACCTGACATGATATATCTGATAAGCTGTTGCGACGGCTACCTGACATGACATGACCTGTATAATTAATCTTGGACACCGTGGGTGATTGTGCTTGTACAAATAATCCAGTCCTGTCTTGCATCATGTCTAGGAGGGGACTCCTGAGTACCACGGTCAGGAGTACCTACTGAAATGGACTAAGGCTAATAACTAGATTAATACATTAGTCATAAAGAGATCTCCCAGCTACAGGCAATCCTGTTGCCTGGGCACGCCTTGGGATCTGTAGCCTGCCGTCGAGTAGGGCACATTTCCAGCACACTGTCATGTGTTGCACCCTTCAAGCTACCTAAGGGTACATACGTTTCCTGGACTATATACCCACCTGAAATTTAACTCTAATCTTTCAACCCGGATAACCTGGATGGACTGCAGGGCTTGTGGCTGTGGAAGATTTTTACTTCATCTTGCTAGTAACTAGGCCCGTGATAACCCTAGTTAGTTAAAGTATCAAGTCGTAATTCTTGCTTGGCCGTGAAATGATTGGATGGAGTCTAACCAGTCTAGTCTTGTCCTGATTCTGTTCCAAATTACTGCATGACCTGAATGCCTGTATTTATTTTACCGATAAATAGTGAGAATTCTAAGTTCTGTTCAGACGAAGGGTTACAACCTCGGTCCTTGTTTGGTTTACGGGTTGTAACCTGGTTATCTGAATAGTTCCATGGTTATCTCGTCGTATATCATTCTGATGTATTTTCTTTATTTCCAGTTGTTACTTTTATTTATACTCTTGTGCTAATTGCTGGTTTTAGTTCCTAAGTGAAGCTTCCTTTGTGGGATCTGACCCAGCTGGTTTTGTATGGCCAGATTTCGGAGCAGCTCCAGAGGATCTACCACTTTTCCAGCCCGATGGTGAACACCAGACGTAACCAGGGCAACGAGTGGGTTATCTTGGCTCTCCCACTCTATTGTAAAAATATTCTTTTGAGGTGTTTAGCCGACGATCACCTGTTTATCTCGATTGCACTTACTTACTGTCTGCCTACGGGCTGTAACATGATTGACAGATCCTAGGGTTGATCATGTATTACTAAACTCTTGCTAGTCCTAACATTTTGTAACGACTAGCTTCATGATCATCTGAATATGTAATATTTGGGATGCCTTATTATTGTATATTTGGTGATCTTACATCTTGTAACATTTACTTACTTGCTTGTGATTGAGACACTAGGCTTGTTCATGACCATAGAAGACTGTTGGCTTGTAGTAAACCCTCATGTATCTAGACAGCCGTGACCGTATAGCGAGATGGAATCCATTTTATATACGTAGCTGGCTATGTCTGCCCCCGCTCTCCAGTATTCTGGTTCTGGGACGTGACACATATTTTTCTTTGACACTATCCAATACTTTACCACATTTTTGTTTGTGTGCTTCTAACCAAATATCTACCCGCGAAAGAGATATTTCAGAATTTTCTTCCTGCTGCAAAAGGAACAATATAAGTTAACTAATTATCTACTTACTAGGACAATCAAACAAAGAAAGAAGTCATTAAATAAAGTATAAGTTGAAGTCTCTAAGATGGTAAAACTTGGAACTTTTAGAGAATATTTGGAGTAAGTCATACAAGATATATATAATCCTAAATATCGAGTTTGAATAGCATAAGAAAGGAAGCAAACCATCATGTATTTCTTTTGGGCATATGTACAACGTCCAAGACAATGAGAAAACTCCAGCTTACTACGATTTCTTGCATTTCGCTCGCACTCCTCCTACTTTTTTTGACCATTCTCATTTTCTACAAACTTCCTCCAAATATCAGGATCAACACCTTTTGGTACCTCAGTAATATTTTTCTCAGATAATGCTCCTGCAAAGTGTGTTTGTAAGTCCTAAACTTTTGCGACCATGAAGGCTCAAGCAACGGACGAGCCACTTCTGGTGGAACATCAAGCTCATAATCACGCTAATAAAGAAACATTAATCACAATATTAAACGTAACCAATTTAACAAATTAAGCAAAATATTAGGCATTAAGTATAGTTTTAAACATAGAGAATATTTCCAAGAAGTTTACCATAAGTGCATTCCAAACGTCATCTTTAAAATTTTTTGGCACTTTGCTAAAGTCGGTGTAGCTAATTGGAATATAGCTTTTTATATAATCTCCGGTGTCGGTGCTCCAATCTTTTGTATATTTTCCCACAATAGAGCCATCAACTTGTATTATGATTTTCTTTTTCTCCTTTGGGCCTCCACCCCCTGATGATACAGATGATGGCAAATTTGATGCAGGTTGTGATGAATTTGGGGTAGAATTACCTACACTTGATGACATAGTGTCAAACCTGTGCAAGAAGAACCATAGAAGAGACTTGAACTTAAGGTTTACACTCAAACAGTAAGCTCTAGAAAAGTAATTTTTAATTTGTATAATCTGAAATATGGAGAAATATGTAGTTAAAAGTTTAGTTGTGCATTAGGTAACTGAAACTGGTGGTGGAGATGATATTGTAACTGAAGATGTGTCTGGATTCATAAATGATGCTATAGGTAAAGCTCCTGCTAGAAATTAGAAAATGATAAATAGATAGCTTCAAAGTAAAACAACCATATCAAATGAAATGAGCAATAGATAAAATGAAGTAGGTTAAGCTGGTGTAACTACTAAGCAGCCAACAGAAACTCTTAAACTTGCACAACTAAACTTTTAACTCTTAAAATGACAACATAAAAAAAAGATTTAACAGGGAATGAATCTTAAGAGCAAGCACCTGATAAAATCCCAAATTCACAGGAATCAACTATCAGTCAGTAGATAAAATAGTTCCAACGAAAGTAAGAGCAACCATATCCTTGATTTTCTGGATGTGTGAAATAGCCAAAAAAAGACTGAGCAAATTATAGGTTATAAGAATCTGGAAAAATTTTACATCTAATATATGCATTTGGGAATATAAGATTTGCTAGCACTGTTGGGGCATTTGTCAACGTTGCGCGTTTTAAATTTGACTTTTCTTTTATTACTGAAGTCAACTTACTTTTTATATTTCCTTGAGTACAAAGAATATTTTACTTCCATGGTTCGTCTCTAGTTTCTTCTCTTCTTCTGGTAATATTTCCTTAACTACAAATAAAATTTTCCTGATGTATTTCAACTATTTTCTCATCTTGGCATTACCTGCTTGGCAAAGTCAATTTGATCCTATACTAAATGAGCATGGCAATAGTTTAACACCATTTGGTTCTTGGCTTTGTTTGCGAAGTATATACAGACCATGGTTTTACGTGTGGAGAGGCAACAGGTACATCAGATATTCCAAGTGACCCTCTTTCCATAAAGTTCAAATAAGTAAAACTTATGATGGATCTTGCCCTCTAATGAGATCTAACATTCCAAGTGACCCTCTTTCCAACATCCACTTTGAAATGAGATCTAAAAAAATCTTTCAAATAAAATTACTGGCAGAATCAGAAACAATGATAAAGTTAAAACACAAAAGTGTAAGTGTAAGGCCATCATCATATTGAAAGCTGCTTGTGCAGTTGACTATGCAGGTTGCAGCAATAGCAACTTTAGCAGCTGTTTGTGCACAAGACAGCAGTAACAGCATCCAAATGTGTTTGCCCTCAAGGAATACCATGGTGTGAATGTTTGTATCATGGAGATTAGGTGAGTTGCAGTAATTGGTATGATGACAAAGTATTTGAGTAATACTATGTTGCTCCCACAGTTACTTTAAATAGTAAACATAAAAATGAATTACAATGCAAAATATATTGCTCTACAATCTAATAGATAAATAAAAGTGGCAAACTTCATTAATATTGAAAAAAAATCACTACAATAACTCATTAAAAAATACCTGTAGTAATTAAAGTACAAGAATAAATGGCATAGTCCTCTTGTTGGATAAGTTTCGCCTCTAATTCCAAGATCTTAAGCAGGAACATATTGTTGCAACAAATTTTCCAAATGAGATTGGTCTTCAAGAGTAGACTGAACAATTGGTATCTCTAAGTCATCTACTTGACAAGTCAATCTCTTTGGTGAATGTATCCCCACCCACCAACTAGGATTTCTAAGATCTTTTGAATAAAATACTTGACTTGCCTCAGAAGTGAGAATGGCAGGCTCATCTAACTCACTACTGGAACTCTTAAACCTATCAAAATTTACCATCACCAGGTTTGAGTCTGGGCAATGCTTACAACCATTGATCTTGTCCTCCACCCTCACCCAGTCGCAATAAAACACCACCTCCTTAAATATTGTATAGTCAAGCTCAATTATTTGTTTGATAACCCCATACCACATGGTCCAAGCGTCTTTTAAGTTTTTATCACTTTTTCTTGCTCTAAATGTAGTCCATGCTCTCAAACAAACACCACTATCTTGTGTGACTACACTATCATCATGAGATCTAGTAGAGAATACATAGCCGTTAGCTCAGTACTTTTTGTATGTTTTAACTATGTGATTTGGCCCTTGAACTAATCGCCACAACATAGCCTTTGTCTCTGTCTCCCCAGCAATAATCAGCTGTATGCAATGACAATTAATAAATAGAGTTAAAATAAGAAAGTGAACCTAGCTAATGCAAAAAGTAATAAATTAAAAAAATACCTTTTCATATAACCAAGGGATGAAAGAAGTCTGAATTTCTATTTCTGTCAATTGAACCCCCTTTCCTTTTCCATGTAAGGTAGATCGGATTGACACTTTATATTCACTACAAATTGGTCATAATAATTAACAAGCTTATTATGACAAAATCTATATACGGACATCTATGATACATAAAAGAAGACAACGTACTTATAATATTCATCGAGTCCATCAACATTGAGGCGAAAGAGGACCTATCGACGTATTTGTTGAAATTGTTGAGGTTCAAGCATCACAGATTTATCGTCGAGCAAAGGTCCTTCATCAGAAAAATCCCTATTATCATCTAGAAAGGCTTCATGTGTATATTTGTTATTTCCCTCTTGTGGATTTGGCATATACTCCATTGCATATCTAATGGACTCGCCAACGAGATAGGATTCCGCAATGGATCCTTCAACATACCGCTTATTGCTCGGTATATCTTTAAACTCCTTCATATGTCTTTTCGTAAACAATACATATGGAAAATAATGGATTAGATGTTGCAACAATTAAAAAAATATAAAATGAATTAAGATAAAAAAAATAAATTACTTACTGTTCAAAGGGATACATCCATCGAGGTGCAGTAGGTCCACACATTAATGCTTCATCAGCTAAATGGACAGTAAGGTGAATACTGATATCAAAAAATGCAGGTGAAAAATGTTTCTCTAGCACACATAATGCCTCTGCCACCATGTATTTGGCTCGTTGGATATCTTTCTAACTAGGATTTTTGAGCATAATAAGTTAAAGAACAAGCTTATCTGCTGAATAGCTCTTCGTAAATCTGGATGTTTCGGAAATGCATGTTGAAGCAATACCGGTAATAAGTACTCTAATATAACATGATAATCATGGGACTTCATAGAGTGCAAGCCGGGTGGATTGAGAGTAACAATATTGCTCAAGTTAGACGAAAAGCTAGAAGGGAGCTTTAAGTCTTTCAATATTTTACAAAATTCTCCCATCTCTTCTTTATCCAAGACAAATGATGCGGTTGGTTTTATCTGTTTTCCAGTCTTTTCATCTAGAGCCATCCATTGGTTGTTGTGCAAGCCTAACCGCTCCATATCCAACCTTGCATTTATGGTATCCTTTGTCTTCATTTTGTTATCTAAAATTGTATTAATTAAATGCTCTGCCACATTCTTCTCAATATGCATCACATCCAAGACATGACGAACTTGATGAGAACTCCAGTATTCCAAGTCAAAAAATATTGACCTCTTATACCATGCCTCTTTAGCTTCAACTATATCATCAGTCTTCCGCTTTCGACCTGGAGCTTTCGAAATTTTTCCTGGTATATACTTAATATTACTCAACTTTTCTACAAGTGCATTTCCATTTAAACGAGGAGGAGGAAGTGTATATTCTGAGGAGCTAAGACCCAAATATCCACCACTTCTAAAGGGATGATTCATGCTAAAGAACATGCGGTAGTTTGTGTAAACTTGTTTATTACTACATTCAAGATGGATGGATGGATGGAGTGTTGTCTCCACAAACAGGACAAGCTTTGTATCCATGTGTTACGCACCCAGATAAATTCCCGTATGCTGGAAAATCATGAATACCCCACATCAACATAGCTTTCAAAGTAAAATGTTGACCTTTGTAACTGTCATAATCTGGGTCTCCTTCTTCCCACAGTTGCTTCATCTCCTCCACTAGTGGTTGAAGGAAAACATCAATATCTTGACCAGGTGCCTTTGGCCCAGGTATCAACAAAGACAACAGCCGAAACTCACGTTTCATACAGAATGAAGGTGGAAGATTATAAGGCACCACCATGACAGGCCAACAACTATAACTAGAGGATTGGATACCACGTGGATTAAAACCATCAGTTGCAATTGCAAGCCAAACATTATGCTCTTCTTCAGAAAAATTTGACCACTTATTTTGAAACGTTTTCCATTGAGGCAAATCAGATGGATGTCGTAAATAATCCCATGAAGAGGTCGCTCGGTGGTGCCAAGTCATTTCACGTGCTATCCATGGTATAGTATACAGTCTAACAAGTCTCGGAATCAAAGGAAAATGTCTCAATATTTTCTTGGGTTCTTTACGAAGGCTTCCTCCCTTTCTCTTGGTCACTGTGTATCTCGGTTCTCCGCATTGAGGACATTCCTCTTTATCTTCATTATCTTTCCAATATAAAACACAATTATTGACACATGCATGAATGAATATAGCTTTCATACCCAAGTCCTTCATCTTACTCTTCATAACTGGATACTTTTCTGGCAATGTATTTCCACTAGGGAGCCACCTTTTCAACATTAATAAAAGTGCCGTCACACTATTTCCCGACCAACCAAACTGCTTCTTTAAGTTGTGCAGCTCCACGATTGCCGAAAGAGTTATCTCAGAACCTTCACATGATGGGTACAACTTCTCAGTTGATAATCTCTTATATTCACTGTACTTCTCATTAACGACGTAAGGTTCTTCTTGAACTCCTGCACCACCACCATCCTCATTATTTAAATGAGGCGCTTCATTAACACCATATAAATCATCGATAAAGTCTCCAATTTCTACTCCTCCCTCATCCTCCATATTTTTGTCATCTATGGTTTCCTCTTCAACTTGTTGCAATGGTGGATCTTGACAAATATTAGGAGATGGTTGTTCACCATGTAAAGCCCATAAAGTATATGACTTTTTAATGCCATTCCTAACTAAATGGCTTTCAACAATTTTTTCTTGAAATCTTAATTTATTTCGACACTTAACACACGGGTAAGGTAATGTTGTCAACCCCACAACACGGTTTTTAATGGCAAATTCAAGAAAATCTTTAATTCCCTTTGTATATGCAGGGCTCAATCTATCATTTTCATTCATCCACTCTTTGTTAATTGGTTCCGACATACTGCACCATAAAACAAAACCTAAAAAAAAATTAGAATACAAGATTTACTGAGATAAATATTAAGCATGAGTTAAAACTTTTAAGGAGAATAATTAAAATATAAACCCACAAGCCCAGAAAGATGATCTACACTCGAGTTTCAACTTTTAAGGAGAAATAGGCATGCACTTGCCGAAGTACTATGTTGTATTCTTTAAGCCATACAACCGGATTGGTTGATGGGATAAAAAGCAAATATATTAAGTAACATATAATAAATTGAGCATAGACAAAGCTTAACAGGTATTCTAACTATTCTTGCGCAGTCAAACTAAAACTTTGATTACTCAAATTAAATCCTCAATTTATTTCAAATATGTTAAATAACAACAAAATTAGCAATAACTATATGAAACAAACCATTTGAAACAAACACAACTGATCCCCAACAAACACAATCGATCAACCTGCTGATATAAGAATAAGGCTCCAAATTACGGAAAGGAGGAAATGAGTAATTGGACAAACCCTAGATATATAATAATTTTTAAACACCATTTGGCTTAATAACCCATCAATGAAATCAATTTCTTAGCTGTGTGCCATATCCAACGAAATCAATAGCTATAAACAACAATACTTCACCATTTATTATTACCAATAACATATAGCATAATCAATTGTTTAGTAAACTAATAATAACCCAAATGGAAAATCCAAAAGAATCATGCAGCAACAACAAATCTAAATAAAGGCCATAAGGAAATGACCACTACGAATAGAGTACACATAGAACGATAATCGCATACATGAATTTTGATCCCAAAAAAATAGGGTATTTCTCACCTCAAATTACAGGAAAAGAAGAGAGGGTTTAATGCTATTGGAACCAAAGAGTTACTCTTCGCAGTGGACGCCAAGTCGTCGGAGCAGTCGATGACCCTCCTCAAGTGGACTCCGGTCGTCGAAGTCGAGCCGACGACTTGTCGGCTGCCGATTGTGAGAGAGAGAGAGTTTTTGAGCCGACAACCTCAAAAAATTTGTGAATGGGTCTGTGTGAGAGAGAGAGAGAGGGGGGGCAGCAATCGGTGTATATCACAAAATTTTGGGGGGAAAGGGAAAAGTGGGGGCGCCAATTTTTTTTCCGGCTAACACCTATTTGGGGCTAGCTGGATTTTACCATTATTAATGACAAAGAAAAAAAATATATATCTATATTTGTAACAGACTACAGTTATTTCTAACGGCCTATTCTTGTTGGTAATTTATAATAGGCTACTACCATTAGAAATTAAAAAAATGGCTTGTTAGTATTTGGACAATTTGGTGTAGTGTAATGAACATTCAACGTTACGCAATAAACTAAGACTGTATTCACGATTATCGTCGACAAGTTTATAGGATAGGTTTATCAAGGATAAGCTGAGACTAAAAACATGTACTATAGTTGGGAAGAAAAAAACTTATAAGTTTACACAATAAAGAAATCCAATCACCAAACTGAATTACAAGATAACGTGCGCATACCTGTTAACACAAAAAAAATACAACTAATATAAATTGAAAGAATAATACTCGATGTTTAAACCTTTGGCACCAACATCCATTATTGTGTTGCATTCTCCATCTTGCTATACAGCGTGTAATGTTCTCGAATTCATCTCTCATACCTAGTGAACAAATACTGTCATATGTTAAACCACACGCAAGTCCATGTTCAAAGAATGCACGGTAAATAAACTATATATATGTGATTCAAAAGATAACGAATCATGACACGGTAAATGAAATATATATGTGATTTAAAAGAGAACAAATACCATCTCCTATCTATCTCCCTCTCTCATTCTCCTTACAAAAACAATAATGCTAAGTCTACTACCAAATTCTTACAACCCTTTTACGACCACTCACCCATGTACTGACATGTGGGCCAGCAATAGGTGAAGGTTGTAAGCATTTGGTTGTAACTGTAGCATTTACAAAAAGAATCATTCTCTTCTCTTATACGTCAGAGCTACGTTTGGACCTCCTCCATACTTTATACTCCTTATCACCATTCATTCATGCTGTCGTGATATTAGGTCAGTATGAAGTTTTAACATGGTCCGCCACTCATTTGATCGAATTCACAAATTAAAACCTTGGGCTTTACTTTTTTTATGAATTCTATGTTAGGTGTCTACTTATTTTTTTGGGCTATTTAATGTGTAGGCCCTGGATATTATACCAGTTTAGAGATTAGGCCATTACATGTCCAATTGGAAAGATTTGATCTAGAATTCTTATTTTTTGTTTTATTTTTCCTATTATACCTTTATTGTCTATATAGTAAAGGTTTACTGTCGTGCATACGAGGGAGGGTATAATAGAAAAAAAAAATTAAGGGTCTAAACTTGACAATTGGACATGTTGGGACTTAAACTCTTGACTGGTATAAAATATAGGGTTTAAAGACTAATTAGCCCTAAATTTTATTTGGTATACCTTGTATATTTCAATCATCTTTTAAATGAGATTATCATGTTTGTACTTATGATGAGATAGAGATCGGCGTGCAGGCAACAAGCCTAATGTTGTTGTTATTGCTGGTATATTTCCAAATGAAATTTAAAATTACTGGAATTTCTCTCCATCCCTATGAATCAAAGTATAGCGAGATAGTACTTTTTCTAGAAGACCTAATATATCTGTTACTCGGGAGAAGTTGAGCTAGAGCTCAACCAAAATATTAAGTTATATAAGACATTTTTATAACTCTTCTCTCAACCCTTATGCAACAATTTGAATATTAGTATTTGTATCTCGAAGATGAAATAATTTTGCATTAAAACATCATCTTTGCTAAATCGTTTAGTTACACTTTTATATAGTGAAACAAATTTGGACCAAAAATAAATAAACTAATCACTTTTCTACATAAAACGAGATGATTGATTGTTTTAGTCGTGTTGTATAAAGAAAATATCAACAAATCTTACATTTATTGTCAACATGTTTCAATATAATTATGCTTTCAAGAGAATGTAGAGGAGATGTAGGCCTTGCATGCATCATTTAGACGTAAAACCTCAAATGTGTTTTTTATCTATCAAATGTAGCACATGAGTATGTTATATGTATGATAAAATATAGCAACTCGGTTCCTATTTTTTCAAACTCGGTCATGAAAAGTCGTTCATTTACATTCATCTGATCCCTTAATTTTCTTAAGAAAAAATAAAATAAAATCAGTACACTTTAATATTAGTAAAAATCATGTATCACATTCATATTCCTAAGTTATTATTATGAGTTGTTATCAGAGTTTATGTGGTCGAATTGTTTCTTGTATTTTGATTGCAATGAACAGGTTTTTCTAATAAAACCTTGGGCTTTTCTTTTGTGCAAAACCTTGGGCTTTTCTTTTTATATTAACTAATGTATATGCAGTGCGGTAGCTCATGTGGTTGGTATGATAATTTTTCTGTAGGACAAATATCAATAGGAAAATGCTTTATGTATCTCCAAAATTCGATCCCTCCGTGTCCCTCCATCACGTGGTCCTCTCCTATTCGCTCATGTCTTCCTCCAACTCTCTCCTATATTTGTTTCGGTCAATAACGGAGTGACACGTGGCTGAAGAATATGGAGGGATAAAATTTTTGGAGGTACATATAGCATCACTCATATCAATACACCAAATAAACGAGTATTATTTTTGTTACTCATTTTTTGGATTTTTTTTCTTAGGAGCTAAGTCTCAACGGCTTAGCGACTCGATGACGCACTTTGCAATATTGATTCACGATTTTTGCACTCTTGCTCAGAGCCAAGACCGGCCCATTAAGGCTAAGAGGTGGGTTTGAGCCCAACTTAGGCTGTGGTCGTCTTCAATTAAGATTTTTCTTCCACTCTCTCACGACTTGTCACAACCAAACAATGTACGTAAATGCGATTGCGATCATATAATAACAATTATAAATTAAAAAGATTTCTATATTACTTTCTTTATAGTCATCATCTTTTACGATTTTTTTTCCTGCCAAACTTTTAAAAACTGTAGTAAGAAATTAATTTTATTTACAACGTATGGTTAATCATTGACTAAGGGGAAAAAAAAAACTACAGAAAAATCACAACAAATGTTGCCACTATTATTTTACTTGAAAATTATCCATCGTCCTGTCTAAACAAATATGTCTAGCATTCCAAACAGTCCAATAGGAGATCTTGCCCTTGTGCTTTGCAAGGATCTCCTTTCTAAAGCATCCAGGTTTGTAGTTTTGGTAAGTCTTAAATGTCTATAGCATAACCCTTAAAACCCATTTAACATTGGCTAAGGGGTGATTCAAACCATGCATATACACCTAAAAGTTTGTTTGTCAGGAAGCATAGAACAATATACACTCTCCACTTACAGTTGGGATCTTTGCATATGTAGCTTTGAATTTTGTTTTGTTCTTCTTCTGCCTCATATCAAAATTATGATGTATGGCCAGATCTCTGATGTAGTCTCTACATTTCTCCATAGTACGTAGGCCACTCTTGATTGAGGTACAAATTGTCAACAATATGTGGTTGATCTTCACCTTTTTTATCTTCTTGATCAAACAGGTTCGAAGTATCATCACAAAACTTATTGAACTCGGTTGAATCGCCAAGGACTTTTCTCACGATCTCTGAGATGTCATCATCTTCATCTGCATCACTTGGAGCATGTTCTTCTTCTTCCTAGGACGCAATATTTGGGTGGTAACTTTCTTCATCTTCAATTCCATTGATGTACCACTACTACAAAAATAGATAACAATGACGGCTAAATATGTTAATTGATGACATTTGTTTGGCCGTCATCTATGAAGGGGTCATCTTTATCTTTAGAAATCAATGACAGATCAACGTATGTCATCTTTATTTATAAAAGATGACTTTTATGTGTCATCTTTATTTAGAAAAGATGACTTATGTGTGTTATCTTAATTTACATTAGATGACTTTTATCATGAAAAATCAATGACATTTAAACACACGTCATTTTTATTTATAAACGATGACTTTCATACGTCTTCTTTATTTACAAAAGATGACTTCTATGCATCATCTTTATTTATAAAAGATGACTTTGACGCATCATTTTTATGTACAAAAGATGACTTCTATACGTCATCTTTATTTTAAAAAAAATTACATGTATCATAAGAAATCCATGACAGCTCAATATACGTCATCTTTATTTGTAAAAGATGACTTTTATGCGTCATCTTTATTTACAAAAGATGACTTTTATTCATCATTAAATTTCGTTATTTTTATAGCTCTATTTTTTTCATCCGTATTCCACAATTTGTATTTTGTGTACAATATAAAGAAGAAAAAAAATTAAACACTTAACACCATCAATTTTTTTTTCATTTCATAATTATTCAAAATGCCAACATTGAACTATACAATATTATTTCAGTCTCAAAAGTTCACAACATAAATTTACAATACTTCCAAAATTTTATTATGCGTCATTTTTTTACATACGATCTTCATTAACAATGTCCGGGATAAATTTGGCCAGCTCTCGTCTCATTCATCAATTTCTCTGACAGAGGAATCCTTTCTCCCAGCAAACTACAAAAATAAGCATAAAATCAACTAGTATATCATGTTATACCAATACAAGCAATATTACATTAATACATAGAACAATCTCAACAGCCAACTTACCAATAAAAATTTGAGCTAGGAGGAGTCAAAACGCTACTACACAAACCATATGATTCCTTTGAAGTTGAATTACTTGCAATCAAGATTTAAAACAAAAACACTGTTATAAACGACATTATTTAAGTTGTGTGATACAATGAAAGAAGTATTCAACAACGAACTTTTAGTACCAAATGGAGGAAAACATTAATTTTCCTTACCCATGTCAGTTCCTCATATGGTTCTACTTTTCTTGTTGTAAAAAAGGTGAGCTGCAAATCAAGATGAAGACGAGTTTGATGATAAAAAGAGATTAGGTGCTTGTTAATTAGCCATGGATGAAAAAGCCATAAAAAAATATTGTTTCAACGATAAAAGATTGTAATTTTCATACATGATAGTAGTGACGATCTGGAGTCTCCACTACAACAGGAATACCAGATTTGCATCAAAACATCTGGAACAACTACGAGATTTGTCACACAACAGGAATACCAGATTTGCATCAAAACAACAGGAATACCAGATTTGCATAAACGATAATTCTTGGTTGAATTTCAATGATCTAGAAAGAACATGGAATAGGCAGAGAAACCTGTCATGGGTACATGAAAGGAAATGGACACGAAAGTTCCTTTCAGAATAGCACATTTGCATTCTCCCTTCTCTGCACAACCAAGCAGCGGACAAACCCATATCGATGTCAATGACACACCTAAAATGACAAAGTGAAGATGTTAGTATATGTAAAGCAAGATTCTATAAGATGATGATATTCACTAGTATATCAAAATATTTTAACAGAACCTGAGAGAACACAAATTCTTAGTTTAACGTATCATCTGCTGGATAAACTAGTCTAAATGATCAAGTCCCGCTGCTCAACTGCAGCTGAATACTTTGATTAAATCACAACTGCAGCTGAATACTTTGATTAAATTAAAACTGCAAAATAATAAAAACTACTCGCCAACTTACGCAATTGGAAATAGCTTCACACTCAAATGATAAGTAACAAAAATTAATTGTAGTAATTACAAACAAGCATTTACTTTTTCAGATTCTGTGAGGTAAGCTAATATTATGGTCTATCTAAGAAATGAAAGAATAATGACCCATATAAATATTCCCCAAAGTTCAAAAGTGAAAAAGCCAAGGAGTATATCAAGGTTTGTACGTAAAAATTGATATAAAATAATATACTGTATATACTGTATATAAGGTTTGTACGTAAAAAATTGTTATGATAGGCCAGAAATTCTTCCAAACCGTTATATTAAGAGAAATTTCTTAAATTTTGTAACACTGTTATAAAAAAAAATTATAAACGTTATAAAAAGATATTTTTCTTGTAGAGCGGCAACGGCGGTCCTAAAAATGTCCCAACCGTCCCCAACTTGTGGTGGTGACGATAGCCCCCAACCTTATAGAGAGAGAGGGAGCGCACAATGGAAAATTATAATAATTAAATATATTCATATTTTAAAATTTAAGGAACTAATCCTAACCCTATTCCTAGCATATATTTTCTTTGTCCTATTTGGATTCAATCCAATAATATCAATCTTTAATCAATATTTTATAACACACAACATGTATGTCTCTATCATTGTTTAAACTAAATATGACTCTTAATATTACTATGTCATCGTTAGTCCCACATCTTTTTTTTTCATACACAAAAGATGACATCTATAAAAAAAATTTATGACCCTTATTTTCTTAATCGTCATCTTAATACATATTTCATGACATCATTTTTTTACTGTCATTAATTAAGTTATTAATGACGATCATCTACTGAGCTGACATTAACAGAATCATTAATGACATTTTCTTATGAGTGTCATCTATAAAGTGTCATTGTTAACCATTTTTGTAGTAGTGTACTTTGGATTGTTAGTCTCAAATAGGTTGTAAGAGTTAAATGGGTTGTAAGAGTTGAATGGGTTCTGAGAGGCTAATGGACTATAATTTGTTGATGGCATGTAGTTCATTGTTGGAATTTGCAGGGTTGATGGGCTGTTAGGGGCTCCACTGTTTCCAGCTGACCATGAAGTATGAGTCTTCATGGTTAATTGCTTGGTGCCTTCATGATTAATATCATCTGTACCACCTGTACTTGTAGCTCCCCCTTAATTTTTAATTGCTGGAAGAAGTATTTTTTCTAACATCGACAACCAATCTAAGTATTCATTTGGCATATAACAAGTTTTTTCTTTTCTTATCAGACCCTTTTTTACTTGTGATGTTGGAAGCCACTACCCCACCAATGGTAGGGTAAAATCTGGAATAGTTGGACCTCTCAATTCTGTAACTCCACTTTTCCAAATAGTATATTTTTTTTATAATTCTTTTTGTAAATTAAATGAATTGGAAATTTTTCTTAAGTTTAATATAGGTAATGAGTTTAACTATCACTAAACAATGTTTAGGTTTAAATCATTTAAACCTATTTAGCTGTTGGGCCCAACCCAGGAAGCCCATGAACCCAACATCCCTTTTTAAAGAAGAAAACCACTCTTCTTTCCTTTTGTTTAGGCTCAGACCAGCCCTCTTCTCTGAGCTGTGGATAGGAATTCAAATTCCTTCTCTAACAACCTCTGACACCTGAGCCATGTGCCAACGAATTCTTTCATTTTCCCTCCACCTCTCTCATTAACCGCCTATATAACCTCACAGAGCACCTCCTTCTCTCTCTACCAAATTAATATCAGCTCTTCAATTTTCCTTCCTTCTTTCTCTCCTCTCAAGCTCGATTCAAATGGAGGAATGATGGTGATGGGGCTAGCAGAAAATCTCATCGATCCTTGAAACTAGGTAATGGTGATCTCCCTATAGTTCTTCTCTGATTCTTTCTTGATTCAAAACTCAAGTTTACATTGATAACTGAATGATTCGTTTTCATTCAGATCCCTCTTCGTGTTCTGAATCGCTCTTGATGGATCATTGATTATTGTCAGGTGAGGTTAACAATTGAAGAGAAATATCTCTTGATCCGTTCATAATCTAATTTCTGTTCAATTTGAAATTGGTTCAGTCCATATCAGAGTTGGGACAGATCCATCTCTCCTTCATACTTGGATCGATTCGATCAACCATTTGAAGATCAGAATTAGAAGGTAAATCCAGATCTATAGAAGTTGGAATATGTGACTGCATTTTCAATATATACATCTAAATCATTTGATCGAGTGTGTGTTCTGATCTGTGTTCCTAAACTCGATCAGAAGTTAATTTCAGTCCTCCATTCTTGATTCGATCAGTTTCCAGTTCGTTTGATCTATATTGAAATCAGTAGGATTTGTATGATGGTTGATCAGGATTTGTCACGAAGGGCCAGTGGTTGATTCAAGGAATTGGATCGAGATTTGATTTCCATCAGGTATTCCCTTACCCCTTGGTCATGGGCACTACTTGTTACTAAATTTTGGATCAGTATGTAGATGTTAAATTACTGGATGAATCAAGGATAGATATCAGTCTATACTCTACTATCTTGTCTACGAGAATATTAGGATTTGAATGTGCTTTCATATTAGGATTTGAATGTGCATTCATATATGGATTGATATGCTGATGCCATATGAGAACTGATATTGAGTTCTCATTTGAATGGTGTTTGGACTGGACTGAAACTATTCTCCTGTTTTTAGACTGAGTTCTATATATTCAAGTAATTTGATGTTCAACCTGGAAGCTTAGTTTGATAGCCTGCTGGTAAGCCCTGAAATGTTTGGCTACCTCCCTGTAAGTCCAAGGACTGATATATATTGGATACAGTTGAACTTGAATACTGATTTCCTGGGTGTATATGTCAGTCTCTCCTATCTCCCATAGTGAGAATTCAGTTAGTTGCCTAATAGGAATGCAGGAATTCTTGGCTGTAAACCATTTTGCCAACACTGTTTTATAGTGACAAGTCCTATGTGTAGATGAATTAGATTCCTGGTATTGAGACTAACCATGGAATCAATGTCCTAAGTTTGGTCTGTTTTCAGAGCTATTTCCTGCAAATTTGGGTTACCAGTTTTTAGTGTTAACTGCGATTCCCTGCCCTGTTTAACTCCAATCTAAATTATACTTGGTAGTTGAATAGTTAAGTTCAGTTGTAATGAACTATTACACTAATATCAGTTCGACTTATCAGCTAACCTGGGAGCTGATTAATATCAACTCCAGGATTTAGACCTACATCAGTTTCTATTTTGTTAAATACATACATTGTACCAGTTCCTAAATTGGTTGACAACTCTCTTAGATTGAAATATTTTCAGTCTAGAAAGAACTGAATTGAAAGGTTGGACTGGTCGACCTTGAGGCAATTAGGAATTTTTACAGTAGGATGGGTCACCTGGGTTGCAGGATATTCATGAGAGTGTGGGGTTGGCTGAAACCAAATCCTGGAATACTTAGTTAAGGACTGTGGATATCAGTTTTGCTTAGGGACTGTTGGTCAGAGTTTTGTTAGGACTGAATGAACTATTACACAGGATTAGTATTGTGAGGTAGTGAACCTGGGATTTATGGCTAGTGTATTAGACTGGTATATAGACTGATATATTAAATGTTGATCTTCACCTGAATTTTCAGTGAAAGTAATTAACATATATCATAGTAGTAGCAACAGTGTTAGCTATGGTTGTTCTCAGATTGGCTGGTAAGGGTAGCAACTTTGTGAACTAAATTAGAGTAGTCCCTGTATTGGAATTCAAGCAAATGGTAGAGTGGTTTGTAGCTCGAGTGATTTCCCTGGCACTCATTAGAGTAGTTAATTTCTTGAGATGGCTCTTGGTTTACTCATTACAGAATATTACCCTTGTAATACTTAATGTCCTAACAGGAACCTGAAATAAGTAACTGAGATTTCATCCCTGAACATACAAGCTAACCCAGTGCAGCAGGAGACTGTTATGACCAGGGCAGTTGGGTAAACCCTTAACCAGATTGATATGATGAAAGCTGTTGGTATCAACTGCTTGAATCATGTCAATCATGTTCAGGAATGACACCTTAGGACTGTTCTGATTTCAATGTTAATTCTGAAATAGAGATGACAAGGACTGAGGATATCAAATCACTCCTAAACTGATTTGTGTTAGCACACCCTAGATTTTACCCTAGCTGTCAATACCCCTCTTTTCCTTTATTGAATATGTATAGTTCATGCTACCCCAATTAGGAAACCATGATGTAAACTATTGTTGGAGTCATGACTCATATGGTTAGTAAGGAATGCCAGGAAATTAATGATTAATTGTCTTATATTGTAGGATATTTATTTTAGTAGAAATTGTAGAAGTTAGAGATATGTATATAGAGATTAGTAACCTTTCTAGACTAGAAACACCTATTTTTGTTAACTTATCAGATTATAATTATAACAGGAGGATTTCCAGCTTTACTTTCCCTACTTGATCACCCGGAGCAAGGCAAGTATACTCCTCTGATTTGTCCATTTCTCATGTCTTCATATTCATTCTTGTATCTTTTGATGACACGATATATCACGATATTGTCTCGTTTCATGTTCTATATTTCATTGTGTCTGGGAGGGGAAATACTATAGATATGTGATCAAACCCTGTTACTACTCATGTGAATAGCTTGGGTCCCGCACCGTGCACGCGGGGCCAAAGCCGTACCATTTCAGGTTCATTGCATCTACCCAAGCCGATCACAATCTAGATGTATTTCAAATATTGCACATGTCAGGATTCAGTTTGTATTTCATGTTCAGGCTGTATTTCATGTTCAGTTTGTATTTCATGATTCAGGTTGTATTTCATGTTCAGGACCCTTACCATATTTCCCTGTTTTACTTTCAGTATTCCTATTCAGTTCATGTCTTGTTCTCATTTCCTGTTACATTTATTCCTGTATTCTTGATTCATACCATGATGTACATGTTCATTTCTCTGGATATACTTTGCTCCGCTCCTGAATAGGATATGTTGCAGGTGAGTTGGAGGCCTTGTGCGACACTTACTATGGTCAGGATATTGCTTTCCTGCTGAGCCAGCTGGAGCTGCTTGTGACCTAGAGGTTGCAGAAGCCTAGTGCTTCTCTTAGTTTTCCCTATTATTTTCCATGTATTGAGACTAGCAGACTTCTTTCATTTGTTGAATGTAATAATTCAGATATTGTACTTTACTCTGGGATACATTTTATAGATGCTGTGTTTCATACTTGTCTTGATATCTGGTTAGTTTTCCTAGAATGGTACAGCTTACTTTGTTATTCTAATGACAAAGGCTGGGCATGTCCGACTCGTATCCGGTTATTCGGGAACGGGTCGTGACATGTTTTTAGTGGTGGCCCATGTAGGTCTAGCCTAATGGTACCTAGGACTTAGCGTACTATTGGGGGACTTGATTACACTAGGGAAACTTGATCACAGCATAGGAAAATCGGAAAATAATGGTATATCAGGTATATTGATATTCTATAAACACTTGTTGTATTTAGGTCTAGATTATTTTAACAGTTTTCTGTTTTACAGATAGTTCAAAAGCATGCGACACCAGAACTGTTGATCCACCTATATTTGAAGTTTCGAGCTTCTACTGCCTTCTATCGCCACTACTATCCCCATGGGTAGTACACAGATGACGGAGATGTTTCAAGAGTTCCTCGACACCAGCAGGCCGTCATTTTCCAATCCAGACTTGCAAATACATTTTCTGAGTTAGAAAGGACTTCTGACTTCCAGAATCTCAAACCTTGGACTTCCCCAACACCGAGCGCATATCTTGCACCAAGAAGCAGATCGAGAACGTGAAGCCGCTATTGAGGATTATCTAAGTCTTTGAGGATCCGACTCCTCTGATTGAAGTCACCAACTGGGAGATCCAGCTCGTAGCACATACAACTAGATGGAAAGCTGAAGCACATGAGAGACATGAAGACTTATGACGAAGACAACAACTAGCCTGGAACCGAAAAGCGTCGCAACTCAGACGACATTTCTTCAGTCACATCATCAGTCGCATCATCAAAGGCAGATTCAGGGCCACATTCACTGAATGAAGGATTGCCAGCAAGTCGCAGATCATAATAGCGAAGGAGTATCAGGATCTTAACAGCCAGCACGCCAGCAGCCAAATATTTCTGTCAGAGGCCCTGCACTCCATTACTAGCAGGAGATTCAGATTCAGATGACGACCACTTGCAAATTCTGTCGTCGCCAGGACACCACTTCGAAGAGTGCCGCAAAAGACGAAAGCTGTGCTTGTACTGCCGATTGCCTGCCCACCAAGTCAAGGATTGCCCAGAGATCGTTAATCACGCTGCCCAAGGACGAACGCGAGAAGCACCAGGACTACAGCAAGTGGATCCACCTCTCCAGATTCAGCAATCACATGAAGCGCTACCGCAGGGATCAACCCATGTCAGGACAATTGAAGAAGTGAAGTGATTCCAGTCCCGGAGATACACTAAAGATAGACTGAAGACAGAAGATTTCTTTTGCATGGTTGGAAAAACCATGTATCTTGATTAATAATCCAGTCTTTTCTTAAATTCCTCATAACACATTGATCACTTATTGAAACTTCTTGTTTCTATTTTGGAACCTTGATTGATGTTCAAACTTATTTCAAGATATTGTTTCATATTCGACAAACTTGTTTCAGGCCCACAATTCGATATTTGTTTGAAATCCATTATTCGATACCGTTGTACATTCATTCATGACCTTGTTTCCTAGTGATGGCTCCTATTTGTAAATTTTGTTCTTTTATCAAACTTTGTGTTAATTAAAATTTATTTCCTACTCGAGATTTATTTCGAAATCCTGTTCCTCATTCGAAGCATTATTTGTGCTTCGTCCTATTTAGGACATTGTTGAGGATACCTTTGAGGGTTTTGAAGATTTCGTTTTCTATTCGAGACTTGTTTCCTCATTCATGACTTTGATTTTCTAGTCGAGAGTTGTTGGTCCACTATTTTTGTTTCGATTTTGTCTCCTATCCAAGATTTTGCTTGTCTCATGGATACTTGTACCTACTCGTTTATTGATATTCTGTTCGCAAATCGAACTTGTACTATTCCAGAATTATTCCTACTTGAAATATCATTCTGAAACCTTGTTTGAACTTTCGCTTCTATTGATGCTTGTTTGGGATTCTATTTTCTATTCCATATTTTCTATTTATTCGAGATTGTTCTTTATCTGCGGCTTTGTTTCAAACTTATTTGAGATTCGCTTGTCGCATATTCACGATCCAATACCTTGTATTCCATTCACTAAATGATATATGTTTTCCATTCACTCTTCGTAACCTAGCTTTCTATTTGAGATTTCTATTCATGATTTTGTGTCATATCCGTGACTTTGTTAATACTTGATTTTCTATTGTTCACTGTGTACCTTATTGAAGAATTCATTTTCAATTCAAGTTTCGCTTGAGGTTTCATTGATATTCGAGATTTTATTGAAACTTGTACGAAATTTTATTTATTTTGAAACTTGTCTCCTGTCTAATACCTTGCCTCAGTTCATCCTTCGAGACTCTGTTATCCTTTCGAGATAACGTCCCATATATGGAATCTTATTACCATTCCAGATATCAGTTGATATTCCGTCATAATTTGAAACTTCGCCCTGTCTGAAATTTTAAATCTCCCTGGTTGCCCTCTTATACTCACCGATGGGAATCCTTTGTCGTCTTTTAGTACCTAATAAATCCTTGTATTCTAACAATCAAGCAACTTCACCATTTCCGTGACTTGAACTATTGAAACTCATTTTGAATTCCTTGAAACTCTTTTGAAATTCCTAGGGATAAAAGTCGAGAGGCTATTCGATGACCTACTTTGGATATTGAATTGAATTGTTTTAAATTTTATTGTTGCCTCTCAATTTCGAGGACGAAATTTTTTAAGGGGGAGAGATTTGTAACTCCACTTTTCCAAATAGTATTTTTTTTATAATTCTTTTTGCTAATTAAATGAATTGGAAATTTTTATTAAGTTTAATATAGGTAATGAGTTTAACTATCACTAAACAATGTTTAGGTTTAAATCATTTAAACCTATTTAGCTGTTGGGCCCAACCCAGGAAGCCCATGAACCCAACATCCCTTTTTAAAGAAGAAAACCACTCTTCTTTCCTTTTGTTTAGGCTCAGACCAGCCCTCTTCTCTGAGCTGTGGATAGGAATTCAAATTCCTTCTCTAACAACCTCTGACACCTGAGCCATGTGCCAACAAATTCTTTCATTTTCCCTCCATCTCTCTCCTTAACCGCCTATATAACCTCACAGAGCACCTCCTTCTCTCTCTACCAAATTAATATCAGCTCTTCAATTTTTCTTCCTTCTTCCTCTCCTCTCAAGCTCGATTCAAATGGAGGAATGATGGTGATGGGGCTAGCAGGAAATCTCATCGATCCTTGAAACTAGGTAATGGTGATCTCCCTATGGTTCTTCTCTGATTCTTTCTTGATTCAAAACTCAAGTTTACATTGATAACCAAATGATTCGTTTTCATTCAGATCCCTCTTCGTGTTCTGAATCGCTCTTGATGGATCATTGATTATTGTCAGGTGAGGTTATCAATTGAAGAGAAATATCTCTTGATCCGTTCATAATCTAATTTCTGTTTATTTTGAAATTGGTTCAGTCCATATCAGAGTTGGGACAGATCCATCTCTCCTTCATACTTGGATCGATTCGATCAACCATTTGAAGATCAGAATTAGAAGGTAAATCCAGATCTATAGAAGTTAGAATATGTGACTGCATTTTCAATATATACATCTAGATCATTTGATCGAGTGTGTGTTCTGATCTGTGTTCCTAAACTCGATCAGAAGTTAATTTCAGTCCTCCATTCTTGATTCGATCAGTTTCCAGTTCATTTGATCTATATTGAAATCAGTAGGATTTGTATGATGGTTGATCAGGATTTGTCACGAAGGGCCAGTGGTTGATTCAAGGAATTGGATCGAGATTTGATTTCCATCAGGTATTCCCTTACCCCTTGGTCATGGGCACTACTTGTTACTAAATTTTGGATCAGTATGTAGATGTTAAATTACTGGATGAATCAAGGATAGATATCAGTCTATACTCTATTATCTTGTCTACGAGAATATTAGGATTTGAATGTGCTTTCATATTAGGATTTGAATGTGCTTTCATATATGGATTGATATGCTGATGCCATATGAGAACTGATATTGAGTTCTCATTTGAATGGTGTTTGGACTGGACTGAAACTATTCTCCTGTTTTTAGACTGAGTTCTACATATTCAAGTAATTTGATGTTCAACCTGGAAGCTTAGTTTGATAGCCTGCTGGTAAGCCCTGAAATGTTTGTCTACCTCCCTGTAAGTCCAAGGACTGATATATATTAGATACAGTTGAACTTGAATACTGATTTCCTGGGTGTATATGTCAGTCTCTCCTATCTCCCATAGTGAGAATTCAGTTAGTTGCCTAATAGAAATGCAGGAATTCTTGGCTGTAAACCATTTTGCCAACACTGTTTTATAGTGAAAAGTCCTATGTGTAGATGAATTAGATTCCTGGTATTGAGACTAACCATGGAATCAATGTCCTAAGTTTGGTCTGTTTTCAGAGCTATTTTTTGCAAATTTGGGTTACCAGTTTTTAGTGTTAACTGCGATTCCCTGCCCTGTTTAACTCCAATCTAAATTATACTTGGTAGTTGAATAGTTAAGTTCAGTTGTAATGAACTATTACACTAATATCAGTTTGACTTATCAGCCAACCTGGGAGCTGATTAATATCAACTCCAGGATTTAGACCTACATCAGTTTCTATTTTGTTAAATACATACATTGTACCAGTTCCTAAATTGGTTGACAACTCTCTTAGATTGAAATATTTTCAGTCTAGAAAGAACTGAATTGAAAGGTTGGACTGGTCGACCTTGAGGCAATTAGGAATTTTTACAGTAGGATGGGTCACCTGGGTTGCAGGATATTCATGAGAGTGTGGGGTTGGCTGAAACCAAATCCTGGAATACTTAGTTAAGGACTGTGGATATCAGTTTTGCTTAGGGACTGTTGGTCAGAGTTTTGTTAGGACTGAATGAACTATTACACAGGATTAGTATTGTGAGGTAGTGAACCTGGGATTTATGGCTAGTGTATTAGACTGGTATATAGACTGATATATTAAATGTTGATCTTCACCTGAATTTTCAGTAAAAGTAATTTACATATATCATAGTAGTAGCAATAGTGTTAGCTATGGTTGTTCTCAGATTGACTGGTAAGGGTAGCAACTTTGTGAACTAAATTAGAGTAGTCCCTGTATTAGAATTCAAGCAAATGGTAGAGTGGTTTGTAGCTCGAGTGATTTCCCTGGCACTCATTAGAGTAGTTAATTTCTTGAGATGGCTCTTGGTTTACTCATTACAGAATATTACCCTTGTAATACTTAATGTCCTAACAGGAACCTGAAATAAGTAACTGAGATTTCATCCCTGAACATACAAGCTAACCCATTGCAGCAGGAGACTGTTATGACCAGGGCAGTTGGGTAAACCCTTAACCAGATTGATATGATGAAAGCTGTTGGTATCAACTGCTTGAATCATGTCAATCCTGTTCAGGAATGACACCTTAGGACTGTTCTGATTTCAATGTTAATTCTGAAATAGATATGACAAGGACTGAGGATATCAAATCACTCCTAAACTGATTTGTGTTAGCACACCCTAGATTTTACCCTAGCTGTCAATACCCCTCTTTCCCTTTATTGAATATGTATAGTTCATGCTACCCCAATTAGGAAACCATGATGTAAACTGTTGTTGGAGTCATGACTCATATGGTTAGTAAGGAATGCCAGGAAATTAATGATTAATTGTCTTATATTGTAGGATATTTATTTTAGTAGAAATTGTAGAAGTTAGAGATATGTATATAGAGATTAGTAACCTTTCTAGACTAGAAACACCTATTTTTGTTAACTTATCAGATTATAATTATAACAGGAGGATTTCCAGCTTTACTTTCCCTACTTGATCACCCGGAGCAAGGCAAGTATACTCCTCTGATTTGTCCATTTCTCATGTCTTCATATTCATTCTTGTATCTTTTGATGACACGATATATCACGATATTGTCTCGTTTCATGTTCCATATTTCATTGTGTCTGGGAGGGGAAATACTATAGATATGTGATCAAACCCTGTTACTACTCATGTTAATAGCTTAGGTCCCGTACCGTGCACGCGGGGCCAAAGCCGTACCATTTCAGGTTCATTGCATCTACCCAAGCCGATCACAATCTAGATGTATTTCAAAATATTGCACATGTCAGGATTCAGTTTGTATTTCATGTTCAGGCTGTATTTCATGTTCAGTTTGTATTTCATGATTCAGGTTGTATTTCATGTTCAGGACCCTTACCATATTTCCCTGTTTTACTTTCAGTATTCCTATTCAGTTCATGTCTTGTTCTCATTTCTTGTTACATTTATTCCTGTTTTCTTGATTCATACCATGATGTACATGTTCATTTCTCTGGATATACTTTGCTCCGCTCCTGAATAGGATATGTTGCAGGTGAGTTGGAGGCCTTGTGCGACACTTACTTTGGTCAGGATATTGCTTTCCTGCTGAGCCAGCTGGAGCTGCTTGTGACCTAGAGGTTGCAGAAGCCTAGTGCTTCTCTTAGTTTTTCCTATTATTTTCCATGTATTAAGACTAGCAGACTTCTTTCATTTGTTGAATGTAATAATTCAGATATTGTACTTTACTCTGGGATACATTTTATAGATGCTGTGTTTCATACTTGTCTTGATATCTGGTTAGTTTTCCTAGAATGGTACAGCTTACTTTGTTATTCTAATGACAAAGGCTGGGCGTGTCCGACTCGTATCCGGTTATTCGGGAACGGGTCGTGACATATTTTTAGTGGTGGCCCATGTAGGTCTAGCCTAATGGTACCTAGGACTTGGCGTACTATTGGGGGACTTGATTACACTAGGGAAACTTGATCACAGCATAGGAAAATCGGAAAATAATGGTATATCAGGTATATCAGGTATATTGATATTTTATAAACACTTGTTGTATTTAGGTCTAGGTTATTTTAACAGTTTTCTGTTTTACAGATAGTTCAAAAGCATGCGACACCAGAACTGTTGATCGACCTACATTTGAAGTTTCGAGCTTCTACTGCCTTCTATCGCCATTACTATCCCCATGGGTAGTACACAGATGACGGAGATGTTTCAAGAGTTCCTCGACACCAGCAGGCCGTCATTTTCCAATCCAGACTTGCAAATGCATTTTCTGAGTTAGAAAGGACTTCTGACTTCCAGAATCTCAGACCTTGGACTTCCCCAACACCGAGCGCATATCTTGCACCAAGAAGCAGATCGAGAACGTGAAGCCGCTACTGAGGATCATCCAAGTCTTTGAGGATCCGGCTCCTCTGATTGAAGTCACCAACTGGGAGATCCAGCTCGTAGCATATACAACTAGATGGAAAGCTGAAGCACATGAGAGACATGAAGACTTATGACGAAGACAACAACTAGCCTGGAACCGAAAAGCATCGCAACTCAGACGACATTTCTTCAGTCACATCATCAGTCGCATCATCAGAGGCAGATTCAGGGCCACATTCACTGAATGAAGGATTGCCAGCAAGTCGCAGATCATAATAGCGAAGGAGCATCAGGATCTTAACAGCCAGCACGCCAGCAGCCAAATATTTCTGTCAGAGGCCCTGCACTCCATTACTAGCAGGAGATTCAGATTCAGATGACGACCACTTGCAAATTCTATCGTCGCCGGGACACCACTTCGAAGAGTGTCGCAAAAGACGAAAGCTATGCTTGTACTGCCGATTGCCTGCCCACCAAGTCAAGGATTGCCCAGAGATCGTTGATCACGCTGCCCAAGGACGAACGCGAGAAGCACCAGGACTACAGCAAGTGGATCCACCTCTCCAGATTCAGCAATCACATGAAGCGCTACCGCAGGGATCAACCCATGTCAGGACAATTGAAGAAGTGAAGTGATTCCAGTCCCGGAGATACACTAAAGATAGGCTGAAGACAGAAGATTTCTTTTGCATGGTTGGGAAAACCATGTATCTTGATTAATAATCCAGTCTTTTCTTAAATTCCTCCTAACACATTGATCACTTCTTGAAACTTCTTGTTTCTATTTTGGAACCTTGATTGATGTTCAAACTTATTTCAAGATATTGTTTCATATTCGACAAACTTGTTTCAGACCCACAATTCGATATTTGTTTGAAATCCATTATTCGATACCGTTGTACATTCATTCATGACCTTGTTTCCTAGTGATGGCTCCTATTTGTAAATTTTGTTCTTTTATCAAACTTTGTGTTAATTAAAATTTATTTCCTACTCGAGATTTATTTCGAAATCCTGTTCCTCATTCGAAGCATTATTTGTGCTTCGTCCTATTTAGGACATTGTTGAGGATACCTTTGAGGGTTTTGAAGATTTCGTTTCCTATTCGAGACTTGTTTCCTCATTCATGACTTTGATTTTCTAGTCGAGAGTTGTTGGTCCACTATTTTTGTTTCGATTTTGTCTCCTATCCAAGATTTTGCTTGTCTCATGGATACTTGTACCTACTCGTTTATTGATATTCTGTTCGCAAATCGAACTTGTACTATTCCAGAATTATTCCTACTTGAAATATCATTCTGAAACCTTGTTTGAACTTTCGCTTCTATTGATGCTTGTTTGGGATTCTATTTTCTATTCCATATTTTCTATTTATTCGAGATTGTTCTTTATCTGCAGCTTTGTTTCAAACTTATTTGAGATTCGCTTGTCGCATATTCACGATCCAATACCTTGTATTCCATTCACTAAATGATATATGCTTTCCATTCACTCTTCGTAACCTAGCTTTCTATTTGAGATTTCTATTCATGATTTTTTGTCCTATTCGTGACTTTGTTAATACTTGATTTTCTATTGTTCACTGTGTACCTTATTGAAGAATTCATTTTCAATTCAAGTTTCGCTTGAGGTTTCATTGATATTCGAGATTTTATTGAAACTTGTACGGAATTTTATTTATTTTGAAACTTGTCTCATGTCTAATACCTTGCCTCAGTTCATCCTTCGAGACTCTATTATCCTTTCGAGATAACGTCCCATATATGGAATCTTATTACCATTCCAGATATCAGTTGATATTCCGTCATAATTTGAAACTTCGCCCTGTCTGAAATTTTAAATCTCCCTGGTTGCCCTCTTATACTCACCGATGGGAATCCTTTGTCGTCTCTTAGTACCTAATAAATCCTTGTATTCTAACAGTCAAGTAACTTTACCATTTCCGTGACTTGAACTATTGAAACTCATTTTGAATTCCTTGAAACTCTTTTGAAATTCCTAGAGATAAAAGTCGAGAGGCTATTCGATGACCTACTTTGGATATTGAATTGAATTGTTTTAAATTTTATTGTTGCCTCTCAATTTCGAGGACAAAATTTTTCAAGGGGGAGAGATTTGTAACTCCACTTTTCCAAATAGTATATTTTTTTTATAATTCTTTTTGCTAATTAAATGAATTGGAAATTTTTATTAAGTTTAATATAGGTAATGAGTTTAACTATCACTAAACAATGTTTAGGTTTAAATCATTTAAACCTATTTAGCTGTTGGGCCCAACCCAGGAAGCCCATGAACCCAACATCCCTTTTTAAAGAAGAAAACCACTATTCTTTCCTTTTGTTTAGGCTCAGACCAGCCCTCTTCTCTGAGCTGTGGATAGGAATTCAAATTCCTTCTCTAACAACCTCTGACACCTGAGCCATGTGCCAACGAATTCTTTCATTTTCCCTCCATCTCTCTCCTTAACCGCCTATATAACCTCACAGAGCACCTCCTTCTCTCTCTACCAAATTAATATCAGCTCTTCAATTTTTCTTCCTTCTTCCTCTCCTCTCAAGCTCGATTCAAATGGAGGAATGATGGTGATGGGGCTAGCAGGAAATCTCATCGATCCTTGAAACTAGGTAATGGTGATCTCCCTATGGTTCTTCTCTGATTCTTTCTTGATTCAAAACTCAAGTTTACATTGATAACCAAATGATTCGTTTTCATTCAGATCCCTCTTCGTGTTCTGAATCGCTCTTGATGGATCATTGATTATTGTCAGGTGAGGTTATCAATTGAAGAGAAATATCTCTTGATCCGTTCATAATCTAATTTCTGTTCAATTTGAAATTGGTTCAGTCCATATCAGAGTTGGGACAGATCCATCTCTCCTTCATACTTGGATCGATTCGATCAACCATTTGAAGATCAAAATTAGAAGGTAAATCCAGATCTATAGAAGTTAGAATATGTGACTGCATTTTCAATATATACATCTAGATCATTTGATCGAGTGTGTGTTCTGATCTGTGTTCCTAAACTCGATCAGAAGTTAATTTCAGTCCTCCATTCTTGATTCGATCAGTTTCCAGTTCGTTTGATCTATATTGAAATCAGTAGGATTTGTATGATGGTTGATCAGGATTTGTCACGAAGGGCCAGTGGTTGATTCAAGGAATTGGATCGAGATTTGATTTCCATCAGGTATTCCCTTACCCCTTGGTCATGGGCACTACTTGTTACTAAATTTTGGATCAGTATGTAGATGTTAAATTACTGGATGAATCAAGGATAGATATCAGTCTATACTCTACTATCTTGTCTACGAGAATATTAGGATTTGAATGTGCTTTCATATATGGATTGATATGCTGATGCCATATGAGAACTGATATTGAGTTCTCATTTGAATGGTGTTTGGACTGGACTGAAACTATTCTCCTGTTTTTAGACTGAGTTCTACATATTCAAGTAATTTGATGTTCAACCTGGAAGCTTAGTTTGATAGCCTGCTGGTAAGCCCTGAAATGTTTGGCTACCTCCCTGTAAGTCCAAGGACTGATATATATTGGATACAGTTGAACTTGAATACTGATTTCCTGGGTGTATATGTCAGTCTCTCTTATCTCCCATAGTGAGAATTCAGTTAGTTGCCTAATAGGAATGCAGGAATTCTTGGCTGTAAACCATTTTGCCAACACTATTTTATAGTGACGAGTCCTATGTGTAGATGAATTAGATTCCTCGTATTGAGACTAACCATGGAATCAATGTCCTAAGTTTGGTATATTTTCAGAGCTATTTCCTGCAAATTTGGGTTACCAGTTTTTAGTGTTAACTGCGATTCCCTGCCTTGTTTAACTCCAATCTAAATTATACTTGGTAGTTGAATAGTTAAGTTCAGTTGTAATGAACTATTACACTAATATCAGTTTGACTTATCAGCCAACCTGGGAGCTGTAACGTCCCAGAACCAGAATACTGGAGAGCGGGAGCGTACATAGCCAGCTACGTATATTGAAGTGCAACCCACCTCACTATACGGTCACGGCTGTCTAGATACATGAGGGTTTAACTACAAGCCAACAGTCTCCTATGGTCATGAACAAACCTATTGTCTCAATCACAAGCAAGCAATAGTAGTTACAAGATGTCAGAGCACCAAATATATAATAGCAAGACGTCCCATACATTACATATTGGATGATCATGAAGCTAGTCGTACAAAATGTCAGGACTAGCAAGAGTTCAGTCATACATGATCAACCCTAGGATCTGTCAATCATGTTACAGCCCGTAGGCAGACAGTAAGTAAGGTACAATCGAGCTAACACGTGCTCGCCGGCTAAACGCCTCAAAAGAATAATTTTACAATAAAGTGGGAGGACAAAAAGAAACCCACTCGTTGCCAGGGTTACGCCTGGTGGTCACCATCTGGCTGGAAGACCGGTGGATCCTCTGGTGCTGCTCCGATATCTGGCCACACAAAACCAGCTGGGTCAGACCCCAGAAAGAGCAAGTGCCGCAAAGGAGGCTTCACTTAGGAACTAAAACCAGCATATCATAATAGAATATTAAAGATAACTAATAAATAAAGAACTGATAATAATAGAGATAACAACAGTAAACTGAGTACGAAGAAACCATTCAACTAGCCGGGTCACAACCCTTAAACCAAATAAGGACCGGGGTTGCAGCCCTTTACCTGAATAGAAACCCGTCTCAAATACTATTGGTACAGTGAAGACAATAAACGAAGAGAGGACACAGAACTGTTCCGGAAGCCAGGTTACAACCCTTAAACCAAACAAGGACCGGGGTTGTAACCCTTCGCCTGAATAGAACTGAACCCCTGATCTTTATTGATGAGGCCGATATAAATAATCATTGATAAGGTAACAAGACAATAAATGAAGAGAGGACACAAAACTGCTCCGGGAGCCAGGTTACAACCCTTAAACCAAACAAGGACCGGGGTTGTAACCCTTCGCCTGAATAGAACTGGACCCCCGATCTTTATTGTTAAGGCAAGCATCAATAATCATGTCATGTCACAATCTTGCACAAGATCAGGATAAGACTAAGCTGGAATAAACTCCATCCAATCAATCACGGCCAATCAAGAGTACGGCTTGATACTTTTAACTAACTAGGGTTATCACAGGCCTAGTTACTAGCAAGATGCAATGAGATTATCCCAACAGCCACAAGCCCTGCAGACCATCCGGTTATCCGGGTCGAATGTCCGTTTATGAAGAATGCAACACGTGACTGTGTGCTGGAAATGTGCCCTACTCGTCGGTAGGCTACAAGTCCGTTAGTGCGCCCAGATAACGGGATTGCCTGTAGCTAGGAATCTCTTCATGACTACTGAATCATTCTAGTTAATTAGCCTTAGTCAATTTCAGTAGGTACCCCTAACCGTGGTACTCAGGGATCCCCATCCTAGACATGATGCAAGACAGTACTGGTTTATTTGTACAAACGCAATCGCCCACGGTGTCCAGGTCATTCATACTTGTCATGTCAGGCTAGCTGTCATAACAGCATGTCAGTTTACTTGTCAAGAGAGCGCCACAGCGGGCCACTATCGTGGTCTACTCATACATTATCATGAGTGAGAAAACTTACATAAAATAACTAGTAACATATTCTTGAAGCCAAGGAAAAGATCTACAACTTTCATGTTTTGAGTTTTTCAAGATTCTAGCTACAAAACAACTTAAATAGGCAAAAACAGTGAATTTCTGCACAATCGGCGCATAAGATTCCTGCACAATCGGCGCATAAGATTCCTGCGCAATCGGCGCATGGGATTCCTGCACAATCGGCGCATGGGATTCCTGCGCAATCGGCGCATGGGATTCCTGCACCAATCGGTGCATGGGATTCCTGCACCAATCGGCGCATGGGATTCCTGCACCAATCGGCGCATGAGAAACTCACGTTACGTCTTCAATACATGAGCGTAGGGAACCTACGTGCATGACACGCTCGGAGTTAAGGGATGCGTTACCGGGACTTCACGGTACATGGCCTCCCGGGCGCATGAGGTTCCCGGCGCATGGGGTTCATCGTCCCCAAATAGCAAGTTCAGGCATGAAAGTTCCGAAAACTTGTCATGGCCATAACTTCCTCATCCGAAGTCGAAATCAAGCGAAACAAAAGCCAAAACTGCATAAAATTGAATTCTCTACAATATGGAACCACTAGTTTTTGGAAATACCAAGTTTTTAGAGATCAAAACCAAAAAAATAAACAAGAAGGAACTTAAAACTTAGATCTACAAAAATATAACCATCAAAACTGAAAACTTCCAGTTCTAAAGAGGCTTAGAATCTAGTAAGGAAGAGAATGAAATAATAAAACATGAGATCCATCATGAAGCAAGTTTGCACTTGCCTAAGCTCTCCCTCTCTCTCTCCCTCTTGGTGGTTGAAGAAGTAATGGTGGAGAAGAAGAAATAATGAAGAGAGAGAAAGAGGAGTGGGCTAATAAATGGGGATGGTTGTGGTAGGTGGGGGTTCTCCCCTTTGGTTCATGATGAACCGAGGCAACCCAAGCCTAGCCGAACCAACCCAAAATAAACCGAGTCAAGCCAAGAGATATGCAAATACAAGAAAAATACGTACACATATTCTAAGATACGTAATACGAACTACAGGCATTACAACTCTACCCACCTTAAAAGAATTCCGTCCTCGGAATTTAATTAAGAGACTAGAGGGACAAGAACAAGCTATACTAATCACCGACAAGCTATACTAATCAAGCAATCAAGTAATTATTCATGCAAGCAAGGAATCGAAGTCATAAGGCATAAGAAAGATATTATACCTCACGAGTCAAACAGGTCGGGATATCGCGATCGGATATCATCCTCACGCTCCCACGTCGACTCACCCAAAGAGTGATGATCCCAAGCAACACGGACTAAACTAATAGTCTTGTTCTTGAGTATCTTCTCTCTCGGGTCCAATATAGACACGGGCCTCTCCTCATACGAAAGGTTGGTACCAACGACCAATTCCGAATGATCCAGGATGTGGCTCGGGTCCGAGATATACCGTCGCAGTTGGGATACATGAAACACGTCATGCACCTCACGTAGCGACGGCGGAAGAGCGAGACGATAGGACACATCACCTACTCGTTCCAGAATATCGAACGGCCCTATATACCTAGGACTAAGCTTTCTTCGGCCCTATATACCTAGGAATAAGTAACTGAGATTTTATCCCTGAACATACAAGCTAACCCAGTACAGCAGGAGACTGTTATGACCAGGGCAGTTGGGTAAACCCTTAACCAGATTGATATGATGAAAGCTGTTGGTATCAACTGCTTGAATCATGTCAATCCTGTTCAGGAATGACACCTTAGGACTGTTCTGATTTTAATGTTAATTCTGAAATAGAGATGACAAGGACTGAGGATATCAAATCACTCCTAAACTGATTTGTGTTAGCACACCCTAGATTTTACCCTAGCTGTCAATACCCCTCTTTCCCTTTATTGAATATGTATAGTTCATGCTACCCCAATTAGGAAACCATGATGTAAACTGTTGTTGGAGTCATGACTCATATGGTTAGTAAGGAATGCCAGGAAATTAATGATTAATTGTCTTATATTGTAGGATATTTATTTTAGTAGAAATTGTAGAAGTTAGAGATATGTATATAGAGATTAGTAACCTTTCTAGACTAGAAACACCTATTTTTGTTAACTTATCAGATTATAATTATAACAGGAGGATTTCCAGCTTTACTTCCCCTACTTGATCACATGGAGCAAGGCAAGTATATTCCTCTGATTTGTCCATTTCTCATGTCTTCATATTCATTCTTATATCTTTTGATGACACGATATATCACGATATTGTCTCGTTTCATGTTCCATGTTTCATTGTGTCTGGGAGGGAAAATACTATAGATATGTGATCAAACCATGTTACTACTCATGTGAATAGCTTGGGTTCCGTACCGTGCACGCGGGGCCAAAGCCGTACCATTTCAGGTTCATTGCATCTACCCAAGCCGATCACAATCTAGATGTATTTCAAATATTGCACATGTCAGGATTCAGTTTGTATTTCAGGATTTCATGGTTGTATTTCATGTTCAGGCTGTATTTCATGTTCAGTTTGTATTTCATGATTCAGGTTGTATTTCATGTTCAGGACCCTTACCATGTTTTCCTGTTTTACTTTCAGTATTCCTATTCAGTTCATGTCTTGTTCTCATTTCCTGTACTTTACATTTATTCCTGTTTTATTGATTCATACCATGATGTACATGTTCATTTCTCTGGATATACTTTGCTCCGCTCCTGAATAGGATATGTTGCAGGTGAGTTGGAGGCCTTGTGCGACACTTACTATGGTCAGGATATTGCTTTTCCTGCTGAGCCAGCTGGAGCTGCTTGTGACCTAGAGGTTACAGAAGCCTAGTGCTTCTCTTAGTTTTCCCTATTATTTTCCATGTATTGAGACTAGCAGACTTCTTTCATTTGTTGAATGTAATAATTCAGATATTGTACTTTACTCTGGGATACATTTTATAGATGTTGTGTTTCATACTTGTCTTGATATCTGGTTAGTTTCCCTAGAATGGTACAGCTTACTTTGTTATTCTAATGACAAAGGCTGGGCGTGTCCGACTCGTATCCGGTTATTCGGGAACGGGTCGTGACAAATTCCCTGCAAACATTTACACATTTAGTATGGAGACAATGCAAATTTGCTATTTGTATATGTATTAATTAAAGATATAATGTACACAAATATAAAAAAAATCCCCAACTCTTTACACAACAACAAGTGGCATTTTTCTTCAAGTTTAGCATGTGCTGGTCTGTGTCTAAAATCTCAACTCAGTAGACAGAGCAGCAGAGAGCACCAAACCTTTCTTTTTTACTTGTGTGCTCTAAATATACACAACAACGCGTGTGCTCTAAATATACAGAACAACAACAAGTGTCCACATACACAAAACAACAAGTGGCCTTTGCAAATCTCTAAACATATACAAAGTACATGTAAAAATAAGGGTGCGAGAGCACACAGAGCTACAACATCTCAATCTAGGATTCTAAACCGTACGTAAGTAGTTGGATTTCCTAATTCTTTGGTCACTCACTTCTTTTCCTATGATGATACATAGGTAACAAAAAAAATTCAATTTACGGTGGATAGATGCTACCAACCTGACAGATCTTGACGAGAAATGAGAAGAAACACTCAATTTTTTTTGCATGAACTAACTCAAAAGAAACCCTTGTTTGCCATTGATTATAAAAGAACAGAACAGTTTTATGGGAGGATTGGACTTTTACTTCACAACTACAAACTCGCTTGTACAGAAGAGAGCCTAGGAACAAAATCTAGGAAAAATAATCTAGAGTACAATTGTTTTGTTTTTCTGGGGGGTGACGGTAGAGGCTCGGGAGAGTGCTATCAACTATGCCTTACTCCTTGGACGATCGGACGTCGCTTCGGCTCTGATGAAGAAATGCTCTTGCTAGATGCCCTTTGCTCTATGCTTCTCTTTTTGTCTCTGCCGCTCTCTATGTCCACACTTTTGTAAAGAAATGGCACCTTGCTATTTATAGGACTTTGTGATAAGTAGGGCGTGCAGTCATTGCTCCTTTAAAAGTGGGCGGTTAGGAATTTGGTGAAGATTTACCTTGACCTTGTTTGTTAGAAATTAATTTGGGCTGTTAATGTTGATTGTAACAAATCTGGGTAGTTAATGTTGATTGCACCGAATCTGCATGGTTTGTTGGAAATTGATCTGGGCAATTAATGTTGATTGCAACAAATCTGTATCAAATCCGAGGGGATAAGTCTTGGTCAATCTTCTGCCACGTGTCCCAACCGCCATTATGCTGAGAGCCGTACGAACGCGAAGGAATAAGTCTTAGTTGATCTTCTGCCACGTGTCTCCAATGCCATTGTGCCGCGAGCCGCATAGACGGGGCGTCTTGGCAGAGCCGCATGAGTGTGGCCCCGACTACCGAGCCGCATGAAGGTGGCAGCCGCATGAGAGTGACAGCCGCATATGAGTGAACCCCAACTGAACCGCATAAGGGTGGCCCCCTACAATCTGAGCCACATGAGAGTGGCAGCCGTATGGGGAGTGGTCTTCAACTGAACCGCATAGGGGTGGCCCCACAATCCGAGCCGCATGAGAGTGGCAGCCGTACGGGGGGTGGTCTTCAACTGAACCGCATAGGGGTGGCCCCCACAATCCGAGCCGCATGAGAGTGGCAGCCGCATGGGGGGTGGCCTCCAACTGAACCGCATAAGGGTGGCCCCCTACAATCCGAGCCGCATGAGGGTGGCAGCCGCATGGGGGTGGCCTCCAACTGAACCGCATAAGGGTGGCCTTCCACAATCCGAGCCGCATGAGAGTGGCAGCCTATGATGGTGAACCCCCAACTGAACCGTATAAAGGTGGTCTGAGCGGTCCGCATAGAGAGCTTCTTTGGATTTTATGGACCGTGCTGACTGTCTCAGAGATTTTCTCGTCTTTTGATGAGCATGACGCGTCTCTTCATTATGTCAGAGCCGTCAGAACTGTCACTTTATGTCAGAGCATTTAATGACCATCTGTAGGGAGTAATTATGGCCAGCTGTAATCGGCCTGTTTTGAACCGTATGAGGCCACGTGGCTCTTCCTGAGCCGCATGCGATTTCTGAACCGTATGAAGCTTCTGAACTGCATGAAGCTTCTAGGCCGCATGAAGTTTCTGGGCCGCATGATGTTTCTGAACCGCATGAAGCTTCCTGGGTTTTGTGAGCCGCATGAAGATTCCTGGATTTTGAGCCGCATGAAGCTTCATGTTGATTTTCGGGCCGCATAGAGAATCCCCTTCTTTCCTTGCGCTTGTGAAGGATCACATCTCGCAAGTCAAGGACATCTCGGTCAACCTTTGCACTCGTTTTGTGGGTCCGAGTATCCCGAGCACACGAGTGTGTTGGCACCATGTTTGCTCCCTGATGTGGGGCTAGTAAAAGCACTTGCCCTCGATCTTTGTTGGGAGACTCTTGAAAACCATCCTGTCCGTTTGCTGTCGGGGGCTGGACACGGACGGTTATGTACAACTTTCCATTAGAGGTCCGCTTAGCGGGACGCTCTGATGGTCAGAGGTTGGGACAGCTGACTGAGCTCGACGAGCCCGCGCTGCCCTAGACTTCTTCGACTTAGCACCCGAAGGTGCGTAGTAGGAAGAGTCTAAGTTGGAAGGAGGGAAGAGAAGTTGGTGCCCTTTTCAAAGGAGGAAAGGGGGCTCTATTTATAGAATGGAGTGAGCCCTTTCTTCTTCTCCTTTCCGATGTGGGACTAAAAGTAATATTTTCCATGCTTCTACAACCCTAAAAAAACATGTTCTTTCTTTCTTGTTCTTCATCCTTCTTAATAGTTGTTTATTGCGTTGGTATTCTAAGGAACGGTCCGTAAAGGGGGTAATGGAATTGTATGGTACCGTTAGTAATAAAATAGATATGTGTTGATAAAATTGTCATTTCATCTATTAAAGCAACGTTTGACTAAGTTTTGGACGATCAATGTGAAACCCGCTTTCTGGAATTTAGATTAATTATTGGATCCTACGTTTGCAGCTTAGTTTCTTTATTATTATTATTATTACTATTACTATTAATATTATATTTATTATTATTATTATTATTATTATTATTATTATTATAGTCGGATAAGGAAAACTGTATTTTCGAAATTAATTAGGAAATTTTTGATTGTGGCCTGTCTTGATCCCGTGCCCGGGGTCCGACTCTGAGTTCGAACCCGATTCCCGATTCCGATTCCGTTCCGAACCCACCCTTATTTTTCTCTTTTAATTTTCTGATTATTAACATAATATATTCATTGGTTAAAAAAAATAACAAACACTAAAATCCAAAATCTAAATCCCCAGCTGACTCTCTCCTCTTTCCCCATGTTGGACCAGTTCCCCCACCCCCACGTTGGATCGAGCTTCCCCCTCATTTCTCCTACAACTCCTCCTCTCCACTCTCTTCCCTCCATTCCATCTCCCACATACTCACTTATACAACTCTCCTCACCCATTCCTACTTCACAGAACTCTCCTCTCCCCAAGCCCCACCGCTCCGGACCCCGACCCGCCGGCCTCGCCCGACCCGCTCGGCCCCGTGTCGTGCGTCCGCCCCCATCCACGACCGTCTGACCCGCCGGCCGCCCTGTCTCGCGCGCCCCGTCCGTGGACCTCGCCCCGCTCGCCCGCCCTCCGTCGCTGTCCCCTTCTAGCGCACCCAGACCAGTCGGCCGCAAGCCGCGGTTCCCCCGGCTCGTCCCGAGCCAAGCCGCTGTGCCCTAGCCGTTCCTGACGCGTTGTCCACTGTTCGGACGCTGTCCGGCGCATTCCCTGCCGCCAGAGCCGCTGTCCGCTCTTCGCGCGCGGATCTGGACGATGTTCCAACATTCCCGAGTTTATCTCGCGACTCCCCGACCAACGGATATTGGGTAAATTTTGTTAATCATAGTAGTTCGTCCCTCCCAGTCAATGATGACGTGGTCCCGACCCCGTTTCGGGGATCAGCTTTAGTTTAATTGCGTTAGGGGATACATTTTGGTTACGCCGGGACGTAGTTTTCTTTTGGTGAACATTAATCGGTGTTGTGTGTTCATTCTTTTTAGTTGGGTCCTTATTTAGTTGTTAGTTGATTCTTTAGTTTGGATCATTCTTTATCATATATTGTGGTTTATTTTCCTTGGTTAGTTGTTTCTTTAGTACGGTGGATTATTTTTCTTAGTTGATTTTTTTAGTTTGGATCTTTATTTAGTATGTTATGTTCATTCTCATATATGAGACATTATCCAGTATGCTGTGGCTTAATTCTTTTGGTAGGTTATTCACTTCTTTGGCGCTGTGGTTGACTCCCTAGTTTGGGACGTTCTTTTGGGTGTGGATCGGTACCGCCTATATGGCTAGATCGTCCTAGTTACAGAGGAGGTGCTGTCCAAATTTTCAGTAAAATCTTTCAAATTATTATCACTAAATAAGTTCATTAAATTAAAACACGTTTTCATACCGGTCTTTGCAAACGGTTTACAAAATTGATTTTTTTGCTTTAAATGTGGATTTTGTGAGTTTTCTGTATCCCCTGTAGGCGACGACCGTATCGGTCGAATGAGCCTCGACGAAACGCAAACGCTACGGGACACTCGTGTACGTTGAGGCGTAACCCAGCAACATGAGATTACATGACCGAGTCTGAGACGCCCATTTTCTATAATTTATATTTAAATTATATTATGTTTTATTTTTAGAACTTGTTACTGGTTTTAGTATCTTGGGTGCAGGGCCTCGGCCTTCTGTTTGGACCGCTTCACGGCACTCAGAGCTCGCCTTAGCCTTATTAAATTAAATTAATTAATTTGTTGTAAGGGCATAAGCCCAGTTTTTCTTTGTTTTTCTGTGGCCCTGTATTTGTGTAGTTTAGGATTTTCTGTTCTTTTTGGTTGCTGCTTTGCGTAATTAGACGCGTACTTAAAATGTGTATTAGTTTTATATGAAAAATTATAAGAGTTTTCTTACTTCTAATAAAAAGGATAAAATTCAAGTTTGTATTATTTAAACAAATTCACATTTTTCTCATTAAAAGGAAAACCTAATTTTATGAATATAATATTAAAGTACAAAGTTTTGTTAAATGAATTGGAAAATACGATCTTTACCCAATAAATCAATAAATCGGTTCCTTTTTCGTTAATTGATAATTGTATCCTGCGACGGTAGAGTAGGTTGATAGCTTTATTAACAACTTAAAAACTGGATTAGGACCTGCTTCTATAAATTGCAACTAGCACATCTAAATTTGGCTCATCTATGTTTCTAAGTCAAGGTTCTCAACTGTAGGGTTTCGATGACGTATTTGACTTCATTCCCGGTACCGACATCCTATTTCCAGTCATTAAACAAATGCAAGTTACGGTTATGTTTTCTTACATTTTATTTAGTAATTGTCATGTTGTATGCTTAAACCACATTGCTACACGGAACTCTCTCCTTGAGTTCGATTATTGATTGTGGGAATATTGGGAGAGTAGTGTAGCGTTTATGACCAATACCCTCATATTGTATTATTGCGCGAGCTTACCCCTCTTACACACGGGGATAAGCCGTATCGCATCGCTAGGATGCTATTGTACAACCCAAGTTGGTCATAAACGTTACCTATTCAAATCATATTGTTTCAAATACTGAATTGTTGAAAATTGCTGGAAAATATTGTTCAAAGAATTTCAACTGTTTAAAATTGCAACTTTTCATTATTATTTAGTACAATAGGTGATGTTGATGATGCTGAGCTATTGTACAATAGCTACTATGACCCGGTGTTATATCCTGTGGTGTTGCCAGAGTCTCCCTTGGAGGACGCAGAATCAGAGGCTGATAAGTCGACCGTTTAGCTAGTTGTTTTCAGTTATCTAGTTTTATTGTATTGGAGTTTGTTGATTTGATTTCAGTATTTTATTCCAGTACTTTCATTTCCAGTTGTACTTCTCTCGGTTGAATATTAAGTTTTTAAATATTCGTAAATTCGTGTTGTGACAAATACAAATAAATGTTGTTGTGAATACCTGCATATAGAAACAACTTACTGCCGCTGTCTCACAACGATGCAGGCTGGGCATGATTCGATTCGACCCAACAATTTGGGATCGGATCGTGACAATCAACAATTAGTATGAGGCCTAAACTCAATACTGGACAATATGAAGACCTAAATTAAAATATTAAATATTATAACCTCATAATTAACCTTATCTTTTTCACCTATCAACTAATGCTTGTACTGTTTTTTGAATTTGGGTATAAATATGTATTGCAAAGGTTTTGGCTTATTCTATATATGCTATACCCTTGTTAGCAATTCGGTAAACGAAAAAAATTCGGGGCGACAAAAGTACGAGTATAAATCGACACAATATAAGTAAAATACGGTAAAAAATTCGGTCAAAAAATAATATAACGAAAAACATTCGGATTAGATTTAATTCGTATTTAGTACATTTCATATGAACAAATTCGGCACTAAAAATTCGGCATATATATATATGGCCCACCGACCTCTACTCCTTCATAAACAAGGGTTCAGTGTGAGAATAAGATGAGGTTGGGGAACATTATATAAAGAAAAGAAAGTGAAAGTAGGATGGAAAACCTAAATGTTTTTCTTTGATTGTTGCAAGCAACATGTGCAAAGATTCTTAGGTTTCTTTTTTTGGTTACAGTTGTAAAATTTTTTCTTCTTTTCTTTTGATAATTGTGCCAGTTTTAATATTTAATAGCAGTAAGAGTCAAGAAAGTGAGAACTGTTGGGTTTTTCAGTCAAGTTTTTTTGGCCGAATGTTTTAAAAATTCGTACGGTACGTGTTTAAAACTCCACAGGCTTAAAATTCGCGTACAAGTCCGAATTTTTCAAACGTACGTAACTATTATACGTTTATGTAAGATACGAAAAAAATCGTGTATAATACGCGTTTTATTCGATTGGTTGCTAACAAGGTGCTATACACTGCAAGCATGTGAACTTTGTATCTCTTTTTCTTTTTGTTAAATATTGAAAGAATATTCATTTTGGTACATTTAAATTGAGTATAACATCGAAATAATGGTCACGTTGAACTTTACTTTTATCACATTTCCTTTAACAACAATTATTTTGACACAAATAAAAAAAAGCAACGAAACTACGAGAGAAGAGTGTTGGTAGGAATATAATAACTTTGATATGAACATGGATTAAAGTATAAAATTCGAAAGAATCTGTTAAATTAATTTGTACAAATCCATCAAAGTTCTTAATTTTTTTTTTTTTTAAATTAGCTAGTAGAATACTGGAATTCTACTAAACCTGTCAAACTATTTTTTTAAAAATGGATCTTTTAAATTCCTTTAAATCATCTAAACTCTTAAGTGACTACACACTCCTAATACTTAAAATAAACAACCTTAGATGTACATATCCAATTCATGTTCTTCGAAGTTTCGAACACAAAACAAATAGACAAATCTATTCTACTATATAATAGGAAAACTTAGATGGTGAAACTTTTGAATTTCGAAAATACCCTTACATACTTATACTAATCTATTTTACTATATAATAGGAAAACTTAGATGGTGAAACTTTTGAATTCCGAAAATATCCTTACATACTTATACTAATTAAAAATAGTTCATCTATTCTACTATATAATAGGAAAACTTAGATGGTGAAACTTTTGAATTCCGAAAATACCCTTACATACTTATACTAATTAAAAATAGTTCATTAATTTTAATAATGACAACTTAATAATTAGGAAGACTACCCTTTGATCTTCATAAAGAGTCTTCATAAACTAATTAAAAAAATGTTAAAATACGTACGATGCACGTGCACATATGCTAGTCAAAATAACGAAAAAGGAGCCAAGAAAGTGCATTATGCTGCAATCCGTATTCCGAATTCAAATAACTACACTCCATAGAAACGAAATTTTGTTTTCCCGCCTTATTTTTTTTTTTCCCGGTTTTCTTTGGTCCAGCTCACCAATCCCCGCGTCCATAGAAACGAAAAGTTCTAATCAATCCCAACCATCAAAATCTCAATAGAACCAACGACCCTGATCTCGGCAGCTCACCAATCCGCTACTCCTCCTAACTCTCCAATCACAGACTCTCACCACTTCTTTTATAAACAGAAGCACTCTCTTCCATTTCTTCTCACTCGCAACCAAAAATACTATTCTAGTACATTCGAAGACTCAAACCAAAACCCTTCCTATTACTAATGGCGCCCAAGGCCGAGAAGAAGCCCGCGGAGAAGAAGCCGGCGGCGGCGGAGAAGCCGGCGGAGGAGGAGAAGGAGAAGCCGGCGAAGGCCGCCGAGAAGGCCCCCGCCGGCAAGAAGCCCAAGGCCGAGAAGAGGATCCCATCGAAGGATGCTTCCGCCGGCGACAAGTCGAAGAAGAAGAAGAAGAAGGCGAAGAGCGTGGAGACCTACAAGATCTACATCTTCAAGGTCCTGAAGCAGGTCCACCCGGACATCGGGATCTCGAGCAAGGCCATGGGGATCATGAACTCCTTCATCAACGACATCTTCGAGAAGCTCGCCGGGGAGTCGTCCCGGCTGGCCAGGTACAACAAGAAGCCCACCGTCACTTCCCGCGAGATCCAGACCTCCGTCCGCCTCGTCCTCCCTGGGGAGCTCGCCAAGCACGCCGTGTCCGAAGGGACGAAGGCGGTGACCAAGTTCACCAGCTCCTAGAAATGTAACTAGAGTTTCTGTGTGGAAATGGAGTGGTGGATGTTTAAGTTGAACCAGTGTTTAATTACTTTAATGAAGTACGTTTTGTTTACTTGTGGTGTTTGGATATATGGTTGTGTTCTTGAGAAGGGACTTCTAAATATGATTCCAGGATCTTTCTAAATATGGTTGTGTTACTTGCGGTGTTTGGAAATGGAGTGGGGGAAGAAAATATTTCCTCTTCTATTTTTATTTATCTTTTAAATGAATGACTTTATTTTTTAATATTTTGATTCCGTGAACCAAATATAGTCTAAGGTTCTATCTAGTATATATGACTAATATGATAAAAACTACAACACAATTTTTTACATATTAATGGTGTCCAAAAGGATATCTTTGTTCTATTATAATTATGTCCATGTTGGTATTTCTATAATTTGTGGTCTCTTGCCATCGTCCAACTTGTCCTGGACGTGATCTACTATTGAGATATGCTTCCATTTGTGCTCTCAAAAATTTATCTCTACTTTGTGGATTCATATATTTGTTTATTTATCACGGACATGATGCAAAAACATGCTATATTTCTTTCCGCTTGTCAACCAATCTTAGCTTATGTTTCAGAACTAACATTAGATTAGGCCTCTTCTTTTTGGAAAATTCTAAATACACATGAAAAATTACTTAGTTTAGTCCATTATTCTTTTAATTTATTTACAAATTTGTGTATTAGAAAAATTGTTTCAAACTAGCCTAATTTTTTTTAGGACTGTAAAAAAAAATTCATAATTATTTTTACAAATATTTTGGCAGTTCTAATTTTTTGAACTGTCAAAAAAAATTGACGCCAAATATTTCGATAGTCCTCCTTCTTTCTTACTCCTCCTCCCCTTTGCCCCCTCCTCTCCTGCCTCCTCCTCCTCCTCCTCCTCCTCTCCTTAACCTCCTCTTCTTCTTCTTGAGGTCGAGCGTCGCCGGAGTTTGAGGGAGTCAGATTATGTTGGGAGGGGGGAGGAGGAATGTAGGCTGCTCAAAAAAAAAAAAAAAACAGATTGTCCTGAATAAAAGTTTGGTCAACCTGAACTAGCATCAAGTAACTATTCTCTCGTGACTATTATGCATCTATTGATCAACATCTATACTCATCTGTTTGGCTCCCAATAATTTGGATAAAGCTCGGGTTAAACCCTAGGAGGTAGAAATACTTCAAAATTTGGAACTACTTAACAAATTATGCATTATATAGACGCTCCAAAGTAAATGATGACACACCATGACAGAGTGTTGTCCCCACCTGATATTTTGGTGCACATATTTGATGTAATGTAGTTGTTATTTTCGGATTTTATTGTATTTGAAGTGTTTGGATCTGTGTTTATCTTCACTTTTGATTAAAAGTGAGCTAAGTCTATTAAAGTACCATGGTTTTTTTTTTCACTTTTAGTTTTATTCTTTTAGAGCTTTTAGTTGCATGTATAGAGGCTTATGATAAAGAATTGTAATGGTTTATTGATTTTACTATAATTTGAGTTTTTTTTCCTAAATTAAAATGGGGGTTCTAGCGTTGAAGGATTCAAATCCATGATATGGATGGACATGGAGACATGGACATAACAGTGAGGTAATCATGATATAAACGTTAACAGGTTTAATGAGACAAGTGACAATCAACTTATGATTAATAAATTAAATTTTATTAGTTTGATATTTTTATGTTAATTATTCTATTTGTTATAATACTCAGTGACATGGATGATTAAATAAATTTCTTTTATTTGGATAATGGTAGGTTGTGGTCTATACTAATATATAACCAAAATATCGTAAATATTGTTGGATTTTTAGCCTTTAGTTTTGGTTTTTAGTCCCACATCGGCTAGAAAGGAATGTGTATCTCCATATATATGAGTCTTTGCTCTTTATGGAGATGCACTTGTAGTGCACATGGGTGTGTGCCATGTGGGATTAATTATTAATGGTATAAAGGCTTAATCAACAATTAATAAGCTGTAAGCTTTTTGCTCTTGGAAATTTATTTCCATGGAGCTAAGCTCCTACGACTCGGACTCGGGCTCATGAGGCGTAATGTGGCATTTTGTTGGCGCACTTTGCACTTAGCACGTCAGCATCGTCGCGCTCGTTGCGCGAACCACTTGCGCGACCTCGTTGCGCGGCCCACGCAGTGTGCGTAGAGTGCGTATGGCTGGCTGCATATTAGAGCGGGAACGGTTGCAGCAGTTGCTGCACTTTCAGGAGTGGTTCAGCCACTACCCTGAAGTTCAGGCAACTGCTTGGCAACCGCCCCGTGGGCTATATATGCAGGTTCTCTCCTCTCTCTCAGTGTTGGAGAAATCAGAATTCCAGAGAGAAAACTCTAAGTGTTCTTTAACACAACAGAGTAGTGAGCGTATTTTTTAACACAAACACTAGTACTTTTTAGTACGCGTGGGTTCTGTTACTTCAGAAACAGAGAGAAGAGTAGAGCCATTGCCAGAGGAGTTCGCCGTCTTCCGAGGAGTCAGAAGAGCAGAAGTGTTCCAAGGTTTTCCGTCAACCTTGCTGGTTCCTGGAAGCTGTTCGCAGAGGGCGAATAAAGCTTTGAGCAACGGTGATCATTCACCCCAGCAATTCCATCTCTCGCCTGTCACCCTTCTGTTGCCTTTAGCAGTTCTGTCAGTATCTTCTTTTTAGAAGGCACTACTGCCAGTTTGCTACGATCACGAAAATCTCTTTAGATTATTCGTGAATTACGATATCTTTTTAGATCTCGTAATTTGCAGAATCCTTCTGGATCTCTGTTGCAAAACCTTCTTTAAGGAATTGCATTTGAAACATTGTCTTTACAACTGTTTCAGTTTCTGTATTTTCCATCGAAAAGCGTGCCCCGGCGTTCCCGGCAATAACAATCTCAAAACTTTATTGCTACGATGGAAAATATTAATGCTTCACTCCTCAATACTGACTTTTGCAAATTAGAAAAGTTTGATGGAGAGCATTATCAAGTCTGGAAGAGGAAGGTTTATCTCACTCTTCAACTTAGAGACGTTGATCACGTATTGCTTGAAGAGGAACCTACTGTTCCAGATACAGGATCTGCTGCCGCAATCACTGCGGCTACTAAACTTCAGGCCAAGTGGAGAAGGGAAAATAGCATTTGCAGGTTGCTTATCCTGAATGCTATGGAGGATTCTCTAGCAGAATTCTACAGTAAGAAACCAATTGCCAGAGACATATGGGAGTCTCTGGAAAAACTGTACGAAGAAGACAAGAACAGGAGCAAAATATTTGTGGTTGAAAAATATCACAAATGGCTCTTTGAGGACGAGAAGTCCATGCTGTCGCAGGTCAAAGAATTTCTGAAGTTACGACAGAAATTGGAAGACAAGGCTATGTCCCTCCCCGACAAGTTTGTTGTTGGAGGGATTGTCTCAAAGCTTCCCGCTGGATAGAGCAAGTTCTATGCAAACATGCATAGGAAGAAGTTGGAGATCACCCTTGAAGATCTCCTACAGGAAATCTATGTTGAGGACCAGATGCGGGCTCAACTGAAGGTGGACACACTGTCCAAGCAATTGGCTAACGCCAATCTGGTTCAGACCAAGGAACCAAAGGGAAAAGGAAAGCGTGCAGATTTCCAGAAGAAGAAGAAGAACCCTAACAACTTGAATGTTAAGGGAACATCTTTCAAGTCAAAGAAATCTAAGACAAAGATGCCTTGTTTCAAGTGTGGCCAGTTGGGCCATTTCAAAAGTGAATGCACAGCACCGGCCAAGAAATCAGAGCAAGGTGAGCCTAGCAAAGTCTCAATGATTACTGATGTAATTGCTATGATTGGACAGGTTGATGCTGTAGGATCTGATTCAGACTGGTGGGTAGATACTGGAGCCACCTGCCATGTCTGCTCCAGTAAGGAGTGGTTCACCACCTACACACCCACTTCTGAAGCGGTTGTGATGGCGAACCAAGCACAAGCTGAAGTTCTAGGGATCGGGACGGTTATTCTGAAGCTGACTTCTGGCAAGTCTCTGACGCTTCAAGGCGTGAAGCATGTACCTGCTATCGCCAAGAACCTGATCTCGGGAGGCTTACTCTGCAATGCAGGCCTCAGGATGGACATCAATGCTGGTCAGATGGTGATGTCTATCAAGGGAACATATTTCGGGAAAGCTTTTTATACCAAAGGAATGTTCAAGATTCAGCTTGTAAATCAGTCCAATGTAATTAATGAAATCACTCCTTCTGCTTATACTCTTGAGTTGTGGCATAATAGGCTAGGACATGTTCATTGTAAACGAATAAACAGAATGTCTAGTCTAGGACTTATCTCCAAGTGTGGGGGTAAGGTAGAGAAATGTGAAGTTTGTGCTCAAACGAAGATCACAAGGAAACCCTTTCCTCGGGTTAATCGAAGTACAGATCTTCTGGAGTTGGTATACTCAGATATCTGTGACTTCAAATAGTTCTCTACAAAGGCCGGAATGAAGTATTTCATAACCTTCATCGACGACTTCTCAAAGTATGCGTTCGTCTACTTGCTGAAGGCTAAAGACGAAGCATTCGAGAAGTTCAAGGAGTTCAGAGCCGAAGCTGAGCGGCAGACTGGACAACAACTCAAAAGGATAAGAAGTGATCGAGGTGGGGAGTACAGGTCTCATGAATTTGCATCGTTCTGTAAGGAACATGGAATTGTCAATGAGACTACGGCTCCGTACTCTCCTCAATCAAACGGAGTAGCTGAGAGGAAGAACAGGACGTTGACAGAAATGATAAATTTAATGTTGTTGACTGCTGGCCTTCCTAAGTGCTACTGGGAAGAAGCTGCATTGACGGCCACTTATATTCTAAATAGAGTGCCTCATGCAACTTCAGACGTTACTCCTCATGAACTCTGGTTCAAGGTCAGACCTAACTTGAATGTCATTCGAGTGTGGGGGTGTCTGGCGTATGTCAAGCTTCCAGATCTAAAGATTCAGAAACTTGCGACAAGGACTACAAAGATGATCTTCTTGGGGTATGTCGAGAAGAGTGATGCTCGAAAATTTCTTGATATTGAGTCAAGTCATATCATTGAATCTCGCGATGCAGAATATTTTGAAGACAAGTTTGCAAGGCACAAGAATATTGTTCTTCCGGATGTTCCGAAGAATAATGAGGGTGCACAAGAAACTGAAGTCTTCAATGAAGATGTGGTCCAAGAAGATGTTGTTGTTGAAACAACGGTTGAACCAGAACAAGCTGAGCCGTCAGCTAAGCGTGTGAGGAGGCCGAAGGACTTCGGAAGTGACTTTGTCACCTATCATGTGGAAGCAGATCCGCTTACCTATGATGAGGCGATGAAGACCAGAGACGCAGTTTTCTGGAAGGAGGCGATTGACAATGAGATTGATTCCATCACCTCAAATAACACTTGGGTGTTGGTTGATCTTCCTGAAGGAGCGAAACCCATCGGATGCAAATGGATCTTCAAGAAGAAGATGAAAGCAGACGGAACTATTGACAAGTTCAAGGCTAGGTTGGTAGCCAAGGGGTTTTCTCAGAAGCAGGGGATTGACTACTTTGACACATATGCTCCAGTAGCCCGGATGACCACCATCAGAATGTTGATTGCTCTCGCAGCAATAAATAAGATGGTGATACATCAGATGGATGTGAATACGGCTTTCCTAAATGACGAGCTGACCGAAGAGATTTACATGCAACAGCCAGAGGGATTTGTCATCAGAGGTCTTGAAGACAAAGTCTGCAAGTTGGTGAAATCCTTGTACGGTCTTAAACAGGCTCCCAAGATGTGGCATGAGAAATTTGACAAAGTTATAAGGTCAAATGGCTACATGGTCAGCGATACGGACAAGTGTGTTTACACGAAGTTCGCTGATGGAAGAGGTGTGATCGTTTGTCTGTACGTGGACGACATGCTTATCCTAGGTACGGATATTAGATGTGTCACGGAGACAAAGAAATTCATCTCAAGCAAGTTCAGTATGAAGGACTTGGGGGAAGCTGATGTGATCTTAGGGATCAAGATCATCCGGACAGACACTGGACTAGCGCTGTCACAGTCTTATTATATTGAGAAAATGATCACTCGTTATGGGTATCGGGATCTTCCAGGGATCGATACGCCGTACAGGTGTGATCTGAAGCTGAAGCCTAATTCAGGGGAAAGCGTCAGGCAGCTGGAGTATGCAAGCGTAATTGGGAGTTTGATGTATGCTACTACTGCCACAAGGCCTGACATAGCTTTCGCCGTAGGAATGCTGAGTCGTTTTACGAGCAATCCAGGTGTTGAATACTGGAAAGCTGTGGAACGGGTTATGAGATATCTCAAGAAGCCTCAGACATATGCACTGTACTACAGCGGAGATCCGTCGGTAGTGGAAGGCTTCAGTGATGCCAGTTGGTGCTCAGAGGTGGAGAGCGAGAGGTCCACAGGTGGATACATTTTCACAATGGGTGGAGCTGCTATATCGTGGAAGTCGAAGAAGCAGACTATGCTCTCGCGGTCATCCATGGAATTTGAGTTCTTTGCACTTGATACCGCAGCCGAGGAAGCAGAATGGCTTCGGGAGCTCATGTATGATCTTCCAGTGGTTGGGGCGCAAATACCGGCGATACCGATATACTGCGACAACCAGGCGACTGCGGCGGTGGCATCAAATGACCTTTTCAACGGGAAGAAGAGGACTGTGCGGTTGAAGCACAGGGCAGTACACGTGTCACTCCCCGTTCCCAGAATAAAGTATTTTATACGTGTACTTCTTGAATGTACTTATTCAATATTTATCATGCATTTATTTTGTATTTAAATTCTTCAAATTTGCGCTTATTAATTTTTTTTGTATTTTATTTTCTGCTTTTTCTTGGCTCTTGGTTCATTTCGGTTCATGGGAAACCAACTTGGTTCGGTTTGGTTCAACATGGAAAGGAATGGGTGGCTTAGATTTGGTGGAGAGAATGAATGGTGGAGATCCACTTGACCTTGATATAAAAGTTCTTCTTCCACTCTCTCTCTTCATTCATTCACATTTACTCCTCCACCAAACCCTAACCCATTTGGAGAGGCAAGTACATCTTGCACACCATGAGAGATTTCATGCATCCCCAATTATTTTTAGTTTATGTTATTCATCTTCTCTTCCTCTACAAGTTTAGGTCTTGAAGTTTTTGTTTTCCATGGATGGTTGGGTGTAGATCTAAGTTTTAAGTTTTGGTTTTCATATAAAATTTAGGGTTTTGATCTATCAAACATTGTTGTTTTCAAAATTAAGTGGTTCCATGTTGTAGAGAATTTGATTCTACTAAAGTTTGGCTTTTGAAAAATTAGATTTCAATTTATTTAGTGGAAGTTATGGCAAAAAGTATTTTGGTTCGTTCCTATATTCATCTGCAGCACGCACAGCATGTCGCGGAAGGCACACAGCATGTCGCAGAAGGCGCATGTCGCAGTAGGCGCATGTTGCAATGAGGCGCATGTCGCGGAAGGCACACAGCATGTCGCAGTAGCCGCATATCATGTCGCGCATGAGCCGCATTAAGGCGCATGTCGCAGTAGGTGCATGTTGCATGAGGCGCATGTCGCGGTAGGCGCATATCATGTCGCAGTTGAGCCACATGAGGCGCATGTCGCGGTAGGCGCATATCATGTCGCAGTAGGCGCATGTTGCATGAGGCGCATGTCGCGGTAGGCGCATATCATGTCGCAGTTGAGCCACATGAGGCGCATGTCGCGGTAGGCGCATATCATGTCGCAGTTGAGCCACATGAGGCGCTTGTCGCGATAGGCGCATATCATGTCGCAGTTGAGCCACATGAGGCGCATATCATGTCGCAGTAGGCGCATATGGTGTCGCAGTTGCATGCATGTCGCAGAATAGGCCGCATATGCATAATTTGGTTGTTTCTGACTGTTATATGTCCTAATTAACTGAATTGTGGCTAGAATTTCTTTTAACTTCCAACATGAATTTGTTGATCTTTTCCTTGGATTCAAGAATATGTTACCAACTATTTTATACTAGTTATGGACTGGACCATGCTTAATACTAATTGACCTTCATGCCTTGATACCATTGATAATAATGGGTATCTTGACTAATTGATCATGCATTCCTAGTTGGAACTAAGAGACTGGCTAGTCGTCTTATTGAATGAAATGAATGAGACACGTTCATGTAATGAACTATTGTACTCGATTAGCCGATCTCGAATATTGGCATACAGGCACATGCAGGCTTCAAATTGTTATTTATCTATTTTACGAAAATAGCATGTGTACCTTATGGTCAAGGCATGATTACTCCGTGGTTAGATTTGATTGTTGCATCACGCTATGTAAAACCTACAACCTAGCCGCACGGGTATCGTTGTAGAGTTGCGCATATCGTACCCCGTACGAAGGTACTCATTTGAATGACCATGATCCACGGCATGGAACTTCACTCAACGTAGAGACTATTAAGTTAAATAAAATAATGATGGCATGGAGAGAATGGATTCCCGAGTTCTTACATGGCAGCCCCCTTGGGACTATTAAGTGCCCGACGGGCCGGCTGGTTCCCACAGATACGATAAATCTGTCACACGGGCAGGGAACGGTATCTGCTTATATTATTGTACATGCTATAACGGCGGGCGTTCCGCTGGGACTCGTCTAACTACATGATTGGCGCAATTGATTGATTGGATAGACTAGCCTTGCTTGCACATAGTAAGAACTGAGAAATCCCTAATTGCATAATTCCAGGATAACTTGGGACTCACAATAGCAAGCCGTAGGAATTGATTGGCCGTTCAAAGATGATTTGTTTGTGTATTGTATCTACTCTGTTGCCTAACTAAGATGATCAGAATGTCAGGGCGTGACGGGCCAACTTCTGTCCTTGTTTGGTTGGGAGGTTGGTTCGAAGTGTCGTAATGTTATGTGAATCCTAGTGGAAAGCAGAGATCTATTATTATATTCTCTTATTACTGGTTTTAATTCCTCATATCGTGCTTCCTTGTGGTACTTGCTATTAGAGGTCTAACCTCTCTGGTTTTGCATGGCCAGATTTAGAGCCGGTTTCCGAAGACTCAGCTTAATTCCACCTCCAAGATGGTCAATACTAGAGGAATGATCGCAGGAGGACTCGAGTGGGTTTCCTTACTTCACCGCTCGTTTTGTTATTTACTTAATACCCTGCCGTTTGGCTCCGACATGTTAGTCGGATTGTCTTGCACTTACTTTTGCATAATTGTAACTAAAGTCAGACTACAGCTGATAACAATTATGTATATACTTGCTATACCATCTGGCTATGTTTTGTAAAGCCAGATCTCAAGAACATTTTGACTGAGCGTTTGGGACGCCTTACTGCTTTATCTTACATGTTCTCTATTTCTGTTTCTTGTTTTGAATGATTGAGACAATAGATGTGAAATGACCATAGTAAGACTTTCATGTAGTATGTACCCCCTCGTCTGGTTAGACAGCATTGATCGTATTATACGGTATTCATCTACCCGTAATACGTAGCTGGCTGAGTCATTCCCCCGCTCTCCAGTATTCTGGTTCTGGGACGTGACAACACGATCTTATCAAGAGAGGTGTTATTGCAGTAATTGATGTTCGGAGTCAGGAGAACCTGGCGGATCCGTTCACCAAGGGCCTCAAGTGCCAGCTGGTCGATGACACAGCTTGTAAAATGGGCTTGAAGGCATTCTGATATTGTATTCCTACCATAAAGTTTTATGCTATTAGTTCAAAGATTTATCTACTAGGCATCTAGCTTTTGGTTCAAGGGAGGACCACTAATCGGAAGAATATCAAGAACGGTGGGTACATGTTCTATTGGGCATGGAGAGGTTACGGACCTATAACCACTGTTGTCTACTGTTGTTTTCTGCGGAAAACAGGTCCTGTGAAAGGTTGGCTTAAATGCCTTAATGAGTTCTCAGGCATTTGGAATGTCTGGTATGCTTTACAGGAAGCATGGTAGCACAGCACTACAAGGAGTGTGACTCCATGCTATGTGTGGCGGTAACTCCACCATGAGGTTCTCGAAGGAGGTAAAGCCTCGGCTATGTTAGCCAAGTCACAGCGGCATAGCACCGCAAATAGGCAGTTGGCCTAATGCTGTATATTGAATTAAAGAGGGATGTAGTCAGCACTACAAAGAGGAGGTGTTCCTCATGTTACGGGTGGCACGACACCACAATGAGGTAAACCCGGCTAGGGATAAAGCCTCGGCCTTGCAAGCCATGTCGTAGCGGAGTAACACCGCACAGAAGCGTAAGGCTTAATGCTGGGTAGTTTGGCACTACAAAGGGGCTAGACCTCATGCTGCGGGTAGTATGATACTACGATGAGGTTCCCGATGATTCGGGGTAAGGTCCTCGGCTTAAGGCCATGTCATAGCGGCGTAGCACCGCAAAGGAAGCGTTGGACGCTTCATGCCATGTCTCTTTAATAAAGAACTCACCTATAGTGTATGGACAAAGAGATATCAGGCCGTCTCTTGAGGGTAAACTTGTAGATGCCCAATATTATACACTGAAACCAGGCTGGCACACGGCCTTAAATGTGCAGCCAGAAGTACATGTAACTACATTATGTGAGTGGAAAGAATTTCAGCTATGATGCAGAATTCAAGGCTTAGTCCATTCTTGTATTATAGTTTAATTTTTGACTCACGTGGGAAGATTCAAGTCTTAAGTGGCATCTATCCTAAAAACATAATGGACAGTTACTGTGGAGAACACTCGTACTCATATATATAGAGATATGTGGGGAATTGTTGGGTTTTTAGCCTTTAGTTTTGGTTTTTAGTCCCACATCGGCTAGAAAGGAATGTGTATCTCCATATATATGAGTCTTTGCTCTTTATGGAGATGCACATATAGTGCACATGGGTGTGTGCCATGTGGGATTAATTATTAATGGTATAAAGGCTTAATCAACAATTAATAAGCTGTAAGCTTTTTGCTCTTGGAAATTTATTTCCATGGAGCTAAGCTCCTACGGAGCTTAGCGACTCGGACTCGGACTCGGACTCGGACTCGGACTCGGACTCGGGCTCGGGCTCGGGCTCAAGGGCTCATGAGGCGTAATGTGGCGTTTTGTTGGCGCACTTTGCACTTAGCACGTCAGCATCGTCGCTAGGCGCATAGTGCGCTTAAGTTGCGCTCGTTGCGCGAACCACTTGCGCGACCTCGTTGCGCGGCCCGTTACGCGAGCCCAGTTACGCAGCCCAGTACGCAGCCCAGTACGCCCAGTACGCGCAGTGTGCGCAGCGTGCGTAGAGTGCGCAGTGTGCGCAGCGTACGCAGTGTGCGTAGAGTGCGTATGTGCGTATGGCTGGCTGTATATTAGAGCGGGAACGGTTGCAGCAGTTGCTGCACTTTCAGGAGTGGTTCAACCACTACCCTGAAGTTCAGGCAACTGCTTGGCAACCGCCCCGTGGGCTATATATGCAGGTTCTCTCCTCTCTCTCAGTGTTGGAGAAATCAGAATTCCAGAGAGAAAACTCTAAGTGTTTTTTAACACAACAGAGTAGTGAGCGTGTTTTTTAACACAAACACTAGTACTTTTTAGTACGCGTGGGTTCTGTTACTTCAGAAACAGAGAGAAGAGTAGAGCCATTGCCAGAGGAGTTCGCCGTCTTCCGAGGAGTCAGAAGAGCAGAAGTGTTCCAAGGTTTTCCGTTAACCTTGCTGGTTCCTGGAAGCTGTTCGCAGAGTGCGAATAAAGCTTTGAGCAACGGTGATCATTCACCCCAGCAATTCCATCTCTCGCCTGTCACCCTTCTGTTGCCTTTAGCAGTTCTGTCAGTATCTTCTTTTTAGAAGGCACTACTGCCAGTTTGCTACGATCACGAAAATCTCTTTAGATTATTCGTGAATTACGATATCTTTTTAGATCTCGTAATTTGCAGAATCCTTCTGGATCTCTGTTGCAAAACCTTCTTTAAGGAATTGCATTTGAAACATTGTCTTTACAACTGTTTCAGTTTCTGTATTTTCCATCGAAAAGCGTGCCCCGGCATTCCCGGCAATAACAAATATTATAATATTTTTGTGTGCCTAAAAATGTCAATATTGTTGATTTTAAATTTGTAGTACATATTTATTAGTGATTAATTGTGAAAGAAGATAACTAATAAATATTTGAGATGTAGTATTTTTTTTTTTCACAGTCAGAAAGAATATTTGAGATTATTTAACTTTTAAATATAATTAGGATAATTAAATACTTAACTCTTTTTTATTAATATTAAATAATAGTAATGACTATTATTATTATTATATTATTATATATGCCGTTTATGTCAGTCTAGCTCATCGATCCACCGCTTCAATTTCTGCTAAGATATTGACTCAATCTAGACCATCAGATCTCCTTCTAATCGAACAGCCAGCTTAATCCACGTCATCAATCCGTGACTACATCTTCCTTCCCCATCAGAGCCGACCTCCCTTATACCTTATAAATAACCACATCCCCTTTTGTTTCTCCTTCATCGCAGGCTACATCGAAAACCCTAAATTTTTCCCCAACCATCAAACCCCCAATTTCCATTTCGATTACTAATGGCGCCTAAGGCCGAGAAGAAGCCCGCGGAGAAGAAGCCGGCGGCGGCGGAGAAGCCGGCGGAGGAGGAGAAGGAGAAGCCGGCCAAGGCCGCCGAGAAGGCTCCCGCCGGCAAGAAGCCCAAGGCCGAGAAGAGGATCCCGTCGAAGGATGCCCCCGCTGGCGACAAGTCGAAGAAGAAGAAGAAGAAGGCGAAGAGTGTGGAGACTTACAAGATCTACATCTTCAAGGTCCTGAAGCAGGTCCATCCGGACATCGGGATCTCGAGCAAGGCCATGGGGATCATGAACTCCTTCATCAACGACATCTTCGAGAAGCTCGCCGGGGAGGCTTCTCGTCTCGCTCGGTACAACAAGAAGCCCACCATCACCTCCCGCGAGATCCAGACCTCCGTCCGTCTCGTCCTCCCCGGGGAGCTCGCCAAGCACGCTGTCTCCGAAGGGACCAAGGCCGTCACCAAGTTCACCAGTTCTTGAATGAATTTGATTGCTGCTTGTGAAAATTAGGGTTTCCCCCAACAGTATCTCTATGTTCTCTTATATTTCTTGGGTTTTGTCTGGTCATCTGTATGAATCGTTCTAAAATCTAATGCAATATCCATTAAATTCTTGATTACTTTGTGGTTGAATAGGGTCCGACTATTGACACTCCATCTATTTCTAAGTTGACCCCAATTTATTTTCATAACTTAAGTTGTATTATGAAATGACTGTTTTATCCTTTTCTTATTTCTAATTCTACCCAAACCCAAACATCCATAGGACCCCACCCCTTCACTAACCCCACCCCTTCAATAACTAATCCAAAAACCCTAGAAGACATTATTTGAAGCTTGAAGAAATTACAATGGAGGGCCAAAGTAATGATAGAAGATCTCCCGTACCCAATGTAAGTCCTACCAATGTTTTTTTCAAGTATTGATTCGGCTGTTTCGATTTTCAGAAAAAAACAAAATTCGCGGACTGTTCGACCATAACAAGTCGGACAAGTCTATACTGTTCGACTAGGGAAGGTCGAACGTTTTTTGAACTGTCCGACCTGTATTGGTCGAATAGTATAGACTTGTCCGGAATATGACGGTTCGAACAGTTCTTTTTTTTGAATTAAATTTAAAAGTTTTATTTTCCAACCTAATCCGATATTTGTATTTATCTTCATAGGAAAACACTTCAGATGACATTGCGGTTAACACTGAGATGAGTATTGTCACGCACCCGATGTACGAACAACAACTTGATTTCACTGAAGAATTTCAAACTGATCAATTATTTGTTAGTCGAGAGTCATTGGTGAATTGGGTACGATCGATAGGAAACCTTCATAATATAGTAGTTTTGGTTAAACGGTCGGATAAAGGAGAAGGAAGACGAGCTCGAGTAATCCTGGGTTGCGAGCGAGGGGGTAAATATGTGCGACGGAAGGTAAAAGTTGATGAAGCAAATTTGGCTAATATTGCGAAGAAGCGAAGACCTGAACGGCTTACGGGCACGAAAAAATGTGATTGTCCGTTTCAGTTGAAAGGAGTACAATGCAATGATGTTGGGCAATGGTCACTTAAGGTTATGTGCGGCACACATAATCACCCAATGGGCCGAAATTTGGTTGGGCACTCCTATGTTGGTCGACTAACAGCAGCCGAAGACCAACTCGTCAAAGATTTGACGAAAAATAATACAAGGCCAAAAGATATATTGAGCACGTTGAAGGAATCCTTTGGGGAGAATGAATCGACATTGAAGACAATTTATAATGCTCGTCATAAGCATAGACTTGCCGAGCATGGAGGGCTATCCCAAATGCAATACTTGTTGGGAAAGTTGGAGTCGGAAAAGTATTATTATCTGGTGAGGAGATGTGAGCAAACAGATAGAGTGAAGGATCTTTTTTATGCCCACCCGACAAGTGTGGACTTGTTGCGTGCTTTTCCCAACGTTTTATTGATGGATTGTACCTACAAGACTAATAGGTACAAGATGCCACTATTGGAAGTAGTTGGAGTAACTTCCACGGATATTACATTTTCTGTGGCGTGTATATATTTGGAGGCGGAACGGGAGGACAATTATATATGGGCGCTTAGTACGATTAAAGATCTATTTGCTCAATCAAGCTTACCCAATGTCATTGTCACTGATCGTGAGATTGCACTTATGAATGCTATCAGTGTTACGTTTCCCAGTGCTGCACATTTGCTATGTCGGTGGCATATAAGCAAGAATATATTGGCTAACTGTAAGAATTTATTTCGTACGAAGGAGAAGTGGGATTCTTTCAATAACTCTTGGAATTCGTTGATTCTTGCTGAAGATCAACTGAGATTCAATGAATTACTTAGAAGATTTCATGAAGATTTCCGGGATTACCCAAAAGCAGTTAATTATGCTGTGAAGAATTGGATAGAGCCGTATAAAGAAAAATTTGTTTCATGTTGGACTAATAATGTCATGCATTTTGGGAACACGGCGAGTAGTAGGTATGTGTTTTTTTTACATATGAATGTTTTTTTTACATATGAATGTTTTTTTTTACAGTATTACGTGAGTTTTTTGACTCCATGTTTTCGATACTCACAGGGCCGAGAGTGCACACGCAAAGTTGAAAAAACAACTTGGGACTAGTCAATCAACTTTCGAGATATCGTGGGAAAGGATACATAGTCTGCTGACAAATTCACACAACCAAATTAAGAGCTCATTTGAGACGAGCCTTAATGTGACACCCCATCGATACAGTTCTCCCTTGTTTAAGATTATTCGCGGGTTGGTGTCTCATAATGCTCTCAGTAGGATTTATGACGAGTTGAAGAGTTTAGATGATACCGGCGTCGATCCCCTACTTTGTGGTTGTGTGTTGAGAAGAACTTGCGGGCTACCTTGTGCACATGAGCTTGCACAGCTAAACGGGATGGACAATACATCCAGCTTGATATGGTTGACAAATACTGGAGAAAGCTCGATTGTGAACCTGCCAAAACAGACAAAGTACATGATGAAGATATCCGAAGTCGTTGGGTTGAGACCATGGATAATATTAACCATATGTTTGATGTGGCTAATGATTCCCAAAGGCTCTTATTGCTTAAAAGACTCCGGGAGATATCAGTTCCTTCAACGTCTTTGTTGCTCGAACCGGTTGTCAACACTCGACCTCGTGGTAGGCCAAACAAGAAAAAAACACACAATACAAACTCGACGAAACGTGAGCGAAGCAAATTTGAAATTGTTGAAGCCGCTCACGATAGTTGTTTACCGTTGGAGCAAACTTTAATTGTCGGTGGACCCCCGTCGGCAAAACCAATGTTTACTTCTATTCGAAGGAAGAAGGTACCGGATAAACGTAAGTCATTGCGCAATGACACCCTTATTGCATATCTGGAGAAGATTCCACCTCGATTTCATTCGTACGTGTCGAGTGTGGTAGACGTTCTTGGGGATGGACATTGTGGTTTCCGATGCGTAGCCCATGCAATAGGTTTGGGGGAGGAGTCATGGGCAAAAGTACGTAATGACCTCATGCAAGAGTTGTCATCGAGGGTCGATTTATACGGCAAGTGTTACTTGAGTAAGGGCTCTCCCGCACAATTACTTGAATCTTTGAATTACTTCTCAGCTCCGGTTATGGACACAAAATACTGGTGGAGATATCCCGATAATTATTTGTTGGCGGCATCGGCGTACAACATGGCGTTTGTCCACATTCATGAGCTGGAGAGCGCTACGTTTCTTCCTATGGTGACAGAAGTTCCGACGAATCCTCGGCTAATCTGCATGGCTTTTGTTGACAATAATCATTTCATAGTGGTAATATTTTTCTCCTAATGTGTATTTTTTTGTGTATACAACAACTATTATCTAATATGTTTCAATCCATCTGTATGTAGGTCAATTTGTCCGAAGACGCAATATTACCACCCGTTGTCAGCAGTTGGTCTACTTTGCGTCTTCCGTGTGCATCTGGTTGGGGCAAAATTTTGGAGCATCGGTTGCAGAAGTATCGTGCAACTTTTCCCGTACAAGTCGTGGCTTCACCGATTATATTGAATTGAATTTGCTTCAAGCTCATTAATTATTTGTAATGGAACGTTTGAACGTATAATGAACTTGTGCTAATATTTTGTGGGACATTTGAACGTATAATGAACTGTGGCTCGTATTTTGAGAAATTTATAATGAATTTGTGCTTATATTTTGTGGGACGTTTGAACGTATGTTGCATATGTTAAAACATGTACTGTTCGACCTGTATACGTCGAACATTATTGAACTGTTCGACCTGTATATGTCGAGCAGTATACATATGTTCGACCTGTATATGTCGAACATTTTTGAACTGTTCGACCTGTATATGTCGAACAGTATGCAATTGTTCGACCTGTATACGTCGAACAGTATGCAATTGTTCGACCTGTATACGTCGAACAGTATGCAATTGTTCGACATATGTTTGCCGAACAGCACTGGTACAGGCAATTCACAAGACAAGATATCTAGCGTCGATGACGCATTCGAGTATATCACAAATTATCACAAAACATAACAAGATATCTAGCGTCGATGACGCATTCGAGTATATCACAAATTATCACAAAACATAACAAGAGTTCTAGCGTCGATGACGCATTCGAGTATATTCCAAAATATCACAAAACATAACAAGAGTTCTAGCGTCGATGACGCATTCGAGTATATCCCAAAATATCACAAAACATAACAAGAGTTCTAGCGTCGATGACGCATTCGAGTATATCCCAAAATATCACAAAACATAACAAGAGTTCTAGCGTCGATGACGCATTCGAGTATATCCCAAAATATCACAAAACATAACAAGAGTTCTAGCGTCGATGACGCATTCGAGTATATCACAAATTATCACAAAACAAGATATCACAAATCTACGATCTACGTCGCCTACGTCTACCAGTCTCCCTCGTTGAAGATTCAGGTTCCTCTGGAGACTGTAGCTTCAATGCTCGATATGCTCCGATCATTGCCGTCTCATAGGTCGGAATGTCTAGCGCCTCTCGGTTTGAGATCCATGTCTGGTAGACTGGTTCCAGATATCCCAAAGCATTCCCAATCATGTCCCATGGTTGTGGCCCTGTCTGTGTAGATGTAGTCCCCGCAGCACTAGAGACGTTATCCGGATTCTGGACAATAGGATGTGAAAACTTTTTGTACCAGTCCATATAATCAGGTGAACACTCCCATGCAGGGTTTGCAGTTCTCCCACGGGCTTCGGCAGACAGTACATGGCTGCGCCAGTATTGGAAGTAGCCTCCTAGAACATGGAACGCCAGCTTGTACTTCTGGCTCGTGTTTCCCCGTCGAACCTCATTTGGAAACAACGGAGGATAAGGAACTTTCTGCCGTAGTCCAAATTGTCGAAGGACACGGTCGGGATGATATGGCTCTACATTGTCAAATGCACGTATACATCCATGAAAAAAAGTCACCTCGTCCCGAGGAAAAGTATCCCTCATCCCGTTGTAGGGTGTCCAATTCACCTACAATAAAAATTTAAGCAATTATAGAACACATATATAGCGACAGTAAAAATTTAAGCGAAATTACACTCACATTGTGGACTTGAAGATTGTCCAATACCTCCCTGATGGATGAGATCAGGTTGGTACCTCCTCCAGCATGGGGCCTATTGGCCCACCTCATAGCAAGTGGTTCACCCATCCGATAATTGACGTTATGGGTAGGCCTCGTGAACGGAAAGTACTCGAAGATCCAGGCCTAAAAAAAAAAAAATAATATGAAGCATATTGGTCGGATGTATAACATTAAATTAAAACATATAAGTAGGAGATATAGTTACCTCCAGTAAAGTCAGGTATCCACAAATTTGCCGCACCCCACTCCGAGATGCTACTCCAAGCTGTCGATACAAGAAAGCTAAAGCAGCTGCTCCCCAAGCGTAGTCATCGACGTTGTTGACATTCTCCAGAAGGGCTAGAATTTTTGTGTCAACCCGTGTCCCACTTTTGTCAGCAAAAATGGTGCATCCAAGCACATACCATAAGTACGCACGGGCAGCACGTCTTCTTTTCGACGAATCCGTGCTACTTACATCCGACTCAAATCTAGCCCGGAGCCACTCCATCCGGACCGAGCTACCTCTTTGACTCAATAGCTCATCCTGTGCCTCAATTTCTGATACCCCCAACAATCTACGAATCATCTTCTTAGGGTCCTCCGGTCCCCTTGCTGACACTGGTTCCACCACCGGTAAGCCACTTACCGGGAGTCCGGTAAGACAAAAAACATCATCTAATGTAATTGTCATCTCTCCGAACGGCATGTGAAATGTGTTGGTCTCCGGTTGCCAACGCTCAACAAACGCACAAATTAAATTTTTATTTGGCGTCTTGTACGAAAACGACCTTATGTTGGCTATACGAGAATTTTGAAGGACAGGATTTATGTTACCTTCCAACTTCCATGCGTACAACTTGGTTGTGTGGCACCAACACTTTAACACGTCCCTCTCAATGCCATTCCAAATCTCGTACGCCACATGTGTCTTGAAACTTGGAATAAGTTGTGGATCTTCGGGTCCACCGGGACAAGGACCTGTCAAAATGTCAGGATCCTCATCCTCTTCTTGATCAGTTTGGCGCTCTTCATCAGTGTGGCGCTCTTCATCAGTGTGGCGTTCTTGCTCCGTCTCTTGGTCGGCCGTTTGAGTCGAAGCAACAAGTGCTTGTTGTTGAAGACGTGCAAGTTCCTCCTCTTCAGCCCGACGTCTCCTAGCTGAAGCATGAGTCGTTTCCCTCCTACTAGTTTGCTTTCCTACAAGTTCCACCAAAATAACATGGCTTAAAAAAATATTTTTTAAATCGTATTGTTCGGTCCCTATATGTCGAACTAACCCACACTGTTCGACCATAACAGGTCGAACAAATCTGTAATGTTCGACTATAATAGGTCGAACAAATCTGTACTGTTCGACTGTAACAGGTCGAACAGTAAGCAAGGTGTTCGACTATCGTGAGTCGAACACATTGCTGTGTGTCCGACCGACCAGAGTCGAACAGATCCGTAAATTTTGGAAAAAAATACGATCTGTTCTATAGTTCTAACCCTAACTGGTCGACAAAACAATGGGGTTCTAACCCTAAATGCTCGACAAAACAATGGGAGAGAACGTTCTTGGGGATTGAAATGTTTGATACTCACCTCGATCCATGGTGAAGAGACTTCTCGGAGTGGGGTGAACAATGGGGGACTTCTCCGACTCAAATCTGGTGTTGGAGAGATGGGGAAGAGAGTAGTGTGGAGGAAGAGAGTAGTTAGGGTTAGGGTTAGGGTTTGATGGGGAAGAGAGTAGAGTGGAGGTGTATGTAGGGAGAGAGGAGAGTGGGATGAATGTAGAATTTTGTGTATAGAGAGGAATGGGGTGTACTTAGAAATTGGGATGTGTTGTGTGTACACTATGGTTTAAGTCATAAGGGTATTTTTGTCAACATTTGGGGTGTACTTAGTATTTTTATAAGTTATTTTATTTTTAGGTGGGGTGTACTTAGAAATTGGGGTCAACTTAGAAATAGATGGGGTGTCAATAGTCGGAGCCGTTGAATATCTGTATTTGTATCTGGATTTTATTACATAAGCCTGTTGAGTAGTATTTGCTAATCTGCTAATTAGTATTTCTCCAATAGTATTGTGTCGACATCCGCTCCAACGAAACCCTAACCCACCACGTGGACAACCATTCTCACCCTCGCGGTCACCGGTGGGCGGTGTCCCCGTCCCCATCCTTCGCCGGCGTTCGCCGGAGCAGGCTCCGGCTCTGCCGAGGGGCATGTGCGGGTCCCGCCCGACCGTCCGTCGGGGGAGGTGGTCTGTCTTCCATCACGGATCTTCGTACGGTCGAAGGTTGTCGATCTCGTCGTTCCACCGCCATTATCGGCTCTGGTGGCCCGCGGCTCGGCTTGCTTCGACCGGACGGTTGGGGCCTGGGAGGATGGAGATGGTGGTCTGGACCGGTGGTTGTGAATACAGTCGGTAGATTTCTTTGGACTTCGCGGTGGATTTGAATTGTGCTCGGGTGGGTGGGGTCCTCTCTAATTTTATTTAAGAAAACAAAAGAGTTGTATATATGATGTTGTTGTTGTGGAGCCAGAAATTGAGTTCAAAATCGTAGCAGTAGTTGTTTGACCAAACGTCCAGATGACTATAGTGGCTTGTTTTGTTTGCTACTGCTTAAGGTGAGCTACTTCATTTTCTTTTTGGCAACTTTTTGAAGCATCACAGTGACAGAGTCTACCAGCTGCAAATTTTGCATATACTGTTTGACGATGTCAATGTTAATCGTTAATGATGCATCACTGGGTCTTGGTTCACCTGTCCGTTGGTTGCAAGAGGACGAACATGAACAAAATCAAAATCTCATTTTTTTAAAAAGATATGTATAAATTTTGTTTTTAGTAACTAATATATGTAGCTCATCTAGCAAACCAATCAAATATTTGTTAATGACGAGAGCTTTTTTTTTAGGTCTCAGTAAACTTTTAATAAATAGAAAAACACAAAATAAATAAATAAAAACATTAGAATTAATATAATGCAGATTCGGATATTATTATATAGATCTAGCAGTTGACAGGCCTAAACCCGGCCCATTTCCAACCCACCAGACTCGAGAATTGTAAAAAGAAGAAAAAGGGGGAAATCCCAAATTTTAGAAAGTTTCAACTCTGAATTTCCCTCTCTTCCTTCCGGGAGAAGACTGAAGGAGGAGGAGGAGGAAGAAGAAGAAGAGAGCGATGCCGATCGAGATGCCGAAGGGGCTCCCGTTCTCGGTGGACACGTGGACGTCTTCCTCGAACCGGAAGCGCTACCACTTCCTGACCCACTCCCACAAGGACCATCTCGCCGGCATCTCCTCCAATTCCACTTTCCCCATCTACGCCACCCCCATCACCAAAACCATCGCCCTCCGCATTTTTCCTCAGGTCCGGCCACCCTCCCCCACCCCTTCGTAATTCTCAATATTACACTTCACATCCTCTTTGGGTCTGTTCTGTAATAACTGTTTTCTTGTTGTTGCAGCTCGAGGAGTCGCTGTTTGTGGAGATTGGGATCGGCGAGACCGTGGTCATCGATGATCCGGATGTGCCTTTCTCCGTTACGGCTTTCGATGCCAATCACTGCCCTGGTAGGAACGATTCTTAATGCAAAATTTGGAAATTTATTTGTTCTGTTTTGTTTCTGATAGGGCGTGTAACTTGTAAATTCTAATCTATCAAAAATTGAGATTTATTAATATGCTTGTTTGTAAATATTTATGTTTTTATTAGAGAAGTTTGATATGTTCTATGCTAGTGCTAGTGGGGACCGAGTTAAATTCATGTGCTTTATTTGGTTTCTCAACCCAGTTCTGGAAAATGGGTTCTGTGCATAATTGGATGTTATTGGATTAGGTTTTGATGGATTAGGCATCTAGAGGTTGTCACACAAAATTTGATCTTTATTTTCTTGTAGGGTGCAACTCTAAATGCCAATCAGCCAAATTGAGATATTACGCAGGAACTGCTAATACAAATCAGCACCATGTTTTCGTTGATTTTATTTGTAAAGTATGCATGATATTGAAGTTTGATATGCTCTCTATGAGTGAATTCTGTTTCTAGTCATGTATGAGTATGAATTGGGACAAACAAGTTATGTTCTCGTGGTTTCTATGAGTGGGAGTCTTTTGTTTTTTCTAGATGGCTATTGGATGGATTGCTAGTTTGGGCAATTTGACTTCGGTTTTTCTCTTCATAACTTGAATTGAGATTTCCTTTCGTTGCACGGGATGACGTTCTCTATACTCTAGCTTGTCTTAGAAAATCCATCTACTTTATCTTTCTTTTCCATGTAGTTACTAATGTTCTGGTAGTGTGATTCATCTCCAATTTCATTTTTTATGTAGTACCGAGTACGTACGCCGGGAAATGGTTTATGTATCCTTATTGTGCCCGTATCATGCAACATAGGGTGACTACATTGTAACTATTTGAAAAATGGATGTATTTTGTCTCAATATCGTGTCATTATCCGTATATGCGTCTGTATTCGTACAACACAGGTACAAACACAAAAATGACACAACACAATACGTTCATGGCAACACAGGCTCCGTAATTATTATTCATGGCCTATGTATTTTGGAATGTCTTTGTTGTGTACAATATGTGTCGGATACTACGTGACACGTTCACGACGCCGCTTTATTGGAGTATCTGTGTTTCATTCACATTCATGAGATTATATTGACAATGCTTCTATTAATATCTACAGGATTCTATTGAGAATGATTTATGAACATGCATGAATGCTCACAAACAAACACAGAACAAGAGATAAAGAATGGAAGAAAAAGAATTGAATGAGTTCACCAAGCTTGTCTTTATCCACTACACTTTTGCCAAATCTCGAAGGAACGCACCTTCTTTTGTTTAGCTGCCTTAGCTAGAAATTTCAGCACTAGCACAGAGGGTTACTGTAAGACTGACAATCGATCTTAAGATATATGTCAGTTCTTTTATTGAGCTTTCCCTTGCTCCATAGTTAACCTAATTATGATCGGAGAAGGATTTAGTGATGATGATGATGGGTCCTTATCTCTGATTTGGTTTATAGAAAATGTGGAGTTATAGAAAGGTGAGGTTGAAGTACAAAATCTCTCTCTCCTTCGTTAGGACGAAGTCCTTGAGCACCTACGTGTTGCTTAATTTCAACAGATAACACCCTCCCTCCCATCTTAAAGATTCTGAGGCTGTATAATTTTGAGTTGATCTCTTAATGGGTTTGCCAGTGTTGGTTAGAATTAAACTAATGGAACATTGTTGTGTTTCCATCGCTATCTGATCGACTTATGCATTTGAGGCTCAACAAAAACTTTATAAGATGACAATACGACCATATGTTGAAAGGTTCAGAATAGTAGGCAATGAGGAGTGTCAAACCAAGCAAAATCAATGAGACATTATAGTGGACCACGATCAACATGGTAGAATGTGTGGAGGAATTAATAAACCTGATATGCAGTTTTCCTTTGAGGAGAAAGTGGTTTCCTTCATTAATGATTATTGAAATCTTTCATGTATGGGTTTTGGTTGTAATTTTCTCCTGATATACCATCCTAGTTATAAGTGTTTGTTAATATCTTATGTAAACTGAGTTAGCATGGATCTGACAACAGCTTATGTTTGTCTGAACACTTAAATCAGGGGCTGCTATGTTCCTATTTGAAGGTGAATTCGGTAATGTATTGCATACTGGGGATTGCAGGCTCACTCCTGATTGTTTACAGTGTTTGCCTATGAAATATATAACCAAGACAGGTAGAGAAAATCTGTGTCATCTTGATTACTTAATCCTCGACTGCACTTTTGGTAGATGCTCTCTCAAGATTCCAAGCAAGCAATCAGCAGTCCAACAGGTTTCTGATGTGCTTGTTATATATTCAAACTTCTCTTTTTCAGCATTAAGCCATATATATGTTCAACATTAGACAATCCGTGATTATTTCAGGTGATAAATTGCATATGGAAGTACCCGAGTGCACCAGTTGTTTATCTTGCATGTGATATGCTTGGCCAGGAAGAGATACTTGTTGAACTATCTAGAACATTTGGGTCCAAGATATATGTTGACAAAACAAATAACTCAGAATGTTTTCATTCTCTTTCTCTTATAGCGCCAGAAATCATTTCACAAGATGCGTCTTCTCGCTTTCAGGTACTCCCTTTTACATTTATCGGTATTTTCAGTTGAAAATTTGTATCCTAAGTGATGGATAAGCATCCGATATTTTTTCCCACCTAAGCGTGAACATCGAATTTCTTCATCTTTGATATCAAATTTACTCTCATTTGATGCTCCTTTGCCCTGTGTATAGATTTGATGTTGTTAGATGCTCATTAACGTTGAAAGCATCAGATACTTTCCATTTTGTCAGTTCACTATAAGCAGCATGTTACCTAGTAAATGGAAACTCCGGAGTAATTGATCCTTCATTTTTTCAACTTGCACAAGTTGGAGGTAATTCACCTCACTTTCCATCACTATACACATGCATAATGAGTCAACAGTAAGTCCTTCCCTCTTTCAACGAGTTTAAACGAACTTAATATGCACAAGTAAGATAGAGGTTCTATGGTGTATGTTTGCTTATGAATTATGTTATTTTATGAGAGTAAAAATTGTTAGCTTTTAATAAAGTTACGGACAGAAGTTTGGATTTAAAATTAATCGGATGATAACAATTAACACGTTATATGAAATCAAGGTTAAATGAGTGTGTATCATATTGATGGCCTAGAGAGCCTATTAGTCGTATTCGTTATTTATGATTAAACATTATCATGAGAGTTTGAGAAGGATGTTGTTCATAGAATTAAGGCACAATGGTGGAAGTAAAGGAAATGTTTCTAGAGTTCTTTGTGATCATAGGATACCTGAAGCTGAAAAGAAAATTATACGGATATTTTTTAGAGGAGCCTTATTTTATGGGTTGGACTTAAAAGAGAACTTAAATGAATATGTTTGGGGGAGGTTTTATACTTTTTGGAGTTTCTTTTTGAGTTTTGGGTTGTCAAGCATACTCTGAGTTAGCCTGGATTAGCCATTTAGCCAAAAAGTGTACTGTAGGAGGGATGTTATCCTAGCTGACTTATTGAAGAGATAAGATCATAAGTGGTTCACTTACATTTTTAAGCATCTGATTACTAGCATAAACAAGTTAATTAAACTTCTTTACTCTATTTAAATATAAATGCCATGCTCTATATGCCTTGAAGGCAAAATATATAGCCACTTCTAAGCAAGGTTCGCAATATCGGAGCAGACCCTTCCTATGAGTATCGGGATCATCGATATCGGCGGTTTTGGACCAGAATCAGTTCTTTAGTATCGGAAAGCAAATAATTATTAAAAATTTAGAAAAAATATAGTTTTATACATTTACTCATAATTTTAATTATTTTCTACGTTGTTTCTTAGTAGTTCTGAAGTTGAATGAAATAATACTCACATTTGTTGATTGGTTTACCTGCAATAAGTAAGTTTTTTTTCGTTTACATGTTTTTACGACCTTACCATGCTTTTAAACCCTTTCTTATTGGTCTTTTTCGTTCAATCTTCTCTATTGAATTGATTGGAAAAGAGATTCCCAATGTCGGTATCGGATTGAGACACGCCAAACCGTATTGGTGTCAGCACTATTGTATCGGTATCGGCCGATATTGCAAACTATGCTTCCAAGTTCTAACCTCGTTATATTAAAAAAAAAATACATGCCAAAATGGTTGCACACGAGGTTGTAAAAGTTGCTAGGCGCTAGTCGAACGGGACCGTGCGCCTAGCCCACCTACTTCTAGCCAATCCCAAAAATATGAAGCAGCAAAAAACCCTACTGAAAATTGCATAAATTGTCCATAGAACCCAAAAACCTGCATAGTCGAGCGTCGGGGGGCAGTGGTTGCGCATTCCCTTCTGTTGGGATGCTTCAAAATGATTTTATATTTTCCATGTTCAGCTGTTCTCGGCCAGATTATTGATTTAGAGCAACTTAAATAGATATAGGATTTCACTTTATAGTTTCTATATGAAATTATGAATATTCATTTGAACACTAAACCCTATGAGAGGTTTTTGACCCCTCTTTTCTGGTTATACTTACAGGTGACCGAAGGATTTCCCAGACTAAATGAGAGAGCTAGTCAAAAGTTTGCTGAGGCACGGGCTAACCTTCAAGCAGCGCCACTTTTTATTCGCCCCTCTGCACAGTGGTATGCCGGCACTGATCACTTGGATTTGACTCAACTGAAGAAACCAGGACTTTCAGAAGCAGTGATGGATGAGTTTGGAGTTTGGCATGTTTGTTACTCCATGCACTCTTCTCGCGAAGAGCTGGAATGGGCTTTGCAGCTCCTACAGCCCAAATGGGTAATATCAAGTACACCCCCTTGCCGAGCCATGGAGCTAGACTATGTCAAGAACCACTGTTTCAAAACACATATTTCATCTGATGATCCACTTTGGAAGCTACTTAGAGTTGGTCCTGGAAAGTCCATTACTTCATCTACTTCTGCAGGTTCTAATGTTGTGAAGAATGTTAGTTCAACTTCTGTTGTTGCAGTCTCAGCAACTTCTGCAGAATCCAACCGGTTGTTGCTAAAAGAACTACCTGCAAATGATATTGATCTAAAAGAGCTACCTACAAACAGTATGGAACTTAAACTGGATTTATCTCCACAATCTAGCACGAGAACTATAACATTGTTTGGAAGGGCAAGACTGGGACTTGAAGATACTGATTTATTACAAGAAAAGAACAAATCCGAGTCTACCTACGAGAACCACTCAGAAGAAGTATCCTTGCAAGAGAGTACAGTAATAGATCAAGCATCAGTTGTGCAAGAGGGAAACATTGCTGAGCTGAGTGTCGAGAAATCAGTGCAGAAGATGAGTATTCACAGGGACCTCTCTTTGGAGTCTTCTGCTGGTCTCAATTACAATGAGCTTAATGTTGAGAAATCAGTTGACAAGGGTTATGCCATCGTTGACCTTGATTTTGAAAACTCGGTTGAAAAGGGTAATGCCATGGTGGAGCTTGATGTTGATAAATCAGTTGAAAATGATGATGCCGAAGGAGAGGGATCAAGTATTGAATCAAGTAGGAGCTTCGTTGCTGCTAAAGCTAGTGAGAGTTCAGAAGTGCTTGTTCTTGAAGAGGATACTTCATGTTATGGATCATCAACAAAATTGAATGCAAGCTTAAGAAATCTGTACAGGTCAATGAATGTCCCAGTTCCTCGACCTCTTCCATCGCTGGTAGAGCTTATGGGTGGCTCTAAAAGAGTTAAGGTTGGTTCTGAATCCTATTACAGTAGTAGACTGAAATAGCACAGTAGTTCATTGGAACACCTTTCCTGAGCTCGAGTGTGAGATTTATCCATACAGAACAAGGTTTAAGTTAGCTGTATTCTTCGGAACAACCTAATAATCTGGGAAGTGCTCATATTCCTTTGGAAAGCTAAAGATAACACAGTATTATAGTTGATTCTGTCGGTTTGTACAATTCGTCTGTGTATCAGAATAAGAAACCTTCATTCTCTTATTTTGTTGAATAGATTATTTGGTGATAATTAGAATAGTTTTGTACATATTCTTTTACACATTTGTAACACAGATTTACCAAAGATATACGTTTAAACATCTCTGAAGAAATTAAATATGCATATGATTTCAACACCCCTGTATAAATATATATAACTGTTTCCTTTGTGAAGTTGTAAGCCAGGTGAGAGAATAAGATTACTTCATGTGATTGTGGTGCAAGGCTCAATGGATATGTAGATTGTGTGAATAATAACTATACACTGTGAACCAATTCTGGTGTTATTGGGACTTTGCAAAAGTGGTTTAATAATCAGCGGTACCTCATGGACCGATTAAACCGGTTACTGAACCATGGGGAGGACCGGATGCAGCAGACTGTGCTGACGTGGCAGCTCCATTGGAGGCGGATGGGGTCCGGTGTAGACTTGGACTTGGGTGCATGGGAACTTGGACTTGGGTGCAGGTGTTTTTCTGGACTTGGGGAGAAATTATTCTATGATACGGGCTTACCATGTAGAGATGGTAAATGGTGAGTCCGATCACTAATTTTTTGACGCTTGGCATAAAAACTTTCAAAAAATTGTAAAAAATATATAGAAATTCACTTGGCATATGATTAGAAATTTTTTTTTTTTTTCCTTTCAAAAACATTAGAAAAAAATTGACTTAGAAAATAAAAGAAATGTAGTAATATAATGGATTATGTCGAGTGTTAAAGAGTTTGTAGCTGGGATCACCATTTATCATTGCCACCTGGTGAGACTTAACCATCCTATAATTTCTGGGACTTGGGTGTTTACTAACTTATGGCAATTGATCTCCTCTCTTCATCAAACTGTAGGTAGTATCCCTCTCTTTCAAGGTTGCTTTGAATGGAGGCATTCACATTGCTCCTCTCTTTAAAACCAATGCTCCGCGGACGCCATTTTGTCCGTTTCTTCAATTCCTCACGCTCTGTAGCTCCATTTTCCATCACAGGGACGACCCAACAGCCCACAGTCCCTCTTCTCCTCACTCTCCTCCCCCAGTGCTCCACTCTTGAACACGTGAGGGAAGCCCACTCCATCATCATCTCCAGAGGCCTCGGTCGCGACAACCTCCTCCTCAGCAAGTTCGTCGCCGCTTGTTCTCGCTTGGGCTTCAATGACTACGCCTCCTCCGTCTTCGCGCTCAAAGAAGATCCGGATATCTACCTATTCAACACCATGCTCAAGACTCTCTACCAGTCTGGTGCGTCCAAAGACGCCATTGTTCTGTTCAATAGAATCCTCGCCATTGGTCTTCGTCCCGACACTTACTCCTTCCCTTTCGTGCTGAAAGCAGTCGCGCGTCTGTCCCTGCTTGAAGTGGGCAGGGAGATGCACGGCCAGATCGTCCGACACGGATTGGGTGCGAACATTCACATTTCTACCGGCCTGGTTCACATGTACTCGAACTGTGGCAGCATACAGGACGCCCGACATCTGTTCGATGGAATTCCTCACAGAGATTTGATCCTTTGGAACGCGATAGTTGCCGGTTACGTGAAGGTTGGGGACGTTGACGGTGCGTATTCGCTCTTCCGTCGGATGCCTGTAAAGAATGTGGTTTCGTGGACTACGGTGATTGCTGGGTATGCGCAGATGAATCGCTCTGATGAGGCAATCAGAGTTTTTCGGAGGATGCAGCTTGAAGGTAATATCGAACCCGATGAGATTGCCTTGTTGGCTGTTCTCTCGGCTTGTTCTCAGTTGGGTGCACTTGATTTGGGGGAATGGGTGCATAGCTTTATAGATAGACGTGGGTTATGTAAGATTGTCTCGCTGATGAATGCTCTCATTGATATGTATGCCAAATCTGGTAACATAGAAAAGGCAAAAGAAGTTTTCGAGGGCATGAAGCAAAGGAGTGTGGTAACTTGGACTGCAATGATTGCTGGCTTTGCTTTGCATGGCCTTGGCGATGAAGCTCTTGCCATGTTCCGTCGGATGGAAAGAGAAAATATGAAGCCGAACGATGTCACGTTTTTGTCCATTTTATCAGCTTGTTGCCACATCGGACTAACTGATTTGGGTTGCTGGTACTTTGATCAGATGAGCTCTCGATACCAAATTAAACCCAAAATTGAGCACTATGGATGTATGGTCGATCTCCTTGGTCGAGCCGGACGCTTAAAAGAAGCGCGGGATTTAGTCAAAGATATGCCATTTGAAGCAAATAGAATGATATGGGGAGCGCTTTTAGCTGCTGCTACAACCCATGGTGATGTCGAGCTTGGAGAATATGCCCTGAGGCACCTCATTGAGGTTGAGCCCCACAATAGTGGAAACTATAGCCTTCTGTCTAATATCTACGCAGCAAAAGCAAAGTGGGCTGCTGTTGGTCAGTTGAGAAAGATGATGAAGGATAGAGGGGTAAATAAGGTTCCAGGAGGGAGCTCCATTGAGGTAGATGGCAAGGTGCATGAGTTTACCTCTAGAGATGGTAAACATTCTTGCTTTGAGAGAATATATGAAGTTCTTCACGGGATTAATGTGCACTTAAGGATCACTGGGTATGTTCCCAAACGCCATGGAGGACTACTTGACTTTGAAGAGGGATAGGATGAATAGAGCTCTCTGCAAGCACTGTTCTAATAGGCGGTCTAGGCGTCCGCCTAGGTGGCACCTAGGCGCTAGGCGCCCGGTGCCCGCCCGGTGCCACCTAGGCGCCCGCCTAGTCCCTCCCGGTGCCCCCTAGGCACCCGCCTAGTCCCTCCCGACGCCCGACTATGCATGTTTTTGGGTTTTGACCCTTTCTACAATTTTCAGTAGGTTTTTTGGTTTTTTTTTTTTTTGAACCGCCTAGATCTAGGCGGCCGCCTAGGTGGGCTAGGCGCTAGGCGGCAGGTGCCCGCTCGACTAGTGCCTAGTGGTTTTCACAACCTTGTCTGCAAGTATTCTGGAAAGGTGCAGTTGCAAGAAAGCAATACAAAACTGAGATCTACATAGAAGTTGTAAGCAAAGGTATGCTATGACCTATTTATTGTAGGTGTGATTTATTGCAAAGGTGTAACTTTATACTTGTTCAACTGAGCATACAAAATTTAGCTGAAATAAAATTTCGCTCAAAGAACAAGGACCTGACATGTGTTGTGAAGAGAAACATGTTCCTTCCTTAGGGTGATCATAATGTTTTTTCTTTCTTTCAGTGTGACGATTTATCATTGCGCTCATATTTCTATTTATTACACAGAGTTCACTCTCATTTTAGCTGTTACATATATTATGGATACAAGATGACTTAACAAGGACATGATAGTATCCGATGCTTTATCTCTTATATTTCTTTAAATCATGAGTTCTTATGTTATTGTTTGAAAATGATCACGGTAATGTAATGCATAATGGACAACGTTTGCTTATGATGTGTTTAGGAAGAGACACTGTCATCTTGATTGCTTAATTCTGAACAAACTTCTGTCAGATGCTCTCTCAAGATTTCAAGGATGCACAGTAGCCCATTTTCTTTGTAAAACTTACGATTCAACAATACACCATATACACGCTATACCTTTAAAAACTAGTATCATTTTAATCTGATAAATTATGCTGCTAACTTGTATAGTGAATAACCATGATGCACTGTTTCTTCATCCTATCTGTGATATAATTGGCCAGGAAGACACATCATTAAAGACAAACAAGTAGAATGCCTTCAGACTGTTCTGCTTGCTGCCCAGAAATTGTCTCAGAAGACGCATCTTCTTGGTTTCAGGTGCACGTTCGTGCTATTCTCTCTCTTGCAACTAAGCTTTTCTATCTTACAGATGATAGGCCAGCATGCACTGTTTGGTTCAACCTAACGAACAAGCAAAAAGTCCTTTATTTTTGGTGAACCAGTTGGTTAGTTACTGTTTGGTTAGATCATCCATCGAGAAAAAAATAAATATTTGAATGAGATGAGATACACTTTGTGTTTGTTTTTAAATATCCAATTACTAACGTCAGCCTAATAGAAACCTTATATTAGGTGTTAAAGGATTAGGCATTGTGCTTGGTGTATCACATAGTACATCGTCATTTTAGTCTGAGCGTGATGACATTTGTGTCATGCAAGGTTGAGTTGCACAGGTTGCAGTAATTCCTGAGCACGCATGTAATAAGAATAGATGCTTCTAAAACCATCTTTTTTTGACATGCTCTCCCTCAATATCAGTTTGAAGCTTCTTTCCCACAAACCAGAACTCAAAGACAGCTAAACACAAAGAGGTTAGGAATATACATATCAGAGCATAATTTACAGGTGTACACTGAGGTCTAATTGCCCTTTAGCTAAGATACAGTTGACTTGTCATGCTCTCCAGCAAATATAAACGAATCTAATTTTCAACACTTCCGAGTTAATGCAACCCCATTTTTTTTTATTATCAAAAGGTAGTAAACAAAAATGTGAAAGGCCACGCAAGTCACAAAATACTGCAAATTAAATGGTGGCTCTCCTTCAACATAGAGTGAGGCATGATATGACAAGGAGCACCATAAATGGCTGCTTCAACTGTACAACATATTCTTCCTATATGCTAGCTCATACATAAGAATGCAAGGAACATCCAGGCCTCTTTGTCTAAAAGTTCACCTTTACAGAATTAATCTCCCAAGTACTAGTCCCACTTGTTTGCTAACCTGCAAAATAAAAATAAGGTTCCAAAACATGAGTTAAAAAAGGCAAGAGATTGTGTAGAAAGTTTAATAGAACACAGAGGGCAAGCAAAAATATGATTGTTTTCAAATTGAGATGCAATAGATGAAGGCTCTGTATTAACGGATTAAACAACATTTACCATATTGGCGAAAGGTCAACCCACCATAAAAAATTCTATCTACCACTTTGATAAATCTCCAACATGCATTAAAACAATTTAAAAGGGACCACAACTATTGTTTAGATATCTTGGTTACAAAGCTTTATTCTTGTTTGAATCATCCAAACATTTCTTCCTTAGAAAACCCTAACTATGAGTATGATCATCTCGCTGCTGCACCACCTTGCCGTCTCACTGCCACCGGCGAGGCCACATGCAGCAGCGGCTGCCTGTGCGCTCGCCACAACAGAGATGGGGCGGGAGGGGGCTGGGTGGTGCAACAATGAAGGGAGGGAGGGGGACAACCATAGTTAGGTGATCTAAGGAAGAAGATGAAATTAGAGAAGGGTTTGGATTAGGAAATTATTAGGGTTTCACAATTTGGGTAGAAGATAAAATTAAGGGTAGGCGTAGGGTTAGGAAATTTGGAGAGATGAAATTAGGGTAGGGTTGGGAATTAGGATTTATATAGAGCGACAAACTTGGGCTTTGACTCCTCCAAGTGCAGAAATATGATAGTTTAGGGTATTAAGTGCAAATACAAGTTTAGGGTACTTAAGTACCTATTCAAAGAGCAGAGTAATTATCTGCAAAAACTGCAAACTTCAGGGTATTTAAGTGCAAATTAGCCTAGATAATTGTCTGGTATGACAATGCCATGCCATGATAGGATTCCATAGGAAATATACTAAGAATTCCCTTATAGTCAAGGGAATTATTAAGTCTGTACGCAAGTCTTTCATATCAGTGAAATTTTATCGTCCTATTTAATGGAAGATGAAACAGCCCAAGACATGTTCCAAATTTAGTCTAAAAAATTCCTATAATGGGACCATTAATTCAAGTTCTAAATTCATCTTAAAGATTATTCAGCATCAATCTATAACTCTCTATTTCAACATGAAAATACAAAATGTGATTCATGATAGAATATGCATTCCCATGAAGGTTGATAAATGGAAAGGTCAGGACGTCACCAGGAAATCCTTGATTACAAAAAGTTCCCCAATGTCGCTTGATGGCTCTCAATCTCGCACAATTAGCTCTCTGTCTTTTTGGTAGATGGGGATTATTGTACACAAAAATAAAGATTCTTTTTTACTGCTTAATGGCTCATCACATCATCCAAGCCTTTCCTGTCATAATGAGGTCAGGTATAAAGCATAAGAAAGCTCTATAAACAATTTGGCAAAGCTTAATGGTTCTTTCAATAAATCACGATGATCAAATGACCTAAGATGGGGATGCCAGGGTAGCACACAATGCCTTCTTCAAGAATGGCATCAAGAAGTTCATGGTCAAAGGTCAAGGCACCAACCATGAGCAAGCTCTGGGTTCAAGGCACTACATATAAAGTGACTCTCGGTAGCAACTTAACACATATAGACCCAAAAGCCAACAAGCCAACAGTTGAATCAAGGATGAACTTATCCATATACTACCAAGATGAAGGAAGACTTTGTTGAAGCTAAATTAAATTAAGCTCCGTCAAGAACTGCCAATCTTTACTAAGGAGAAGGCAGATTGAGGCAAATAGCTCGAGGTGCTGGATAAGTGAAGGCAGAGCTGTGGAGAAACAGGCTAGTCAAGATTTGGTTAGTTGAATAATAGAGAGAATCAGTTGAGATGTATAAGGAGGGCTTTTCCAAGTAGTGTAGAATAAGTAGATTGTTAAGTACAATGCCTGATTGGAGTCAAATTGGACAAAATTCAGAAAGAGGTTTTTAATCAAGTATATTATGTATAACTTTATCAACGATAATATACATCCAGGGGCAAATCCAACAGGGGGTGCCGGGGGGTTGGTGGTGGTGGTGGAGGGTTGTTTTGTGATGTATAGGTATGTTTGTTCTATAATACTTTTATGTTCTTTAATGTTTTAACTACTAGGGGCGTTTGGTACACATATTGTAGTACTTCCGGGAATTTTAATCCCGGACATAAAATTCATAGGTATATAATTTTACCGTATTTATTTTTGGTTCATTAGTGTTGAGATTTTCAAATACACATGAACTAGCCATGGTTGAATGATTTAAAGAAATAGCACTACAAATATACGAGTCTTGATGAAGAAGTAAGAATGTGATAAACTTTCAAGTGTACATTACCTATTTAGCTTGACTATGGTGAATTGGGAGTTATTGTCTGGGTTTGCACATGGTGCTTTAGTAATTTTTAGTTATTATCTAACTTTTGACATTATCTATTATATCGTTGTCTTATGTTCTATTACCCAGTACTAGTAGACTTATATATGCAGTTCTATATACTTAAAGTTTGATTGGAATCTTCAGTTGAGGTTAGCTTACATGTTCAGGCTGGATTATTATGTGAAATCATCTTGATCTCAGCTTCCACTTTTTATTTTATTTTTAGTTTCAGTTGAACTTGCATCTTCTAATGTTCAGATTACGTTCACTTCATCCAATGTTTTATTATCACTTTGTCTTTTACCTTTATATTTTATTTTATGTTTTCATAAATTGGATTTTATTCCATGTTTGGACAATGATGAGGCAACAATAATACTGATATGCATACTTCGATGGTTGTATGTTTCATGGCTGGGTTTGGAAATATGCAATATTTGATTACTTGGGTGACAATATTGTGTCATGGTTGGGTTTGAAAATACACAATATTCAGCTTTGAATGATGTATTGTTCCATGGCTGGGTTTTGGAATATGCAGTATTGTTCCACATGAGAATTGCTATTAAACCAATGTCAGGTGTTAAAAATAGGGATAAACTTGGCTTTGGAAATAGCTTGGGTATTGATATGAGGAATGGACTGTTTCTGAGCCATAATTTTTTATTTTATCTTCTTTGTTTTATATTTAAGCCAATTTCCCTGTTGTTTGCCAATATTAGAGGCAGTTTCTTACTAAATTGTGGGGGTTGGATCCGGTGGCGTAGCCAGAATTTTCGTCTAGGGGGCACGGTAATTACTCTTAATTTTTTTAATAATAAATGGCATTTATAGTTTCAAAAATATCATATATTTGTTGTTACTTGTATTCTTCTCATTGAAAAAATCAAGTTCTCATTTTAGTTCCACGTTGACTAGAAGTTCTCATATTCGTCTTTATATTAGTTTCTATCACTTACTCACTTGTGAGTTGTTATGGACTAAGCCACACGTGCGTGTCGTCGCCGCCCTGCTCGGTTCGGCGTACGTAATGTGTACGCACCCACATTCCCGTCCATGTCCCCATTTTAAAACACCAAACGCGTCCCCGAAAAAAAGGTCTCCATCGGACAATTTCGAAAAAATTGTCATTCCTAATGACATCTTTTTCTTTATAAGTGAATTAAGAAGCGTTCACATCATATATATAAAAGTGTGATATAAAAAAAACATTATGTATATATAAAAGATGGTGATAAATTGTTGAGTGTTGTCAATATAGAAATATATCTTATGAACATCATTTTTTTTAGTGATGTATATACTGTTTTACTAATCTCATTTTTGTTCTATGTGCTACTAAGGTAAATCTTAAAAAAACCATCATATTTAGAAGCTTCCGTAGACTTTAGCATTTTGTTCATAGACATGTTCTTAAAAGTATACTGATATGATTAGTTGATGTTTTGTTGTTCCCTAAATATATTATTTCACATATCTGACATTGCAATGTTGTTGTAACATCATGATAATTTTTTCTATGCCTATAATAAAATTATATATATAATACTTCAAAAAAAAAAAAAAACGAAAACTCAAAATTTGAGGGGGCGGAGCCGCACCCCCTCGGCTCCATGTGGCTACGCCACTGGTTGGATCTCTAAAAAGAATTTTTTTGGTAAACTATTGCTGGATTTTAGAATACTATACAAGGGCTCTGATAAGAGAATGTTTTCTCGAGTATGGGCTATGATGAGATGAATATTTATGTAGGTTGTGTGCTAATGCTGCCTATGTTATCTTGAGTAAGGGCTATGAGATTCTCTCTTACAAACTACTTACAAGCTGTTGTTGTTGGCTGTTCTGTTTTTCCTACAGATTTTTGGTTTCAGGACTTTGGATGTGGCTTCACTTTCTGTGATTGTGGGTTGTGTAATGATGTGTACACTATGCAACATTCGGAAATAGTTTTCAGATTTTTATGTATTATCTCTGGGCCCAAATGAATTTTTCCATTTCTTTCTAAGAAATTTTATGAGTTGTAAGTATGCTCTTCTATGAGTTTGAAGCTTCATCTCCGAGCCTCCCGTGCTCTCCAAATTTGAGTGCAAAGTTTCTTTTTTACTTGTACTTTGGAAAGTAAGTAGTTCTGAAGTGGTGCCTTCTCCTAATTTGAATCGGGTTATATCATTCCTTGGATTTTTGCTTGCAATTGGGTGGTTAATGTTTTTTCTTTTGGGAAAATTATGGTTGTAGGACTAAAATGGAAAAGAGTGTGTTTTTTTTCCTCGACTTTGGCAAGTATTTACTTCTGAATGGGATATTGCAGTTCATCAGCTACATGAAGAAGAAAATTGCCATTTTTGCTTGCAGTTCATCTGGATATGAGCTATGCTACTACTGCTGCTGCATAAAAAGCCTGGGAGTTAACAAATCTTCTGCAATATCCTTGCATATTTTGTCTATTGTTGTTTCTGGTATCTAGTAGGTTAACAAATCTCCTAGCTTTTCGTGCATTAAGCTTATACATTTCCTGCTATATGAACTTCTACAGGTAGGCTTGGTTGTATGTCATGATTCTGAATGAAGAAGTCCAAGGTCTCTAGCCTAGTGGTATTAGAGCGGACACCCGGAGGGACCGGCAAGGTTCGAGTCCTCCAATTGTGTGCATGCGTGAGATTTTCAAAAAAAGAAAAAGAAAAGAAAAGAATGCTTTACGAGTGAATTGACCAAGTCTCATGGCTTTTGTCAATAATTGGGAGCTTTACCCGAGCTAGAGAAACATTTTGTAACAGTGTGGAAATATGAGTGTAAATTTTGTGCTCGATTTTTATGATGTAGGATGATGTTATGTTTTTGGTCTTGGTTTTCTTTGTTTATGCATTTTGTGCTGCACAAAAAACTGATGTTGCCTTGATAACATATGAATTTGGGGCTATATTTGAGTATAGGTTGGAAATATCAAGTTTTGATATTAGTTGAAAATATTCTCTTCTCAAAAGCTCTCCAGGTTTTTACTATATCATATTTGTGTTCTTCTTATATATTTGTTTGGCTTCATTGCCAAATTTTCATCTGCTTTGTGACCAAATACCCAAATTTGGAATAGCTTCTTCAAATCATACGCGCTGGTAAGTATGCTTGCCAAAAAATGGAACTAGAATTTTTTTTTTTACTTCCTGATCGATTTCATCATTCGTCAAACAAGAAATCTATAAAATTGGACACTTGCATAGTATGTATTCAAACATAAATTGAAATTCAAAGTAACAACATATGCAATGTCTTATAAGCGGTTGGCAAGGACTTTAATTGATCCAAACAGGTTTTTGGGGATGACGGAAAAAAACAATACTAATATAGTGTATTTATTCAAGATTTTTTTTTCCGTTGTCCCTAAGGAAAAAAGAAAAAGAATTTGTGTTGTCCTTCGTAATGTCTCTCCTGAAAAATGTGAGCAATACAAGAATTACATCAAAATGTATTACAATCCATTTACAATTGCCTACGTGGGGTTGTCAATTGAGTCCCCTCTTTCTATGTGGGGTTGTCAATTGGACCATCTCTTGTGAGGATGTTAATTGGGTTGTCAATAGTCACGTAGACAATTATACATAAAATTGTAATCTATTTGATTGTAAATTTAATATTTTTGGTTGTAAATGGATAGAAATATATTTGATTGAGCATTTTGGAAAATTTTAACACTATCCTAAAAACCGGGTAAGCACCCATATATCCCCAATTTGTATCCTCCCTCCTTTCTAATAAAATAAAATAAAATAAATAAGTGAAACATCCCATCACCATCCACCCCCCCTTATTTTTCCTCCTCCCCCTTCCCCCAAATCGGATCCGGATCCGGATCCAGACCCGAAACCCGAAAGAAGAAAAGCAATGGCGTCGTCGGCATCCCGGCGTCTCCGGGACCTGCAGTCGCAGGCGGGGAACAAGACGTGCGTGGACTGCTCGCAGAAGAACCCGCAGTGGGCGTCGGTGTCGTACGGGGTGTTCATGTGCCTGGAGTGCTCCGGGAAGCACCGGGGCCTCGGCGTCCACATCAGCTTCGTCCGCTCCGTCACCATGGACTCCTGGTCCGAGGTCCAGCTCAAGAAGATGGAGGCCGGCGGCAACGACAAGCTCAACGCCTTCCTCTCCCAGTACGGAGTTCCGAAGGAGGCCGACACCGTCTCCAAGTACAACACCAACGCCGCCTCCGTCTACCGCGACAAGATCCAGGTCATTGTCATCCTGCAATGTTATTCGTAACATTAGATTGTTGATCGCTTCGTCTAGAATTTTTTGATTGTTTTGATTGCGTGATAGAATTAGATTTTGGTTAAATTTGCATAACATGTACAAAAAGATTAAGGGGGTGTGTTTTTTTCTCATAACTATATAGTGATAGCACTTTAAAGTGTTGAGCATTGTATAGAGCTAACACTTTAAAGTGCAAATGCTGTTTGTTTTCGAGTTCGACTACATAAACTCAAATAAGATTTAAAAAATAAGAACTTACAATATGGATGTGTACTTACTTTTCTCTTTAGCCCCTTGAAAATATCATGTGATGAGATAAAAATAAGTACACTTTAAATGTTAGTAAAATCCACGCGTCACATCCTTATTTTGAGTTCTTATTTGAGTTTATGTAGTCGAACTCTTTTCATAACTATATAGTGCACTTTAAAGTATTATGATTTATTTTTAATCATTTTTAAGTGCATTATAAATATATGAAGTTAACTATTTTTCCCTCAAATACTATGACATCATTTTAACAGAAATTTACTAGTACAAATGAAAAAACATAAGTTAATCCTCAAATACTTTTATGATTTTATCGACACAACGTAAAACTATTTTGGACACCTAAAATTATTTGATAGTTTGAAGCTAGTGTTTTTGTTTTGTTCCTAGAACTCAAGAAAACGCCGCAAGGTTCGCAATATCGGAATCGGTATTAGACCATTCCTATGAGTATCGGTATCAGTAGTATCGGGGGTTTCGGATCGGAGTATCATATTTTTTGGTATCGGGAAACAAATAGTTATTAATAAATTATTAACATTTTAAAAATATATTTTATACATTTAGGCATAATTTTAAGTATTTCCAGTGTTATTTATTAGTAGTTTTGAAATTAAATGGAATAGTAGTCACTCTTACCGATTGGTTTACATGCAATAGATAAATTTTCTTCTTTTACAACCTTATTATGCTTTAAACCCTTCATGATTTGTCTTTTTCGTTCAATTTTTTTTGCCGAATTGACATGAAAAAAGACCCCCAATGTCGGTATCGGGTATCGGTCGGTATCGGATCGGGACATGCAAAACCGTATCGGTATTGGCCGTATCGGATCGGTATCGGCTGATACTGTAAGCTATGTAAAACGGAAAGGGCTTATGGTTGTTTAAGCATGTTTTGTAATAATCAAATTTGTTGAAGGTTATAATGGTCTTATTTTTTTTCACTTACAAGCTAAGTGGTAAATTATAATATCAAGATTTGAGCTTACAATTTACCACGTATAAATAACATCATTATATAGTGATGAGCACTTTAAAGTACATAAAACAAACACCTTAAGTTGATGGATCCCACACTTGTTTGAGCCCTTTAAAGTACTCGTTAATATTTAGTGCAAAAAACAAACACACCCTATATCTTTCTATGTCGAAAGATTGTAATATGACGAAAAATCAATTTTTTAATGTGTTCCCTTGTTCTGCTGCTGCCACGGGCTTCATGCAATCAACGAATAATATGATATCCCTTCAAGACAACATGGATCATAGAAAGGATGTTAGACAGCTTGCCAATGCACAAGAGCAAGGATCTATCGTAGAATGGAGTCCTATTTGATGGTTTCAGTAATAAGTTTTTGAATGTTTATAGTTATTTGTAACTTGTTGGAATTATATGCCATCACCATATAGGGTTATGATCATTTATGTGCGTGATGGATTAATTTGTTACAGTATATACTGTGAATTTTAGGGATTTTTATTAAATTAATGCATTTCTTAAAATGTATTCCATATATGATGCTTCTGGAACTTATTATCAAACTACTTTTTTTTGGTTCAAATCAAAATGTAATTTCAGTCCATCAACTTTTCACATCTGAAGTGGCATCTCATAGGACTATTTCAATAATGAAATCACAATTTTAGAATTCATAAGTATCAGTTTTCTGGAAATTTTATTTAGAAAATGTATACATTTTTTAAATAAAACTCTACTTATAGGGAGAATTTTAAGATAACCACCATCAGTTTGTCAAACTTGTGTTTGTGTCACGATGACACAGGCATGACACATTTTATCATGTCCTATTTTTGAGTGTTTGTGTGCCCAATATGTCATCAAAAGGACCTCGAAACACTCAACAAGCACAAAAGTGAGGATCTTTCAGCAAATGGAGTCCTATTTGAAGGGTTTCAGGCTTTCAGCTAATCACGAACACTCCAAAAACATGGTCTTTGTCATATTTGACGTGTATCACATGTATCAGACACAACCTGGTCACTCCAAAATATACTAGGACAAACTAGAATAGGTGTTATGTCCTTGTCGTTGTGTCTTTACCATGTTGTTTCCGTGCAACATTAAGATTTCAGTAATAGTTTCTTAGAATCTTTGATGGTATGGTCCAGTCCGTGGGCTGATTCCTTGTCAAGGTGGAGAGTATTGGAATTGGTTTCAGGCCTTTCTTATGAGTATCGATATTGGCGGTTTAGGAAGTTTTGGTGGTTTTGGATCGGAGTTTCGAAGTTCTTGGTTTCGGAAGCCAAAAGATAAAAAATTGTTTAAAAAGTTTGATTTTTTATATATTTACGCATGATCTTATATATTATTTGGTTTCATTTAGTTTGAATGGAACAATATTCAAGGTTATTGAATTATTTACCCATAATAAACAACATTATTGTTTATTTTACTTGGGCAAGGTATCCCCATAATAGAAATTTTGGAATGAAAAAAGATGTATGAATGTATTATACACAACTTCAACAAATAGTAATAGTTGCATTGTGCCGAAATGAATTTTTATTGGCATACTCTGGCATGTTGTTCTCCCGTCGTTATTTTTTTAATACCATAATTCTCTTTTTCCTTTCTAAATTGACCGTAAAAGTGAGCAACTGTTTTTGTATCAGACGGTATAGGTATCAGCGAGTATCCGATCGGATATGCCGAAACCTAAATGATCGGACATGCCAAAACCTAAATGATACGGATGGTCCGTATCGGTCGGTCTATAGTGCGCACCTTGCTTTATGTCTGTAGTTCTTTTTGTTATTTGTGACATGTGGGAATTAATTGCATCACATATACGTTTATGATCATTTCTTTATGTGATGCATAAGGTTTGTTGCAATGTTCTATGATGAGTTTTTTGGTTGCAACGTTTCTTTATTTGATGGATTAATTTTGGTTGCAATGTTCTACGATGAGTTTTAGGGGTTTTTATTAAATTTATGCATTCGTAAAAATTATGTGGTAAAAATGGTATTTTGCAACTTATTACTGAAAAAAAGGCAACCTTGAGCCCATCCTTAATTTTTCATGTTTGAAATTTTGGAAATGTAATTTCAGAAAGAGCAATATTTTGTAATAACTTCAGAATTAGCGTTTTTTGGAGAAAAAAATAGGCAAGATATTTTTTATAAAAAATCCACTTGTAGGGCAACTTTATGAAAGATGCATAATTTAAGGAAGATGCATCAGTTTGTCAAAATATTTGTTTTACACTATGACTTCTTATTGGTATAGTAAATGTAGCAAATTTTTCAGAAAATTCCACTTGCAATTGTGTGGAAATCGCTTTAAAACACCATAAGTTCCACCTGCAAAAGCGAACTTGATGAAGGTGATTATGCATATGAACATTTATGAAAAAGAGAAATGCATATGGACACATGGTGTTATTTGATGTGCATTGACGATTTTTTTGTCAATTCTCTTAACAATCAAATGGAAGCAGGGAGGGAAACAACACTTTGGATTAGATTAACAGTGTATTTTTATGTGGTGTTTTAATTGTTGGTGGTTGTGTAATATTTAATTTCCCAAAAATTCTGGGGTATTTCTCATTGGTTTCTTCTCATTGTTAGCATTACTGAATCCGTCCAAAATTTTGATATTCTTATGATTATTTCCCAAATTTCGAAATTACCTAATTAAATAAGATCATCAACCTTGTGAGCCACAGGCACTTGCAGAAGGCCGCTCCTGGAGAGACCCACCGGTTGTAAAAGAAACTATCAATGCCAGCAAGACAGGAGCAAGGAAGCCTCCATTAGCACAGTCTTCGGCGAAGAACGATGGGTGGGACGGTTGGGATAATGATGATTTCAGATCTGCTGATATTAGGAGAAATCAGTCAGTTGGAGATTTTAGGGATGGGAGTGGTGGAGGAGGGAGAGGAGGACCACCGAGATCTAAATCAACCGAGGATATTTTCACTAGAGGGCAGTTGGAGGCATCAGCAGCAAATAAGGAGACTTTCTTTGCAAGGAAGATGGCTGAAAATGAATCAAGACCAGAAGGGCTCCCTCCATCGCAAGGAGGGAAGTATGTGGGTTTTGGATCAAGTCCATCACCACCAGTCCAACGGAACAACTCGCAGGGGGATATGCTTTCTGTTGTTTCCCAGGTAAAGTTGCAAAAGTTTGCATTCTCATTCTGACTGTGAACATTTAAAATTTTGAACATGATCTAAACTAACTTCTTGGTAGCGTTCTTTATCAAAGCAGCCTAGAAGTTCTATGGTTTTAGTTTTTTTATTGTAGTTATTTACTTTATTAATCGTTTTCTGCAGCTCTACAGTCGTCCCTATGTCCTTGTGTTCCTTATGTTATGTTGATTGAAAATTAGGTCTTTTATTTCTGAATATTTTGTAAATATTTGGTTAAATTTGGGATATGCACACAGAGTTTTGAAAGAATACTGTAGCAGTTACCAGCAAAGCAAGATTATGAAACCTTTTTCACATGCTATTCCTTAAAATGTTATCTTTATGCGGACATGATAACAAAGGTTTCATGATTTTTAGCTTAAATTATATTTTTAATTGATGAAGTGATCGAGTTTTGTGCCAGACTGTAACTAAACCATGATAAGATCTTGCAGCTCCCAAGATAGGCTGCACTATGGAAGTAACATGCCACATGCCTAAGTTGCTAATACAAGGAGGCAGTATCAGCAAAAGAATATGATATTAAGCAGAGATGGGACATTTGTTATCATTATCTGTTCAATGAGAAAAACCTAGAAAGTTTTAACATAGATAGAAATGAGCTAGCTTGACCCAGGTGATGTTGCTATTATTGCTAACCAGCCTAACCTTATGGAGGACATAGATCTAAACGGTGCTGAATGGAAGAAAAGGTCTCAAATAGCCAACCCCAAATGTTTTGAGATGAATACTTTGTTGTTGTTGTAAAGAATCAAAATCAACTGATCTAAATATATTTCTTATAGCAATAATGTAATAACGGTATGGCATTTTGATGTTGTGAATGACATTTTGATTTTTCTTATGTGCAAAAGATATCTAGGCATTATATCATGTGACTCAACTATATCGATAGCTTGTCAAACTAGTTAGGAGAAGAAAGACGATCTTCAGTGAATTGATTGCTCCAGTCCTGACACGTTGGTCTAGAAGGTTCTTGGATCAGAGGGGCGTGCCAACTGCAAATAACTTGCATAACTGAGATTGGGTCACTCTATAACTGAATGTAGTTGCATGTTTGTGTCCATTCTTTTGAGCCATGACCTTTTGAACCATGTTGCCCTGTATTGTAGGATATCATTGCATTGCTGGTTAAGCTGGCTGATTTGGCCAACACAAGTTTTGTATTGTTTCAACTTGTGTCATGGCTTTCTCATGCTCACATCTGGGCTAAGTGTTTGGTACTAATATAGAGGCTAGGAGTTGCATATTGTTTGGGGCTATTCTATTGGTCCAGGCCCTTTTGAACCATGTTGCCCAATGCCCTGTATTGTAGGATATCATTGCATTACCAGTTTTGAACCATACTGCCCTGTATTGTAGCCTTGTAGGATATCATTGTATCTCCAGCTAATCTGGCTGATTTGGCCCATTGATGTTGTGTATTGTTCCAACTGGTGGCATGACCTTCTCAGGCTCATAGCTACCTTGGCTAGGAGTTCGGATAGAGGCTCGGAGTTGCATATTGTTTGGGTTTATTCCATGACCCTTTGAACCATACTGCTCTGTATTGTAGCCTTGTAGGACATCATTGCATCTCCGGTTAATCTGGCTGACTTGACCTATGCGTGTTGTGTATTGTTCCAACTGGTCCCGTGGCCTTTTCATGCTCATAGCTACCTCGGCTAGGAGTTGCAAATTGTTTGGGTCTATTCTTTTGCCCAATATTTTTTGAACCATACTGCCCTGTGTTGTAGCTTTGTAGGAGAGCCGAACTGTCCTGTATTGTGGCCTTGTATGATATCTATGCATCTCCAGTTAATCTGGCTGATTTGGCCCACACATGTTGTGTATTGTTCCAACTGGTGCATGACCTTCTCATGTTCATAGCAACCTTGGCTAGGAGTTTTGTACCAACATAGAGGCTTGGAGTTGCATATTGTCTGGGTCTATTGTTTTGACACATCACCTTTGAACCATAATGCCTTGTATTGTAGGGAACATTGCATCACCATTTCTCTGGCTGATTTGGCCCATGCAGGTTGTGTATTGTTCTAGCTGATGGCATGGCCTTCTCATGCTCATATATCGTTAGGAGTTTGGCACCAACAAAGAGGGTTGACGTAAGGTTGACAACTGGTCATACAAACTCTGTCAATTCTTTTATGGAACTTTCTTATGCTTCATAGCAGATCCCTTTCTAATGAGAGAAGGCTTGGACGATGGTGTTGATGTTGTGGTGTTTTATTTTGTGGTGATGCTCACTGTTCTAAAAAATCGGCCTACGTGCCTGGTTCCGATGCCGCCTAGGCACCCACCTAGCCCCCCCGACCCTCGACTATGCATGTTTTTGAGTTTTATTGACTTTTCTGCAATTTTCAGTAGGTTTCTTGGTTTTTTTTTAATTAATATCGGCCACCTAGGTGGGCTAAGTGCCCGGTGCCCGCCCAACTAGTACCTAGCGCCTTTTACAACCTTGGTGATGCTACATTGTAATCCAGACTCCATATGGCATGATGAATTGGTTCATTCTCTCTGCGAGGACTAAAATGCATAAACTTGAGGATGGTTTGCAATATAATATACAGCAGTTATTGAAGGCCGGTATTGTTGGAGGAAATTCTTTTCACTTTATATTTTTTGGTTCTAGTATATACAGGTACAGCACAACAAAAAGAGTGCTCATGTAAAGGATATTGTCATTTTCCGGAACAAGTACATCGTTGTGGTGTTGTTGAATGATTGGTTAGGCTTGAAAGTATCCTTTATACTAATAACAGACTTCATGCAAGCTTTTGGAAAGATTGGGTAGACTTGAAAGTACCCTTGTGTGCTTATATTGGACAGTATGGTATTGAATGTGACTTGTGCTAAAGTTTCGTGTAAGTATGATTCTGTGGGACAGATACCATTCATATACAAATTTCACAAAGTTCTCATTGGCTGGAGATGGGATTGGCATAACTAATATAGCACTCAGAATGTGCTAGGAAAATGGTAGATTGCAAGAAGTTGAAGGATGATTTAGTGAGAACAGTTGGGGAGTCACTCACGAGGGGATTCCCTTGACTCTCTAAGATTGCTAGATTTTTCCAAAAGCCTCACTCCAAGACATTGGTACACATTACCCATTTGAGCAACTCCCTATATATAAGTTTGGTGGTTCACCAGAAATAGTAAGAAGCACCATAGAAGTAAAGGAGCTAGTGCCAAATGAGGAATGGGTGAGAAAATTGCTTGAGATGGCATGAACGTATGCAACTGAACCAATGGATGCACTAGTTATGCGGAGTGACAGGACCAAGCCATTTACAAAGGAGCTGCTTGAATCAGGGGTAGACTTGATCACATTAAAAAAATGGATTCAAGACAAGAAAATTGATATGGCAGTTAGACAGAAATGGCACGTAAGAAAACTGAATGGAGAAAAAGGATTTATGCAGTGCAAATGTGTACGAACTTATATTATAACCCTTGTCAAAACTATGATCTTTTTTCCCAACTCCAAGCACTTTATTCTGGAAAGGAACTGATATGTTGTAGGCGATGACTCTTTTGATTATACTGTTATGTTTTCCTTTGGCATCTAATTTTAGGATTAGTAAAAAGAATTCAGTGTGATATGTACACAACCGGGAGATGGTGACAAACAGGCTTCCACAAGTTATGGTATCACTTTGGACTTGCTGCAAGGCTTATTTTATTCTCCTGCTGAGCAAGTTAGTAAACAATAAAGAGGTAGCAGTTACTAAAATAATGAAGAGCTGTTGGAGGGTATAGATTCTTTAATGTCACCTTTTTTTTCAGATCAACCATGATTGTGTAATTTTCCAGAATATACTTTACTATCATAGTTAGGAGACTAGTTTTGCTAGCTACAATATAAAGGGTTTTCTTAAAAGCAGCTGGCCATTATTAATTTTGACTGAATTAGCCCTGTGGTTGGATTGAAATTAATTTGAAAATCTGCTTACCACATGAAGGATCGAGGTCAGAGTAGTTTTGCATCACTCTTTCTTCTTGTTGATCCTTGATCTTACTAGTGTCTTATTCCTACCCTTCTTGTTGTCAATTTCAATATTAAAACAACTGCTGGTTGGGATAATCTTTTTTCAGTGACCATGTTTTTATGAGAAATTTATGTTATAATTATTTCCTTTTCTAGGGATTTGGCCGACTATCGGTTGTTGCAGCTTCTGCTGCTAATGTTGTCCAAGCTGGCACTAAGGAGCTGACATCCAAGGTATTTCCCATGTTCTTTAAATTTTACAGTAGTAACTTGTACTATTTGCTTGATGTTAATTTCAGAATCATTTTTTTTCTGTTGTTTTGTTCGACTCTCTGTAGTGTAGCTTTGATGAGAGAATTCCAATATACTACCGACTGATTAATCCTCCCGTATATCATACAAAAGCTAGACTCTTATTCTAAGTAATTCTTCATTTTGGATATGACCGTCGAGAAGCAGCAGTTTTGAGCTCATATAAAAATGGGTCTCCATGAACTATATGGCCCTTGCATGTGATAAATATTTTCTCCTTTACCAACTTGCCTTAGGTAAGCAGATGGCTTAGTAAAGTGGGTATTGTGAATTTGCAGGTTCAAATAAAAGAATGGCTAGTACAGCAATATAGTGTCTATCTGAGCTGACAAATGTTTTTGAAAAAGCTCAGATCTTTTGCGTGCAATGCCCTATCCTAGCTTCCTTCTCTAGGATTTCTTCCCCAATTTGTAGAAGGATGACGAGTTGAAGGCAAAAAAGGGCGTCACAGTGCCACGATGCTCCTTATGCAGGGCTCAGAGATGGTCTAGATAATTCATTCAATCCTTTTGTGGACCTTTCTTAATTTAACGTTATGCTCCATAGCGGAGTTTCTTTCTGTTGAGTTGAATATGCTCATTTATTCATATCAATCTGAAAGTAATGGGAGTATATAAGTTGGTTGCTTTACTGTATGCCACTTTCTACACCAACCCCCCCAACCCCACACTCTCTATCTCTCTCTCTCTCTCTCCCCACCACCATCCACAAACACACAATTGGGTTTCGAACCCAGGACTTTCCTTCCCATACCAAAAGGTCTTAACCATTGGGCTTTCAACTTTTCCTCATCTATGATGTTGACTATGACTAGGTTATTCTCTCTTCTTTTTCCGCTTTGCTTACCAAGGTTTCTGTATGATCATATTTTCGCTTCTCTTGATTAATTTAAGGGCGGGTGCTTTTGCTGGACAGTAATATTGTTGTTCGACTTTGTACGGTCATCTTCGTACAAACAGGAAGAAATTCACAGTCATTGACAATTCAATTGATGTTTTAAGCATAATTTCTGAATGAACAGGATAAAGTATTGCTTGTAATCCATACATCCAAATCCTTGAAATATTCAAAGTTTGGAGTCATTTTGCATTTTGAATTACAGGTGATGGAGGGGGGATATGATCACAAAGTAAATGAGACAGTAACTGTGGTTGCCTCAAAAACCACTGAAATTGGACAGAGAACCTGGGGAATCATGAAAGGTGTCATGGCATTGGCAACACAGAAAGTTGAGCAATTTGCAAAGGAGGGAGGTGGCTGGAATGATGACTGGCAGCGCAGTGAGAACGACAAGAATGGACATTATCAAGATTTTGGGCACGAGAACAAGAGCTCTAGTACCCATGGGGAGCATTCTTCAAGTAGAGGTCACAGTTCTACTACGAGTTCTTGGGATGATTGGAACGAGAAAGAAAGAAAAGAATCCTCCAGTAGGGGTAGAACCGAAAGCAGTGACACGTGGGCTGGGTGGGAAGATGTGAAAGATGATTGCTATGACAATTACTCGCACAGCTCATCAAATATGGGCAACAACCAGAGTGGTAAATCTACCCAGGGTGGAAAATCTGATTCTTTGTGGACGGAAGGTGGCTTCCGCTAGTAAGCTAGTTCTTCCTACTACTTACAAATTGAAATATTAATATGGGAAGGGTTCGGTGGGGTTAACCCCCCAATAAGTTTATTTTGTATGGTGATTTGTGATCCAGAAGATCTCTTATACACCTTTTTCATTGTCATGTTATTTTTGTCTGTACCGGTGGATTTTATACGAATGACTACTGTTTTCCTTTTGCTCGCTAGAATTTTGGCGAGTTCATGAAAGAAAATTGGCAAGATTTTGCGTGGAGGCTTATTGTGCTTGTGTTTGTGAACTTAGGCTCTTGGAGAGGCCAATCTAACTTTATTTGTTCAGAATTTCTTGTTACCTGATATGTGTATGGGACCGCCATAGGTAGGTTCTGCTTCTTCCTTCAGTTTTTTTTTCCTGATAATGTCATTCAAGTTATAATCCTTTTCTCGTTTGTTTGTATTTTTCCTGTGTGTGAGAGAGAGCATACTGGGAGTTGAAAAAATGTTTATCTACTTGATGAGATTTTGCTGAAAACTTAAGTTACTGCAAAAGTTCTCCAGCAATCTTGCGAACTGAGAAAGAGGCATTATTCCACCATTCTATGCTCCGATGCACTCTTAAACGAGACCTTGTCTCCCTAGCCAAGTGCCGACTGATCATATATGGGTGTCAAATGTTGTGGCATAAATTCCTAACCAAATATCACCAGTTGGGTAATACCAGATGAAAATAGTTCGTAAAATAGTGTTGCCTGTTTCTAAATCAAATTTCTTTGAAGGAGATGGTGGAATACATGCTACACCAACCACTTTGACTGACACTAAAGCTGACAAAATTTCTTGAATAATGATGTTGTGCCAGCAGGTTGATGCATCTATAATATAAAGTACAGTGGATTTTTGGTCTGACTCATGTGCTTTGGTTCAACGATGATGAAAGGACTAAATTGTCCCTCTCTATAAAAGAGGAGGAGGCCCCATGTTGGGTGCAGAGCAACCGGTTGTTCCAACGGCACCCCCGCCTCCAGCTCCTCTTGCACCGCCCCTCCCTCTGCCGCCTCCGCTCCATCCTCGTCCACGTCGTTGTCGCCGGCCTCTTCTGCAACCCCTTCGTCGCAAGCAGCCTCCTCCACCGTGCCGCCGACGCCGACCCTTCCTTCGCCACCCCCTCTTCTCCGCCATGACCAACCCCTTCTCCTTCAACACCGCCATCGCCATCTCCGCCGATCCACTCTCCATCTACTCCCAAATGCTCCGCCGTCGCGTCCCTCCCGACTCCCACACATTCTCTTCCTTGCTCAACACCACCACCGCCGCCGCCGCCACCAGGTCGCTCTACGCACACGCCCTCCACCTCGGATTCCGGCCTGACCCCTTCGTGCAGACCGTCCTGCTCACCGCCTACTCCCGACGCGGCTCTGTCGACCACGTCCTGCGGGTGTTCGACGGAATGCCGCACAGGGACGTCGTCTCCTGGACCGCCGCCGTCTCGGGCCTCGCCGCCCTCGGACGCCCCGCGGCGGCCCTCCGCGTCTTCGCCTCCATGAGACCCCACGCCGCCACCGTGGTCTTTGCCGTGTCCGCCTCCGTCGGGCTCGGGTCCCTGGTGCTGGCCCGGTGCCTGCACGCCTACATCAAGAAGACCGGGTTCGGAGGCCGCGTCTCCGTCCGAAACTCCCTGACGTTGGCCCGGTGCCTGCACGCCTACGTCGAGAAGGCCGGATTCGTGTCCGTGCCATTATGGCACGGGTTATCCACTAGTATATTATAAAGCATAGTTAGGAGTTTAATTGAACAACTAAGGCCTTGTTTGGTTCGCAGAAAGGAAAGAAAATTGATTATATAATATTTCATTTCCATTGAGAATTTGTAATTCCAATCAATTTTCTTTTCGGTGTTTGGAAAAAATCAAGAAAATTGCAAGGAAAAGTGAATCCTTAGAGGGAAAAAATGAATCATTGGGTTGGTGGGAGGAAGTACTTTCTCTCCTATTTTTTCTCCTTTTGAGAATCAAATCTTTTCCTCATTTACAAATAAATGAAAGCTGTTGTAACTCATATGGCCCTTCATTTCATCTCCTTGTAACATACAAAAGACCTTTGGCCAAGTTGAGACTTTATGTTTGGTTTGTTACAGAAATTTTGTTACGAAAATATACTTTGGTAAAACACAATATTTTGTTAAATTTTTTTTTTATCAAAATATACTTTGGCGTGTTTATCAAATAGTCTGATGTATATATTTTGGTAAAAGACATTTCAGAAATTTTTTTTTAAACTAACAATTTCAGAAATTTTTTGTTTAAATAGTACTTATCCCAACAAAATATTTGTTAGTTATTTTCTGAAAAAATAATTATTTTTGAAGAAATTTTTTTTCATGTTGACGAAGAAAATTTAAATGCTAACATTTTTTTTGGTAATGATGGATTTGGAGCGCCCCGGCGAGCGCCACAGTGCCATCTGCTCTCCGACAAGCACCTCAATAGAATTTTTTTTCTTTTTGTTACTCAGTGAATTATTATAACAGATGGGTAGTAAAAATTGTATTTTTTTTCTCGCTATTTTTTTGGCGTCGCTTCATTAGACGTCGGAAAAATAGTTGACATTTTTTTGGTGCCGCTTGCTTAGGCACCAATTCTTTTGTGTGTTGTGGCCTACTTATGTTGTACGTTTTTTTTAGCGTAATGGCGTGAAATTTGAAAAATGGTTTTGGCTACATAAACAAATTCTGGCACCGCCAAATTTGGGCCTTCCAAAATAATTTTTTTGGCTAATAATTTTTCAAAGGCAACGCTCATTTTGAGCACGCACTAAATTGTCACCTATTTTGCACTGTTCGCAAATAGTGTGAATTTCTTGAAAAATCTTATTTATTCTTACATTTGAATTTTTTTTTTTTACGAAGTCTCTCCGAATAGGCTCACCTATTTGGGTATGATGTCAGAAAGAACTTGGGGCTTGGTTCTTAAGAGGTCCCTGGTGACCCTCCTCTCTCATTTTCCCGCCTGGTCATATTCACGTAGAGCTACTGAAAGGGGTTGACCGAATATTATTTTTTGCTCAAATTATATTTATAATTATGCATTTTTGCAAGAAACTTATTGACCTCTCTATATCGGCCCATCGATCGATATAAGATAATTTTTAAACAAAAATCGTTTTTTCAAAACCGTTGTTTTTATTTACGTTTGTTTGTTGTTGGTTATACAAACCAAATCCATATAAACCTGTCGTTTTATATGTTGACTGATCAAGATTTTTTCTCCTGTTGTAGAAAAATATCGATCAAGATTGATTTTCCCATCCTTGAAGCCTCTGGCAAGAACTACTTGGACTGGACGTAAGACATCCAGAACCATCTAGATGCGCAGGACCTCTTGGACGTCATCTATAACGAGGAAGAGCGTGAAGTGGAAGTCACTCGCTCAATGAACGCCAAAGCGATGATTCTATTCCGCAGGCATTTATTTGACGCCATGAAGGCGGAGTTCATTGAAATCTCCTCGCCGAAGACGCTATGGGACTCTCTGAAAGAGCGCTTCGACCACCAGAAGACCATATGGCTGCCTGAAGCGCGCCATGACTGGTTAAACCTGCGTTTCCAAGACTTCAAGAGTGTAACTGATTACAACAATGAAGTCTGCAGGATTCGATCACTTCTCCAATACTGCGGTGAGATATTAACCGACAGTGTCACGACCCGCTACCCAAATTGTTGGGCCAGGCCGAGTCATGCCCAGCCTACGTTTGATATAAAATGTAGTAAGCTTTTCTAAAGACAACAGAATAAGACTAAATGTGCTAACAGTTCTATAAGTGAATAAAAGTCATAAATGCTCCAAACACAAAAGTCGTCATATATAGTAAAATGTCCAAGTACAAGTGATCTGAAATGTAAAACTGGATACATGTCCAGTTACAAAATATGTAGCCTAAATACATGACTACTCTCAAAAGACTAAAGTAAAAGATAACTAGGCGAGGTTCCCCGCAGGAACATCCTCGTAAAGCAGAGCCGGGTCCTCGGCAGTAACTCCATAATATGTGTCGCAGAGTAACTCCTCCTCAGTAAGGACACCTACAACGTTATCCTGTCAGGACGGGAGCAAGTACTGAATCTAGCAAACTAGCATATGAAACATGGAAATGAACATAGAGGAATAACTGTAAACATGACATCACATAATCTATCATGGCAAGGATACATATGTCATAGAGATAGATGTGTATGTAATGTTTAAAACTGTAGCAGGTACGTGATCGGTCAATAGATGTACAATGTGCTGGGGGCACATAATGAAATGTACTTCCGTACAAGTGAAACGGCGACAGATGTACATACGCACAAATCCGCTTTGAGATAAAGCCTACGACAAGGTATACATATAAAATGTCAACCTTGCTCGGTACATACGTACGGAGAAGGGGGCATGATCACGTACTCAACTATCAGTTTCCCCATAACCCATATTCTAATCATGTGAGAGATACATAAAAACTGTCTAAGCATGGTAGTAATGGAAAGTACAACATATAATATTTTAACTTGCTACCCCAAGGATCAACATTTAACATGGTTGGATTAGCAGTTCATTTATGTAACAGTATGTAAAGTTTGTAGAAAGTACTTGCCTCTAGCAAAGCAAAGCAAAACAAGCTGCGATAAAAGTGCTATGGATGTCCGGTAACTCGTCACTGTAGAAATAAATGCAATAACTTAGTTTTTACACTAAGCTAAAACGCTAAGACACTAATTGGTGAAACACGACTTGTGACTGGGCACCTAGCCAAAATGATGACTCTGGCATAGGAGACCAATGTGTGGTGACACACTATTTTAACTAACTTTCTAGGGTCTTTACACTAGTGAGGGGTGAGGTTCAACACGACTAAAACTCAAAATAACACAAAAAGCTACAAGTCGTAATTAATCAATAAATAAATCAAATGACCATTGTGTTCTAACAATTTTTGAGATAAACAAAAAGCTTAGTTTTGCATAAAATAAAGTACCAAAATGATCTTTGCTAATTATAGAAATTTATTATAATTTTTCTGGAATTTATTAACTAGTACAAGTATTTTATAAAAATCAGTTTTCCTAAGTATACAGAAAATGAGTTTTGGTTTCATATGCCAAATTAGTGGCAAAACAGTAATTTAAATACTATAAAAATTATACTAAATTAGCTAACTTAACATAGTATCTAAATACTATTTTTTTTCCAGAATTTTAATAGTACTTTAAGTATTTTTAGAAAATCAAAAACAGCATTACACACAATTGAAATTAAAATAATTAATTATCTGCGTATTTTGTCCATGTACATAATTTGAACCAAAGTTCAAATACAGGACCCAAGGCCATGAATCAAGTCCAATATGACTTGTACAGGTCTTGAATGTGTGAAAACACATTTGGGTCCAAAAACCCATGCTAGACTTGGACACCAAATGGTTGCAGTAATTTAAATACACAAAAAATATAAAGACGTAAAAATACAAAATAAATATTAATATTTTAATAAGGTAGAATTACACATAAAGAATATATACATACATATGTTAAAAGTACATATATATATATATATATATATATATATATAAGGAAATACTTAATTATAAAGTATATATATATATATACAAATATTGTATACATATATACAATATTACATATATAATAATATATATACATATGAAAATATTTACATATATACATATATGTATATAAATACAAATATATATATATAAATTTACTAAGTATAAAATATATATACATATGTAAAATACTGCCAAAAATACAGTATATACATATATATATATATATATATATATATATATATATATAATATATATATATATATATATATTATATATATATATATATATGTATGTATATGTATATATATATATATATGTATGTATATATATATATATATATATATATATATATATATATATATATATATATATATATATATATATATATATATATATACATATACATATACATATATATAAATATATATATAGAAAACAGAAAAGAAAAGAAAAAGAAAAAGAAAAAGAAAAGAAAAAGAAACAGAAGGAGGGGGGCTCGAACCCGAGCCAGTGCTGGGGGGGGGGGGGTGTTATGTCGGGTCGGGCTGGCCAGGGGGTCAGCCCGCTAGTTGTGTTAAGGGTTAGGTTTAGGTTTAATTTATTTAGGTTGTAAACGAGTTAACATATAAAAAACATAATAAATCAATCCTGTGTCCGGACAGTTTGGGACACAGGAATCCACGTGTCCGTGCTATGCACGACACGTACGAGTTCAGTCTCGCGTGTCCGAGCACATCGTTAGGTTCGTCGTGTCCTGACGAGTCTCGTGCGTGAAAATGAGACACGCACGACACGATTCGAGTTTTGTAACTCACGTGTCCGGTGGTTGGGGGGGTTCAAGTGTCCTGGACGGCGGAGGAGACGTCGGCGAGGCGGCGCTCGGGTGGCGCTGGGGTCGTCTCGTCGAGGCGGAGCGAATGGTGGTGGTGGCGATCGACGTTGACGGTTGGTGAGGCGGTGGTAGGATGTCGCCGGAGTTAGGGTTAGGTCTAGGGTTTTCGTCGGAGACGAAAGGCTGCGGCGGTTGTGGTGGGGTGTAGAGCTAGGGTTTGGGTCTGGGGAAGAAAGAGGGGGGGTTTTATAGGTCGGTCAAGGCGGTGGTTGGCCGGGAAAGGCGGCGGGTCGTCGGGCCAGGTGGCCGACCGGTCGGGGGGGGGGGGGGGGGGGGTTAACGTGGGTTTAGCACTTAGGTCCCCCTAGATTTAGGATTTACAGTTAGGTCCTCCCAGCTCTAAATGCAAATTAGAATTTGCATTCCGTAACTAATAACAAATAATTAATTACAAACTGACTACAAAACAATTTAGAAAATTACAAACAGATATTAAAACAATTTAGAAAATTACAAATTAATATTTTTGTATTTTAAAACTCATTTAAAAATCATTTAAAAATTCTAAAGAAATTCCTAAAAATCCTAATAATTATTTTAAGGCTATAAATGACATTAAAAATTAATTAACACTTAATTAACTGAAATTTGAAAAACAGGGGCTTATAAGTCTTCCCTCCTTGAAAAATTTCGTCCTCGAAATTCACAAGGATTGAAGACCCGACAATATTCTAACATAGCAAGCAATGCAATAAAATAACTAAGGCTGTGATCGAAACTAACCTCTAAGGTATCAAGCGGGAACGGGTGGTTCCCTCGCAGCGGTTGGATCGAACAAGTAAGGGTATCTCTCCCTCATGTCCGACTCCCTCTCCCAAGTAGATTCACCTGGGGAGTGACGGCTCCAAGCTACTCGCACTAGGGGTATAACCTTGTTCCTCAGCCTCTTCTCTCTCCTGTCTAATATCTCTACTGGCTGCTCAGAAACTGTAAGGCTCGGTCCGACCTCCAACTCTGTATGATCTAGCACATGACTGGGGTCTGGAACATATTGTAGTGACCCGCTCCGCCCTAGCGGAACGCCGATTCCAAACGACAAGTGCAACGACTCAAACGAGCCGTCGACCCGAAGAGTTGCTTCGACCCGATGAAGTGTCGATGCGAATCGATACAAGGCTTGCATTGGCCCGACAAGATGAATCCAGACTTAGACTATCGAAGGCGTGCTCGGAGGATCGCTCGGCCGATGCGAACATCGCTAAGGTGGGTGGCTCCGATGAACCCGTCTGTGCTTAGCCTAGACACATAACAATGCGGACACTATCACGAGAATCGCTAGGCGATAACACCCTGCATGCTAATAAATGATTCAACGCACCTAGCTAAGGGAATAATCCCATCTTGCATGCTTGTTTAGAACATGGAAAAGAACTCGGTAATTATAGATATGCTCGCACCGCGCTCTACGCTCGTGCTAAGGCACAAGCTCACGTTCATGTCCCTTATACGTTCAAACAATGAAACAATGAATGGTTTACAACAATGAAACGGGAAGGCTATCAACATAGTCGCTCCGAGTAGAGTTTAGCAACATTGGAAGGCTATGGGACCGATGGGTCGCCAAGGCGACTCCCACACTGGGAGTTGCATAATGCGTGAAAGAATGAATCCACGAACGAATTAATAAATACATGAATGACTCTATGAACGAACGAACAAGTTAAAGAATGAAATGAAAGAAAGAATACATGAAAGATAAGACATGGAAGACGCTAGCGACAGGTATGACGGACACGTGCAACGGGGCTCACTACCCGCGCTGTACGGACGCCAACCTGGTCGTTAACGCATTATGGCATGAAAGATAAGACATGGAAGACGCTAGCGACAGGTGTGACGGGCACGTGCAACGGGGCTCGCTACCCGCGCTGTACGGACGCCAACCTGGTCGTTAACGCATTATGGCTAAGGGTTAGCCTACGGCTCGGAGATAGCCGCTAAGTTAAAATGATAAGACAATACGAAATGGTCGTGGACAAACGGCACGGGCGATGGGGGGGAATACCGTGGCCGTCGGGTGGAAGGATTCTGCGGCACGGGCGTTGGGGGGGTAAACCGTGGCCGGCCTAGGCAGAATCAACGGCGCTTACGGGCTGCTTGGGTGCGGGCTTGGGCACCAAAAGACGTAAGTAGGAGGGTATATTCAAGAGACTTAACGGGGTGTACCAGCCATCACCCTAAGCTAAGTTGAGAATTGCCACAGGGGAATGTCCTAAATGGCTTGCAAAGCCAGCGACCCGTGCATGTAGATTAAGTGGACTATGCTGGTGGCAATCCACGTGCAAGTTCTTGCATTGAAATCAAAGTAGTCTAAGTAAACTAAATGAAGTGTCTCCAGAACATGCTTGAAGTGTAATATCCTGAACATGAACATGCCCGAAATATAACACTCTTGAACATGCTTGAAATATAACATCCTGAACATGAACATGCTCGATATGTAACACTCCTGAACATGCTTGAATGAAATACTCGAAACATGCTTGAATTGTAACACTCTAAAAACGTGCCTACGACGTGCTAGAACATGCCTCCGACGTGCTAGAATCCCGAGACATGGACACACACTTGATATTGAATGCGTGCATGAATCGTGTTATGTTATTATTCATGAATTGTGGTTTAACTTGGTTTACCTTGAACAGGGAAGGCCGGACGGTAAGTATGGGTAAGTCGTACATGTATTTCCATGCGACACTCGAGTTCGGTAACACGAGACAGGCTATGCAATATGCCATGAAATTGATCCTAAGGCAAGATTAGAAAGACAATGAATGATAGAGATGCACAAAAGATTATAGAACGTGTTTGGTAATGATGGCATTGTGGGCGAGCCAGCCTCCCCACCAGTGCATAACAATGTACTGATAACCCCACAGTATGCTTGCAGGATAGCAGGAGACGCCGGCGGGTGCGGAGCTTCCGTCGAACGTGTCAAGGCGCGGAGCCAACTCTGGGGCCTTGGAACGTTGCAAGAAGCTGAAGCACCCTATACAGGACATAATGTATCGGAACATCGCCATGTATCCTTCCATGTTGTAAGCCATTTGGCACGCCTTTTATGTTTCAGAGAGAGAGAGAGCTTGAGCGACTTGTAATATCGGCCTAGCGCCGCTTGTAAACTTGTTGAATATCAATAAAGAATTTGGTTTCGCTTCAATTGTGTTCATTTATATTCCGCTGCAAATGGGGACACTCTGTGCGACTCTGTGGCCTAGAACTCAAATCGGCCGTTTCTGGACTTGGCCTTGCACGGGCGCAACCTAGGCCCGTGCGGCATCACGCCTTAGCGAGGACGATCGCTCCTACGGGAGCGGGGCGTGACAGATTGGTATCAGAGCACGGCTTTACGTCCTTGGACTTCATGTCGATTTCTCAGTTTTGAAAGCTCGGTTGGAAGAAAAGATGTATACGCTCTCTCTCGCTGTGCCTTGGGATGTTCCATACAATAAGTCTAATACTTTCAAAAGCTCGTACAAGTACTCGGTTGCACGGGATCGATAGGCGAAGGCCTTTGTGCCGAACGACGTTAAACATGACTCGATTGAGAACACATGCAAAGTTAACATGTCTCGTACGTACCTAACTAGTCTTGCGTTGACCCTAGCAACTGAGCGTGCAAAACATGAATATAGTCCATGCGGGATGGTTAAGCGGTACAACTTAGTCCGCGTGTCGCGCACCTCGACTCTTGGGTGCAATCGGGTTGCGAGCGATATCAAGTATCGCTCGATCGAGAACGGAGATACACTTTGAGTGTATATCGATAGGAACGCTATCGAGTTAACGCTTAGGCGTACGCGAATGATTGACTTGGATTTTGAGGACTCGTGTGAACGACTTAGTACGTCGAGACGACGTAAGCGAGTACGCTAGAGATTCGTCGAACGAATCTGAAGGATATCTTAGTGCATGGCGCGAACGTGATTGAGGATTAGACCGTATGGCTTGAACCCGAGTGGTGTATGTGATAGGTTCGAAGAAGAATAAGAATGAGTGTCAACGACTAGTCGAGTGGCTCGAACCCTGAGTGGTGTATGGACGTTATAGAAATTGTTCGAGCGAGACTAAAGGAATTACGGATAGAACAAGTATGTCGGCGAAGCGATGCGGTCGCGCAAAGCTTTAGAACGTGTCACGCTTAGTTGATCGTGACTTCGTGTGTCCCGAACGAGATATCGTTCGGACAACTTGTGAATGGGTAACGCGTGTTAGAAATGATTCGGAACGATGGATGAAAATAAATGGTCTTGATCGAGGAAACTTAGAGGAACGTGCGTGCGATGTCGAATTGATGCAAATGAAATGTGACTTGAGTTTTGAATAACGATCTTGAAACGAGCTTTGAGGAAAAGCGACTGAACTTGATCTTGAGTATCGGGAGAAATGGTGGAATATCCAACTCGGACAACGGCATCGTCGCATGACTCGAAATTGGTTGCAAAGGAAGATCGTCAGGTTACGCATATCGTCGATGGTATTGAGGCATATCAAAGATCGATATGCGATAACTCGAGGGTACTCTGACTCGGCGAATGACGATCGTGCAAATGTCATTGTTCCGTTGGATGCTATACTCGGGGTATTAAAACGTGTCAAGGAAAATATAGACGTGACTCGAGGATTTCTGGTTGAATGAATGACGGTCGGACTGTCGAATTGAAATCTTGACTTGGATGAAATGAAATGCTTGGATTTACTTCGACGATAACCCCAACGTCGACATTCTTGTCTTATGCGAGCGCAACTCCAGCCTCGCACATGCGTCGCGCCGATTAGGGCGATCACTCCGCGTGAGCGCTGGTATGGTGATTCATCCAGCGGGGGTGATCAAACTTGCACGGCGTGGCAATACGATTGCTTCGACTTGTGGTTTGACGCGAAGATGACTTGAGAATGATTCGGTGTGCTTGAATGATGAAGTTTGAGGATTGAGTAGGTCCAATCCGCGTATCGAGAATGAATCAGTCTAGACGTAAGCAAGAGTTACGCCCCGATGAGAATGATTATTCCGCGAGAGCGTTGCATGGTGATTCATGAACCACCGTGGATAATCGGACTCGCGTGAGATTGGGGCGCAACGTATTGTCAAGCTAGATGAACTCGTGATCGAATACATGAATTGAAAAGAATGGATATGTGAAGTATGTGATCAGAATGAATTCGGATATACGCGGCGAATGCCTTGACGAGAATAGGTGATCGTGCTCGATGTTTAGAAATCTGAGTGACGCGAGCTTGGGTAGAAAATCCCGTACTACCGACTTTGGTTTGACCCTAGGATTGGGGTCAGTGTTGGCATTATTGTTGGGGAACTATGATTCCAATCCTGACATTGACTTAGCCTCGAAAAGATGGCCTAGCGGTTAGGCGAGACGCCCCTGTTTCATGTGTTAGCAATCAAAAGACTGATCTTGAGGATTAGCATGGATGGATAGCATGAACCACGAATGTAGGAAACCCTACTCACGAGACTCGGCTGACATGCATATATTTCAGGGACGCCTGGGTATGTGCACGATGCGACTCGAGTGAGAATGACAAATTCTCTATCATGCGGCTAGGCTGAATGCAGGTATTTTGGGGATGCCTGAAATGCGTGCACGATCCGGCCAAGTGATACGATGAGTTCTAGCACGACTTGGGGAGTAAACAAGTGTCGTGAGCGTGAAATCGTGCTAGTAAAAGTTGGTATAACGAAGTGAAGCATTGATAGGAAGATATGCTCGACGATAGTGCAATATGTGGTCTTAAGTTCGATGAAAATTTCCTAGACTTGGTCGACCCCGTTAAGAAGAAATCATACTGATTTCATGAACGAGAACGCTTGAGAAGCGAGTCGGGTTATCTCGATGACCGAGATGAACGAAAAGTGAATTTGCCTCAGCCTTCGACCCGCGCATTTGACGAATTACAATGTGTCTCGTGTAACCATTCCAGTTCCATGACACGTCGAAATAGCAACCAAGACGAAGAAATACTCGAATTGAATAAGTACAATCAACTCTAAAATGAATGAAAGGCTATTCGATAAAATCGACCCAACGCGTGTGACACGGAACTTAGAAAGATATCAAGTATGGTTCGATGTCGTCGAACGATAGGACCGCTCGATGAAATTGTCTAAGAAACACGAAAACACGAGTTAAGAAATGGTAGGATGACCTGCACTCAGAAAGTCTCGAGGACGAGACTTATTTTGAGTGGTGTATTATGTAGTGACCCGCTCCGCCCTAGCGGAACGCCGATTCCAAACGACAAGTGCAACGACTCAAACGAGCCGTCGACCCGAAGAGTTGCTTCGACCCGATGAAGTGTCGATGCGAATCGATACAAGGCTTGCATTGGCCCGACAAGATGAATCCAGACTTAGACTATCGAAGGCGTGCTCGGAGGATCGCTCGGCCGATGCGAACATCGCTAAGGTGGGTGGCTCCGATGAACCCGTCTGTGCTTAGCCTAGACACATAACAATGCGGACACTATCACGAGAATCGCTAGGCGATAACACCCTGCATGCTAATAAATGATTCAACGCACCTAGCTAAGGGAATAATCCCATCTTGCATGCTTGTTTAGAACATGGAAAAGAACTCGGTAATTATAGATATGCTCGCACCACGCTCTACGCTCGTGCTAAGGCACAAGCTCACGTTCATGTCCCTTATACGTTCAAACAATGAAACAATGAATGGTTTACAACAATAAAACGGGAAGGCTATCAACATAGTCGCTCCGAGTAGAGTTTAGCAACATTGGAAGGCTATGGGACCGATGGGTCGCCAAGGCGACTCCCACACTGGGAGTTGCATAATGCGTGAAAGAATGAATCCACGAACGAATTAATAAATACATGAATGACTCTATGAACGAACGAACAAGTTAAAGAATGAAATGAAAGAAAGAATACATGAAAGATAAGACATGGAAGACGCTAGCGACAGGTATGACGGACACGTGCAACGGGGCTCACTACCCGCGCTGTACGGACGCCAACCTGGTCGTTAACGCATTATGGCATGAAAGATAAGACATGGAAGACGCTAGCGACAGGTGTGACGGGCACGTGCAACGGGGCTCGCTACCCGCGCTGTACGGACGCCAACCTGGTCGTTAACGCATTATGGCTAAGGGTTAGCCTACGGCTCGGAGATAGCCGCTAAGTTAAAATGATAAGACAATACGAAATGGTCGTGGACAAACGGCACGGGCGATGGGGGGGAATACCGTGGCCGTCGGGTGGAAGGATTCTGCGGCACGGGCGTTGGGGGGGTAAACCGTGGCCGGCCTAGGCAGAATCAACGGCGCTTACGGGCTGCCTGGGTGCGGGCTTGGGCACCAAGAGACATAAGTAGGAGGGTATATTCAAGAGACTTAACGGGGTGTACCAGCCATCACCCTAAGCTAAGTTGAGAATTGCCACAGGGGAATGTCCTAAATGGCTTGCAAAGCCAGCGACCCGTGCATGTAGATTAAGTGGACTATGCTGGTGGCAATCCACGTGCAAGTTCTTGCATTGAAATCAAAGTAGTCTAAGTAAACTAAATGAAGTGTCTCCAGAACATGCTTGAAGTATAATATCCTGAACATGAACATGCCCGAAATATAACACTCTTGAACATGCTTGAAATATAACATCCTGAACATGAACATGCTCGATATGTAACACTCCTGAACATGCTTGAATGAAATACTCGAAACATGCTTGAATTGTAACACTCTAAAAACGTGCCTACGACGTGCTAGAACATGCCTCCGACGTGCTAGAATCCCGAGACATGGACACACACTTGATATTGAATGCGTGCATGAATCGTGTTATGTTATTATTCATGAATTGTGGTTTAACTTGGTTTACCTTGAACAGGGAAGGCCGGACGGTAAGTATGGGTAAGTCGTACATGTATTTCCATGCGACACTCGAGTTCGGTAACACGAGACAGGCTATGCAATATGCCATGAAATTGATCCTAAGGCAAGATTAGAAAGACAATGAATGATAGAGATGCACAAAAGATTATAGAACGTGTTTGGTAATGATGGCATTGTGGGCGAGCCAGCCTCCCCACCAGTGCATAACAATGTACTGATAACCCCACAGTATGCTTGCAGGATAGCAGGAGACGCCGGCGGGTGCGGAGCTTCCGTCGAACGTGTCAAGGCGCGGAGCCAACTCTGGGGCCTTGGAACGTTGCAAGAAGCTGAAGCACCCTATACAGGACATAATGTATCGGAACATCGCCATGTATCCTTCCATGTTGTAAGCCATTTGGCACGCCTTTTATGTTTCAGAGAGAGAGAGAGCTTGAGCGACTTGTAATATCGGCCTAGCGCCGCTTGTAAACTTGTTGAATATCAATAAAGAATTTGGTTTCGCTTCAATTGTGTTCATTTATATTCCGCTGCAAATGGGGACACTCTGTGCGACTCTGTGGCCTAGAACTCAAATCGGCCGTTTCTGGACTTGGCCTTGCACGGGCGCAACCTAGGCCCGTGCGGCATCACGCCTTAGCGAGGACGATCGCTCCTACGGGAGCGGGGCGTGACACATATCTCCTCAGCTGAGATACGTGAAAGACGTCGTGAACTCCTGCTAGGTTGGATGGAAGTGCAACCCTGTAAGCTACCTCTCCGATCCTGCCAAGTATCTCGAATGGCCCGATGTATCTGGGGCTCAGCTTCCCTCATCGTCCGAACCGGATCGTCCCTCTAGTAGGTGATATCTTCACCAGCACCATATCACCGTCTGCGAACTCCATCGGTCTGCGACTAGCATCAGCCCAGTGTTTCTGCCTGTCCTGAGCTACTCTGAGCCTGTCTCTGATCATTCCGACTTTCTCTGCTGCATCCGTGATCATCTCTGGCCCAAGCATAACTCTGTCTCCAACATCATCCCAAAAGAGCGGTGTGCGGCATCGTCGTCCATATAGCGCCTCGAAAGGAGACATACCGATACTGGCTTGGTAGCTGTTGTTGTATGAAAACTCTACCAAGTGCAGATGGCTCTCCCAAGATCCTCCGAAGTCCAGCACGCAGGTCCTCAGCATATCCTCCAGTGTCTGTATCGTCCTCTCGGACTGCCCATCTATCTGCGGGTGGTACGCCGTACTGAACTTGAGCCTACTGCCCAACTCCTCCTGCAAGCTCCTCCAGTAGTGGGATGTGAATCTGCTATCTCTGTCTGACACGATGCTCACAGGCACTCCGTATAGACGAACTATCTGCTGCATGTATAGCTTCGCCAACTTCTCGGTGGAAAGCCCCACCTTGAAGGGTATGAAGTGCGCACACTTCGTCAGCCTGTCCACGATGACCCATATGGCATACTTCCCTCCTTGGGAATGAGGAAGCCCTGAGACGAAGTCTATCGTAATATGTTCCCACTTCCACTCGGGAATGGGTTACGGCTGCAACAAACCAGCTGGCCTCTGGCGCTCCGCCTTGACCTGCTGGCAAACTAGGCATCTCGAGATAAAACGTGATACATCCCTCTTCATCCCGTGCCACCAAAGATGCTCCCGCAAGTCACGGTACATCTTGTTAGCACCAGGGTGAATAGAATATCTCGATCGGTGCGCCTCCTGCAAGACTACCTCTACCAGCTCTCCCTTCGGCACGCAAAATCGGCTGCCATGCCTCAAGGATCCATCCTCTGCTATCGTGAAGTCATCCAGCAATCCAGCTAACGCCTGGGCTCGAAGTCTGCGAAGGCTCTCATCTGTAGGCTGTGCCTCCCTGATCTGCTCCATCAAACCTGACTGAATGTCAAGCGCCATCATCTGTATCACTAATCCTGGCCGAACTAGCTCGATACCGAGCTTCTCCAGATCCTCCCGCAAATGCCGATCAATCATCAGGTACCATGCCATCGGATGCCTGCTCAGCGCATCCGTCACCACATTTGCCTTCCCGGGGTGATACTGTAAATCGATGTCGAAGTCTTTCATCAACTCCAACCATCGTCTTTGCCTCATGTTCAGCTCTTTCTGCGTGAACACATACTTCAAGCTTTTGTGGTCAGTAAAGATCTCCACACGCTCTCCGTATAAGTAATGTTTCCATAACTTGAGTGCAAAGATCACCGCAGCTAACTCTAGGTCATGGGTAGGATAATTCCTCTCATGAGTCCATAATTGCCTAGATGCATAAGCAATCACTTTTCCATGCTGCTGTAGGACACATCCTAGCCCCTTCCCAGAAGCATCGTTGTATATGGTGAACCCTCCAGAACCTGAAGGTAAAGTCAGAACTGGAGCGGTCGTCAGCCTCCTCTTCAGCTCCTCAAACGCTGCCTGGCAGTCCTCTGACCAGATGTACTCTGCGTCCTTTTGCGTCAGCTTCGTCATGGGTTCAGCTATCCTAGCAAAGTCCTGGACTCTATAATAGCCTGCTAAACTCAGAAAGCTCCTGATCTCTGAAACTGACGTCGGAGCCTTCCATGTCTCAACTGCAGCAATCTTCCTGGGATCCACCGAGATTCCATCTCCAGTGACTACATGGCCGAGAAACTCCACTCGGTCTAAAAAGAACTCGCACTTCGGCAATTTGGCAAACAATCTCTCCTGCCTCAGAATCCCTAAAACTATCCGCAAGTGCTCTGCATGCTCCTCCGGCGTCTTCGAGTATATCAGGATGTCGTCGATAAATACTACGACGAACTTATCCAAATACTGGTGAAATGTCTTATTCATCAAGTTCATAAAGACAGCTGGCACATTTGTGAGACCAAATGGCATCACCAGAAACTCGTACTGCCCGTACTTCGTGTTGAACGCCGTCTTCTGAATGTCTGCTGCCGTAACCTTCACCTGGTGGTACCCGGATCTCAAGTCTATCCTGGAAAACACCTTCGCCCCGCTCAACTGGTCGAACAAATCATCTATCCTGGGCAGAGGATATTTATTCTTGATGGTGATGGCATTCAACGCCCGGTAGTCAATACACAACCGGACTGTACCATCCTTCTTAGGCACAAAGAGCACTGGTGCTCCCCATGGAGAAGCACTGGATCGAATGAAACCCTTTTTTAACAGGCCATCAATCTGCTCTTTCATCTCTACTGCCTCCTTGGGATTCACTCTATAGCAAGCCCGGGATACTGGTGATGAACCCGGCACTAAATCTATGGTGAACTCCACATCTCTGTCAGGCGAAAGCCCTGGAAGATCCTCTGAGAATACATCCATAAACTCCCTAATGATAGGGTGTGGCGGTGCTACGTCCCCAACTGTCGTACGACAGTTCGGCTCTAGGCTGATCTCCGGCCCTGTCCTCCTGACACTGAATGGTGCTGTGCCTGGGGGACTGAACAAAATACTACCCTCATGACAATCTATAGATGCATGGGCATAGCTAAGCCAGTCCATCCCCAATATGATATCATAACCGGGGAGTGGCATCACAAAGAATCGTCCCCTGAACTCTCTCCCGGCTATAAAAATAGAACATCTATAGATAGATCTAATAGGCACTGGTCCTTCTCCCGTCATCACTCTACTAATCTCTGCAGTAGGTGTAGCCACTAGATGGTGTTTATGCATAAACTCTAATGATATGAAGCTATGAGATGTACCAGAATCAAACAAACATACAGCTAGAAAAGTATGCAAATAAACATGACCTGTGATGACGTCAGCTAAGTAATCCGGCTCCGAAACCTGCTCCGGCTCTGGCTCGAGGGCTAGACTATAAACCCTCCCCTGAGGTCCCTTCTGCTACTGCAGATGCTGCCCAAACCTCTGCTGCTGAGTCGGAAGCGGTCCTCTAGTCTTCGCTACTGGGCACTCTCGAAGCTGATGGGTGGCAGACCCACAAGCCAAACACTGCTTCAACCTCTTCCTGCAGACGGTATAATCATGCCCTGGCCTTCCGCAGAAAGAACATATAGCTCCCCTCTGCTACTGCTGCTGCTGATGATGTCGGGGTCCCGGGGCTCTAACTGGCGGGGTCTGATGATGTGGTGTAGGGGGACGGTAAGTCTGCTGGGGTGGCGTCGGTGCTCTCTGCTGGAAAGCCTGACGCTTGGACGGTCCCTCATGATGTACAGAAGCCGGCCTCTTGCTAGACAGAAGACGCTCCTCAATGCTCCGGGCCAACTCTAGGCTCTGGTAGTAGTCAGTCGTACCGTTCGCCACTATAAGGATGCCGATGTCTGGAACTAGACCATGGCAAAACCTACGGGTCATCTCCTCTGGATCTGCAACCAGACTAGGAGCGAAATGGCTCAGGCGACTAAACTCTGCCGTATACTCGTCTACAAAACGGTTCCCCTGCTGGATATTCTGGAATCGTAGCCCCATGGCTACTCTAGCAGTGGTCGAGAAGAATTTCTTCTTGAACTGGGTTTTGAACTGATCCCAAGTGGCTCTCCCTCTCGCAAACAACGGCTCATTCCGGAACCAGACTCCTGCCAAGTCTATCAGCAGAAATCCCGCTGCCTCGACCTGGAGGTCACCCGGCATCCTGACTCCTAGTAGCTTTCTCTCTACCGAATCTAGCCAGTCATCTGCTACTACGATGCCCTCAGTCCCTGAGAACTCCTTGGGATTCAGACCCATGAAGTCCTTGATCGTCCCCGCTCTCTGTCGTGGCTCTACAGGTGGTGGGACCACGGGACGTTCCTCAGAACGCTCCATGCTCTGGCGGAGTAGGGCAGTCTGCTCCTGATGGGTTGTTAGGAACCCCTGGATCATAGTGAGCAGCTGGTTTCCATCGAGTGTGACGGAAGCCTGGGTAGGTATGATGATAGGGGGTGGTGGAAGTATCGGGGCCTACTGGGACTGGGATGTGGAAGGTGGTGGAGGCATCTGGGTCTGTGGATCTGTGGAGTGGAGGAATGTGGTAGGTGGAGGTGGGGGTGTATCAGTCAACTGGTCAGCTGACTGGATAGGGAGTGCACCATTCTCAGGTGTAACATACTGGGACGAACGAGTAAGCACCATCTAATAAAAAGTAAAATGACTTATAAGGACTTGTTAAAGTAAGCAATCATAGGCAAGAAAATCTAATTATAATAGCAAGCATGTGATATTTTCCTATGTTGCAATCCTAGCATTCCTCTAGGTGTTCTAAGCATTATTCCTAATGTTGTCTAATTACCTTAAGTTCCTAATTGCAGGCATGCTTGGTACAACAACGTAACCAAACAATTTTAGTCAGGACCTGCATGGGCCACCACTAAAAACATGTCACGACCCGCTACCCAAATTGTTGGGCCAGGCCGAGTCATGTCCAGCCTACGTTTGATATAAAATATAGTAAGCTGTTCTAAAGACAACAGAATAAGACTAAATGTGCTAACAGTTCTATAAGTGAATAAAAGTCATAAATGCTCCAAACACAAAAGTCGTCATATATAGTAAAATGTTCAAGTACAAGTGATCTGAAATGTAAAACTGGATACATGTCCAGTTACAAAATATATAGCCTAAATACATGACTACTCTCAAAAGACTAAAGTAAAAGATAACTAGGCGAGGTTCCCCGCAGGAACATCCTCGTAAAGAAGAGCCGGGTCCTCGGCAGTAACTCCATAATATGTGTCGCAGAGTAACTCCTCCTCAGTAAGGACACCTACAACGTTATCCTGTCAGGACGGAAGCAAGTACTGAATCTAGCAAACTAGCATATGAAACATAGAAATGAACATAGAGGAATAACTGTAAACATGGCGTCACATAATCTATCATGGCAAGGATACATATGTCATAGAGACAGATGTATATGTAATGTTTAAAACTGTAGCAGGTACGTGATCGGTCAATAGATGTACAATGTGCTGGGGGTACATAATGAAATGTACTTCCATACAAGTGAAACGGCGACAAATGTACATACGCACAAATCCGCTTTGAGATAAAGCCTACGACAAGGTATACATATAAAATGTCAACCTTGCTCGGTACATACGTACGGAGAAGGAGGCATGATCACGTACTCAACTATCAGTTTCCCCATAACCCATATTCTAATCATGTGAGAGATACATAAAAACTGTCTAAGCATGGTAGTGATAGAAAGTACAACATGTGATATTTTAACTTGCTACCCCAATGATCAGCATTTAACATAGTTGGATTAGCAGTTCATTTATGTAACAGTATGTAAAGTTTGTAGAAAGTACTTGCCTCTAGCAAAGCAAAGCAAAACAAGCTACGATAAAAGTGCTATGGATGTACGGTAACTCGTCACTGTAGAAATAAATGCAATAACTTAGTTTTTACACTAAGCTAAAACGCTAAGACACTAATTGGTGAAACACGACTTGTGACTGGGCACCTAGCCAAAATGATGACTCTGGCATAGGAGACCAATGTGTGGTGACACACTATTTTAACTAACTTTCTAGGGTCTTTACACTAGTGAGGGGTGAGGTTCAACACGACTAAAACTCAAAATAACACAAAAAGCTACAAGTCGTAATTAATCAATAAATAAATCAAATGACCATTGTGTTCTAACAATTTTTGAGATAAACAAAAAGCTTAGTTTTGCATGAAATAAAGTACCAAAATGATCTTTGCTAATTATAGAAATTTATTATAATTTTTCTGAAATTTATTAACTAGTACAAGTATTTTATAAAAATCCGTTTTCCTAAGTATATAGAAAATGAGTTTTGGTTTCATATGCCAAATTAGTGGCAAAACAGTAATTTAAATACTATAAAAATTATACTAAATTAGCTAACTTAACATAGTATCTAAATACTATTTTTTTCAGAATTTTAATAGTACTTTAAGTATTTTTAGAAAATCAAAAACAGCATTACACACAATTGAAATTAAAATAATTAATTATCTGCGTATTTTGTCCATGTACATAATTTGAACCAAAGTTCAAATACAGGACCCAAGGCCATGAATCAAGTCCAATATGACTTATACAGGTCTTGAATGTGTGAAAACACATTTGGGCCCAAAAACCCATGCTAGGCTTGGACACCAAATGGTTGCAGTAATTTAAATACATAAAAAATATAAAGACGTAAAAATACAAAATAAATATTAATATTTTAATAAGGTAGAATTACACATAAAGAATATATACATACATATGTTAAAAGTACATATATATATATATATATATAAGGAAATACTTAATTATAAAGTATATATATATATACAAATATTGTATACATATATACAATATTACATATATAATAATATATACATATGAAAATATTTACATATATACATATATGTATATAAATACAAATATATATATATATATAAATTTACTAAGTATAAAAATATATATACATATATAAAATACTGCCAAAAATACAGTATATACATATATATATACTAATATATATATATATACATATATATATAAATATATATATAGAAAACAGAAAAGAAAAGAAAAGAAAAAGAAAAAGAAAAGAAAAAGAAACAGAAGGAGGGGGGCTCGAACCCGAGCCAGCGCTGGGGGGGGGTGTTATGTCGGGTTGGGCTGGCCAGGGGGTCAGCCCGCTAGTTGTGTTAAGGGTTAGGTTTAGGTTTAATTTATTTAGGTTGTAAACGAGTTAACATATAAAAAAAATAATAAATCAATCATGTGTCCGGACAGTTTGGGACACAGGAATCCACGTTTCCGTGCTATGCACAACACGTACGAGTTCAGTCTCGCGTGTCCGAGCACAGCGTTAGGTTCGTCGTGTCCTGGCGAGTCTCGTGCGTAAAAACAAGACACGCACGACACGATTCGAGTTTTGTTACTCACGTGTCCGGTGGTTGGGGGGGTTCAAGTGTCCTGGACGGCGGAGGAGACGTCGGCGAGGCGGCGCTCGGGTGGCGCTGGGGTCGTCTCGTCGAGGCAGAGCGAATGGTGGTGGTGGCGATCGACGTTGATGGTTGGTGAGGCGGTGGTAGGATGTCGCAGGAGTTAGGGTTAGGTCTAGGGTTTTCGTCGGAGACAAAAGGCTGCGACGGTTGTGGTGGGGTGTAGAGCTAGGGTTTGGGTCTGGGGAAGAAAGAGGGGGGGTTTTATAGGTCGGTCAAGGCGGTGGTTGGCCGGGAAAGGCGGCGGGTCGTCGGGCCAGGTGGCCGACCGGTCGTGGGGAGGGGGTTAACGTGGGTTTAGCACTTAGGTCCCCCTAGATTTAGGATTTACAGTTAGATCCTCCCAGCTCTAAATGCAAATTAGAATTTGCATTCCGTAACTAATAACAAATAATTAATTACAAACTGACTACAAAACAATTTAGAAAATTACAAACAAATATTAAAACAATTTAGAAAATTACAAATTAATATTTTTGTATTTTAAAACTTATTTAAAAATCATTTAAAAATTCTAAAGAAATTCCAAAAAATCCTAATAATTATTTTAAGGCTATAAATGACATTAAAAATTAATTAATACTTAATTAACTGAAATTTGAAAAACATGGGCTTACAGACAGTGATCTATTGGAGAAAACATACACCACATTTTCTTCCACTGACAACTTGCTCCAAAAGCAATACCGTCAGTCTAAGTTCACCAAGTTTCCCGAGCTCATCACCCAGCTTTTACTAGACGAGAAGAACAGTCTCATTTTAATGAGAAACAACAATTCTCGTCCTGCTGGAACAAAGGTAATTCCAATGCCTGATGCAAACGCTCTCCGTGGACCAAATCCACGGTGGAAACGAGACAAGGGCCAGTCGTCCCAGCCAAAGAACAGAGGCGAGTTTAAGTGTCACGATCCGTTACCCAAATTGTTGGGCCGGACCGAGCCATGTCCAGCCTACGCTTGGTCAAAGCGTAGTAAGCTGTTCTAAGAATAGACAATAAAGGATCTAAGCAGCTAACAGTTCTAAAATCATATTTAAAGTTCATCACAACACAGCATCTATAAGCGAAGGTAACATAAGCACAGACTTAAATAATACACTTTATAAGTATCTAACTGGAGACAAAGTCCAGTATCCAAATATAAGTACAGACAAAGTCTAAGTCTCAAAACACAAGAAAGAGATGTAACACATAGCATTTCCTCCTCGAAAAGTATACCTACAACGTTATCCTGTCAGGACGGGAGCAAGTACAACCTCTACAACTAAAGTACTGAACATATAATGAAAGAGATGTACAACAAGAAACATGGTGTGATAAGTCTATAAACAGGAAATACTGGAAAATATGGCCTCATGGTACAACTGGGATCACAGTATCATAGTAACATAGGGGAACATGGCATATCTGGAATCATGGTATATCTCATAATCTATCATGACAAGGATACATATGTCATAGAGACAGATGTATATGTAATGTTTAAAACTGTAGCAGGTACGTGATCGGTCAATAGATGTACAATGTGCTGGGGGCACATAATGAAATATACTTCCGTACAAGTAAAACGGCGACAGATGTACATACGCACAAATCCGCTTTGAGATAAAGGCCTACGACAAGGTATACATATAAAATACGACTTTGCTCGGTACATACGTACGGAGAAGGGGGTCGTGATCACGTACTCAACTGTCAGTTTCCCCATAACCCATATTCTAACATGTGAGAGATACGAGAACGATATAGAACATGTGAGAGATACTGAGAACAGTGTAAGCATGGCAGGTACTGGGAGCAGAATAAAACATGTGAATACTCAGAGCAGTATAATGCATAGTGAAACATGTACTAAGAACCAGTAAGAAGCATGTGAAGATATAAGAAATGTCCTAAGCATGTCAGGTACTGTAAGTAATACAACATGTGAAGATTTAACTTGCTACCTCAAGGATCAGTATTTTTAACATGGTTAATACATGTTCTAGCATTAAAGACAGTAAATGAGTTTGTAGATGTACTTGTCTCGAGCAAAGCAAGAATACTAGTACGAAGATATAGATGTACGGTGTCCTGTCAATAATGATATATAAACTCAGTTCTAAGCTACGTTCAATATTACACTAGTGGTGTGACACGACTCTTAACTAGACACTAACTAAGCGGAAACCTAGCATAAAAGTCCAATGTGGGGTGACACTATATCCAAACTAATTTCCTAGGGTCTTTACACTAGTGGGGGTGGAAACTCAAAACAACACAAAAAGTTGCAAGTCGTAATTATGCAATAAATAAATAAAACTGTACACTGAGTTCCAATAATTTTTGAGATAGACAAAAAGCTTAAATATATATAAAATAAAGTACCAAAATGATCCCTGTTAATTATAGAAATTTATACTAATTTTTTTGGAATTTATAAAACCTCATAAATATTTATTAAAAATCAGCAAAAACATGTATCCTGAAAATGAGTTCTGTTTTCCCATTTTTATAAAATATCAAAAGTACTTATTAAATGCTGGAAAAATTATGATAAATTAGCTAAATTAACATAGTATTTAAATACAATTTTTCTCATATTTTTACAGCAATTAAAATATATATAAAAATTCAAAACCAGAAAGTAACAATTTCTAAAAAATAAATAATTATAAATTAAGGAATGACTCATAAACAAAATCTACAGATATTGTCGGATGATAAAATAAATATCATCTAAGTGTCCAAAACGGTCAAATTAGCTAGGATAGCCTACCCATAAGTCCAAATCAGACACAGGGGCAAAACGGTAATTTCGGGTCAAAATGATGTCTGCCGTTGGACACACTTTGCACCGAAAAACGTGTCAGAATAGAAGTCTACAAAACCTAGCAAATTATATGTCCACGAATCCAGAATGATGATACGAACCCAACGGTATATCCAAAGTAGGATTCCGATGTGCCGATCTCAAAATGATACGTTGACGCGACACTTGGTATCCGGTTTGCACGAAAATGCGTGCTGGAGCAAATGTCTTCAAAACTCAGCAAATTATACGTCAACGAGTCCAGAATGACGATATGAACTCAACGGTATATCCGGAATTGGATTCCGATGAGCCGATCTCAAAGTGACACGTTGACACGAAAAGTGGGACTCGCTTTGTACCGAAATGCGTGCCAGGGCCCACGTTCTCCAAATCATGCAAATTTTATATGAAAACATGCCAGAACAACGCCACGAGTCTACTGGTGGTGTCAGAAATTGAATCCGGAGTCCCCGGTTCAAAAATAGAATTTAACAAGTGTAAATTAAAGAATTCGGACGGCCAACTTTGGCGTCGAATTCGACCAACCGAACGTGCTTATAATGAAACGAAACCTAAAGGAGACAGGAAGAGGGTTATACCAGCTGCGCACAGGAACTGGTAGCATGCCAACCGGAGCTGTGACGGCGAAGTTACGAGCTGACGAAGTCGGCTCCACGAAACTGTCCAAAAATAGTTCAATTTAAAACGTCAACTTGGTGGCCAGTTTTGAGGTATCAAACGACATAATTAACGGGCAAAAATTGACAAGAGTGAAGATGGATATACCGAGATTACAATGGAGCAAAAAGTTTGCCGATCCAACGGTCGGATCTCCCAAAAAATCGGCGTAAAGTCGCTGTCCCGAAACGAGATTTTGACTTCGATCCCGCGCGCGTCACGTCGGGATTCCGTTCAAAATGCACGAATCGTGTACGTGGCGCATCGGGGAAGGTGGCGGTGGACTCGGGGGAGGTCGCCTAGGGCTCGCGCACGGCCAGGGGGCTCGCCGGCGGCAGCGGCCGGCCGCGGTGGCGCCACGTGCGGTGGTGCGGGCCGGCCACAAGTGACGCACGGCCATGCGGCAATGCGCGCATGCATAAGCACTGCTGCAGCGGCTGCTGCCAGTGCTCGCGTGGCCAGGGTGGATGTGGTGGCGTGGATGTGGTTTTGATGATGGTGATGATGGTGACGTTAATGGTGGTGATGATGATGCTGTAGGAGGAGGAGAGGGTGGAGCTCGGGAGGAGGAGAGGGAGGAGCTCTCGGCCATGGGGGCTGTCGGCTGGTGAGGGTGGAGTGGTGTGTGTGTGGTTTGTGTGTTGAGAGAGAGAGAGAGATGTATGTGTGTGCATGTATATATGTAAAGAGAGGGTGTGAGAATAGAGAGAGGGAGAGATATTTGTGAGAGAGAGAGGGGGATGTCGGTCCAAAAGGGGGGGGTGCTGTGAGGTGGAGGTGAGGGGGTGTGTGAGTGTTTGTTTGGAGAGAGAGAGTAAGATATATATATATATATATATATATATATATATATATATATATATATATATATATATATATATTTTATATATATATACATAGATATTTGTAAAGTGGAGAGAGAAGAAAAATAGATTTTTAAAATAGAAAAAATAGAAAAATTATGCGGGGTATTTGGGCAGTCATGGGAGAACAACATGGAGCTTGGGTTCGGGTTCGGTCGAGCCGGGTCGGGTCAAAATCGAACCGGGTGCAATAATTGAATTAAAAATAGGGATTTATAATCATGGGAAAATAAATAATATACGGGGACTCCAATAAATGGGACACAAGCGTCATGTGGGTAGTAGGCTTTATGTGGGCCACGTCCATACTTTGGGTCGACTAGGTTGGATCGATGTCGGGTCCCGAAATTAAATTGGAAAATAAATCAGGTTTCACGGTAGATAATTAATCGACATAAATTGACCCGAAAATTGTGCGAAGAAAATGGAGCACAAAATGGAGTGTCTGAGTGGGACACGAAGGTCATGGATGAAGAGCGTCTCGAGTAGATCATTTATGAGAAGTTGGTTCTGAGAAAACGACTGGTCTGGTGCTCCTAAATTAAAAGTCACGGTAACGTGCAAACGATGGTCAAAGATAATAGTGGGAATAATTATTCAATGATTAATTGGTCTAAGTTGACCCGAAGTTGCGCGATACAAAAAGAGTACAAGGGAACGAGTTCAAGTGGGACATGATATATCAAAACGAAGACAATCTTGTCTACTTCAAAACTCGTGAAGAGAGTTTACAGAGATTGGTATCCCTGACGCTCCAGAAGTCAAAGTCACGGGAAGGTACATTAATAATAAAAAACAATTAAATAATAAAACATTTATCGAAAATAATTCATTTAGAAAATTTTAAAATAGCCCTAAAATTCAGGGGGCTTACATTAAGTCTCGCCACCCAAAGCGAAGTTCTAACAAGAACCAAGGACCTTTGACCCCTAGGCAGTCTCATGGTAAGAACCAATGGGCCAGTCGTCCCTAAGCGAGAGTGGAAGGCCAAGCGCCTACTCTCTGCTACAAATGTGGTGCTTATGGTCATATGCAACGGACTTGCAGGACGACCCCCCAAGAAGTTGATAACTATCACAAGGGGCGCCGGGCCGAAGCAAATCTGGTCAACGAGTGCGAAAATCTAAATCTTGAGACCCCCAATTTTGTAGCAGAAATGGAAGAATGAATCTCCATTATCTCTCTATATTTGATTTAAGTCATGAAACTTTTGGTGGTTTGTATTTTCTGTTTTCTCGATAAATTAAAGTTCTATTTCGAGCACTTTCCTCAAACGTGTGACAAACTTTAATTTTCTTTACTTATAGGCATGGACCACGGGGCAGTAGATTGTCTGGTTGATAGTGGAACGACTCACACTATCTTGAGAGATAAATCATACTTTATCTCCTATACGCCTAAAGTAACCTCAGTGATAACCATTTCGGGACCCTCAACCCTTGTTCAAGGTTTTGGCAAAGTTCGTTTTTCGTTGTCCAATGGTACTCCCGTTGAAGTATCAGTGTCACTCCCCGATCCTGGAATACATATTTTAATACGTAAACCGATAAATTGTATCTACCTTGTATTTATACGATATTTATTATACTGTATTTCTTCATGCATTTCCCAAAATATTCGACAAAATATTATTTCATAATTTATTTTCTGCATTTGGGCCTACAGTTTTGGCTCATTTGGGTAACTTATTTTTGGTTCACCAATGGTTCATCATGAACGCTTGGGTTCAAGATTCTATATATAACTCATCTCATTCTCTCTCCTCTCATTTATTTCCTCCACCAACCAAGGCAAGTGCCAACTTGCTCAAGAGATGGATCCATAAATTTTGTTAATATTTTCTTACAAAATTATTTGTCAAAATATGTTCTTCTTCTCAATCTATACTAGTTTAGAACTTAAAATTTTCCATTTTGAAGCTTTAATTTTTGTAGATCTATGTTTTAACCATTTTCAGATTTTTTTGGTTTTGATCTAGCAAACTTCATTATTTTCAAGTTTTGATTGTTCCATGTTGTAGGGAATTTTGTTCTACCCTATTTTGACCTATAGAAGTCCCAATTTGGACTTAGGATGAGGATTTTATGGTCCCTAGAAGTTCTAGGGCTCATGGTGTTCTTGCTCTCAGCCAAGAGGAAGGAGATGACCCTGTAGCAGTTGGCGCGCGCAGCCCCTTGGCCCAGCGCTTTTTAGCGATGGGCGCAGCTCTCTCGTGGCCCAGCGCCTCTTGGCGCTAGGACTCTGACCCAGCGCACTCTGACCCAGCGCGCTTGACCCCAGCACACTCTGACCCAGCGCACTCTGACCCAGCGCGCTCTGACCCAGCACACTCTGACCCAGCGTACTCTGACCCAGCGCGCCCTGACCTGGACTCCCCTATATATTTTTATCTATTTATTTTATATTGCTTATATATATATGTAAATATTTGTGTAAGCTATATATCCTTACGCCTTTTGTCCTGAGCATGATATGAGCACTAATGTGACCCCGGTGAACAAAGTGTTCCTACCTGATACATGTACCTGAATGTTCCAGTTCTTGTTCATGCTCGACAAATGACTCGTAACTCCACGTGGCGTATTTGCAATGATGTATTACACCAAGGAGGGTAGAACATGTTGACATACTAATTGACATGGATCCTCTCTTGGGGTACTCGTACTAGAGTACGACTATAGGAGGATAATCATGCAGGCCACAGCATGTGAGTCCAAGATTTCACCTAGGGTTAAACTAGGCAACTAAATATACTAGATGCATGGGGAGGGCAGAATCCTGAGATCGTGTTACACCAGCCGCCTTGAGATATTGTCTTGACGCGCCGGCTGGTCTCCACGGATACTGTGTCATCTGCAACGAGTGGATGACTGTATCCGATTAATTCCTGCTATATATTATATGTTTTGGCAAGGTGGCCTTACGAGGGACCTGTGCTCAATAATATCTGTCTACGCGAACCCCTGGGTTGGCTAGCCTTGCTGGAAAGATACGATCTGAGGATTTCTAAATAACATGACGCGAGGATAACCTCGTCCTACTAGAAACTCGTAGACTTGATTGGCCGTGGAAACGACTTGCTTGTATCCTATTACCTTCCGCAAATAACTGAGGGAAGCGGACTATTATGATACGTGATCCAACCCATGTTCTTGTTTGATTGTTGGGTTGGTTATCGTACTATGACAGATTGTGGACCGAAGTTATGAACGGAAGACTCATTCTGGTTGTGAAGTGTTACTTCTGTGAATGACTGAGGAACATGGTCTATCATGGTATATGATCCAACCCATGTTCTTGTTTGATTGTTGGGTTGGTTATTGTGCTACGATAGGCTATCGACCGAAGTCACGATCAGGAGATTTTATTGTTTCTACCTTTTAACTTATGTGAAAGTTATAGAGTACGACACGTCCCGACTCCATGCGGCACCTTTTGTCCTTGTTTGGTTGTAAGGGTGCCATATGGGTTCGAGAATGTTACGCTACCCTATAATAGTAGCATAAGTATTACTATTATCAATCATTCTATTAACTGGGTTTTTAATCTTAACTCTTGTGCCCCTTTGGCGGTACTTGCTATTCGGGGCTGATCCCGCTGGTTTTGTTTGGCCAGATCTCATAGTAGAGCCGGAGGACACGATCTTCCTTCCTGACATCCATGGTGCATACTAGGAGCATGGCGGTTCGGGGACTCAAGTGGGTTTCTTCTCCACCACTCCTGCTTATACTTTGTGCGGCGTTTAGCCACCGGCACCTGTTAGCCAGATTACTTGATATTTTGTGTCAGTACATAATTGTAATTAAACAGACTGCAGCTGTGTATAATTTTGTACTCCTGGCTCTCTGAGAAAGCTAAATTATAAAGCTAGTCTCTCATGACCATTTTGATGAAGCGTCGGGGACGCCTTACTGCTTTATCTTTAATGTTCATTTAATTGCTGATGTGACTTGATTGATTGAGACATAGAACCCTGTGGGACCATAGGAGACTTGATTGTAGCATGTACCCCCTAGTCTCTCGACAGCCACGATCGCCGTATGACGTTACGTACCTCATATGGAGTAGCTGGCCTAGTCCGTCTCCGTATTTCGGTACTGGGACGTGACAATCAGAGGCCTTATATTCTCCAAGGTCCAGTCGTACCTTACTGAGTTTTAAGAATATTCGAGAAAACGGATTTCATGTTGAAACTGCTCGAGAACATGGCTTCGAGTATCTTTTCATTACCTCCACTCAGTACGGCCAAAAGCGTATCTTGGAGAAGTTGAAATGTCTTTCAAGTGGTTTGTATCTCACTACGATACAACACATCGAGAGTAATCTCATCATTCGCCGAGCGCCAGTTGATGAGAGGACTTTTATGCTATGGCATGACCGGCTGGGTCATCCGGGTCAAAATACGATGCTTCGTACTATGAATGCATCACATGGGCATCCTCTTGGAGGAAAAAATTTCGTTATAAATCCGAAAAGCCTATGCCAAGCTTGCTCGATTGGGAAGACGAATCTCAAGCCACTCCATGTGAAACCTACGAGATTAGTTTCTCAATTCCTTGAGAGAATTCATGGAGATATTTGTGGACCAATCCAACCAACATGCGGACCATTTAAATACTTCATGGTTTTGGTTGATGCATCGACTAGATGGTCACACGTAGTGTTATTGTCCACCCGAAATGCAGCGTTTCCTAAACTCCTCGCCCAGATCATTAAGTTAAGGGCTCACCATCCGGATTATCCGATAAAGTCTATTAGACTTAATAATGCCGCGGAGTTTACATCGAAGACTTTCGATGACTATTGCATGACTTTGGAAATAAATCTTGAACACCCTGTTGTGTATGTTCATACCCAAAATGGCCTAGTAGAAGCTTTTATAAAGCGACTGCAAGTGATAGCGCGGACCTTGGTTATGCACACCAAACTCACACTATCTGCATGGGGCTATGCAATTTTACACGCTACAAATTTGGTCCGTCTGAGGCCCATGGCCACCCAACCACTTTTCGCGTACCAGCTGGTTACTGGATGTGAGCCTGACATCTCACATTTACGCGTGTTTGGGTGCCTAGTCAATGTTCCAATTGAGCCGATAAGGCGTTCAAAATTTGGACCTCAGAAGCGACGGGAAATATATGTCGGTTATAACTCCCCGTCCATCATTCACTATTTAGAGCCCTTGACAGGCGATCTCTTTACCGCGAGACACGCGGATTGTGACTTTGATGAGGCAATCTTTCCGTCGTTAGGGGGAGAAATGCACGCTAACGTTGATGAGCAACGACGTGAATTAGCGTGTCATGTGCCCGCTGTTGCTCATCATGATCCCCCCCTATGCACATAGTGATAAGGAAGTACAGAAGATTCTAGGTCTGCAAGATATTGCAAATCAAATGCCAGACGTATTTAGCGCCTAGCAAAAGTCACGAGATCAATTATACCTACTGCAAATGTGCCTGCAAGGATAGACGTCCCTGAGAGACGCCATGTTCCTGTAAAACATGTTGCTCCGGTCGAACCCGCCGAGCAAAGGACGCTGCCATCGGCCGTCCAGTCCGTCGCTATTCCCAAGAAGAAGGGAAGACCGGTTGGTTCCAAAGATGTTCTGCCCCGAAAGCGGAAAAATCTTGTTAAAAACGTTTTGCCACATGAGATCATTAAGGATCACGGCGATGTATTAGAAGAGCGTGTTCCAAATAAAACACCTATTCCTAATCATGCCGATAACCTCGAAATATCCGTCGAGTATGCTAGTTTAGACGATATTTTGAAGCGAAATGAAACTGTCATCGATGATGTATTCATATACTCAGTGGCCACTGACATTATGAACAATGATGACATGGAACCTCGTAGTGTTGCCGAGTGTCAACGACGAACGGACTGGTCACAATGGAAACAAGCAATCCAGGCTGAACTAGACTCCTTAGCAAAAAGAAGCGTGTTTGGACCTGTTGCTCCAACACCACCCAATGTTAAACCAGTTGGTCACAAATGGGTTTTCCTAAGGAAGCGTAATGAGAGAAATAAGATTGTATGATACAAGGCTCGCCTTGTGGCGCAAGGCTTCTCACAACGCCCTGGAATTGATTACGAGGAGACGTATTCTTCCGTAATGGACGTCATAACGTTCCGCTACTTAATCAGTTTAGTAGTTTCCGAAAAACTGAATATGCAGCTCATGGATGTGGTCACAGCCTATCTCTACGGGGATCTAGACACAGAGATATACATGAAAGTCCCTGAAGGACTAAAGATGCCTGAATCAAGTAGTTTCCGACCACGGAACGCGTTCTTGATTAGACTGAGGCGTTCGCTATATAGATTGAAACAATCCGGGCGAATATGGTATAACCGCCTAAGCGAATACTTGATCGGTTTGGGATACGTTAATAACGAACTTTGCCCATGCGTGTTCATAAAGAAATCCACTTCAGGATACGCAATCATCGCGGTCTATGTAGATGACATGAATCTCATAGGAACCGAAAAAGACTTGTCAGAAACTGCTGATATCCTGAAGAGGGAATTCGAGATGAAGGATCTTGGGAAGACACGGTTTTGCCTCGGCCTGCAGATCGAGCACCGTAAAGATGGAATCCTTGTCCATCAAGCGAACTACACTCAAAAGGTGTTGAGACGCTTTAGTCATTTTGATGTTAAGCCGTCCGTTACTCCCATGATCGTCCGCTCTCTAGACATTACTAAGGACACATTCCATCCAAAGGAGGACGACGAAGAGATATTGAGTCCTGAGTGCTCTTATCTGGGTGCAATAGGCGCTTTATTGTACTTGGCCCAATGTACTAGACTGGACATCTCGTTTGCTGTGAATTGTCTAGCTCGACACAGCACCGCGCCAACACGCCGCCATTGGAATGGCATAAAAGACATTTTCCGCTACCTTAAGGGTACTACGGACTTGGGTTTGTTCTATCCCTACGCAATTTTGAGTGAGTCCAACGCTCTTGGCACTCGAAGCAACGCGATCTTTGTTGGCTACGCCGATACGGGATACTTATCTGATCCGCACAAGGGGCGTTCCCAATCTGGTTACGTCTTTACCATTGGGAACACGACGATTTCTTGGAGGTCTCGCAAACAGACCTTAGTGGCTACTTCAACGAACCACTCCGAGCTACTCGCGCTCTATGAGGCGACTAGAGAGTGTGTATGGCTTCGAGCTGTTATTGGCCATATTCGAAGTACATGTGATCTTCCATATGACCCAGATGAACCTGTTGTCATCTATGAGGACAATACCGCTGTTATTGATCAAGCGAAACATGGTTACATCAAAGGGGATGCTACCAAGCACATATCGCCCAAGTTGTTCTTTACACATGAACAACAAGCGCTTCAGAAGATTGAAGTGCAACACATTGGATCGAAGAATAACCGTGCAGACTTGTTCACCAAGTCACTGCCGAAACACTCGTTCCAGAAACATGTCAGAGCGATTGGACTTAGGAAACTTTCAGAGCTAGCCTAAGTGAAACATGTTTCCTGCACCCTGTTGTGTGCATGTGAGGGGGAGCGCCCCAACGAGCGCCTCCAAACGCCCTGTTGTGCGTATATCCCGCACCCTGTCGAGTGCGAGTGAAAAGGGAAGCATCCTGATGTATGCTTGTGTACTCTTTTTCCCTTCGACCAAAGTTTTTCCCACTGGGTTTTCTTTGGCAAGGTTTTTAACGAGACACATTTCAAATCTCTTATTCACTAAGGACTATTGTGATCAGGGGGAGTATCCAGTGTATATTTCTAAACCATCGTGTACTCTTTTGTCCTTCGATCAGCGGTTTTTTCCACTGGGTTTTTCTAACAAGGTTTTGACGAGGCACCTTGGCAATGGTTAGTTTACCCCATCACACTGACCTGTGTGTACTCTTTTGTCCTTCGACCAAAGTTTTTTTTCCACTGGATTTTTTTTGGCAAGGTTTTGACGAGGCACAAGTAGATGGTCAAACTTGAAGATGCAAGCTACAGACAGACGAAGAAACTCAGAGATGTTTACAAGCAGAATTTCTGGAGAGCCAAGGGGGAGTGTTGTAACTCATATGGCCCTTCATTTCATCTCCTTGTAACATACAAAAGACCTTTGGCCTTTCATTTCTTCATAACCCCCAACCTCTCTCCCTATATAAAGAGAGGTTGGGATAGCTTGTAATATGTACTTGTAGTTTATAATATACTTCGTCATATCTCCGTGTGTTAGAGTTTTTGCCTTACGACAAAAGCAATCATTTTTTTTTCCCAAGGCTCTAATTCTACGAACCAAACGCTGCCTAAAGTTCAACGGCCCCTACATGAACTATCCTCCCTTTAATGGAACCAGATGATAATTTTAGTTTTCGGACTCTTTCAAAAGCAGCTGGAACCATATAAACTACATAAATATAATCAAATCATCACAGGAAATGAGAATAACAGAGCGCTTTCCGGTTAATCTGAGGTTTCCTCTCCAAACACAAAAAAGAAAAAAAGAAAAAAATTGCAAAAGAAAAGGAACAATGAATTGATTTTATTAACGAGGCCTTAGTGAAATAAATGCAACAAGTTGTTGCTATGTTTTGAGTTCAGATTCATCAGCTGGTCAGCAGGCCTGTAGTGAAATAAGTTGGCAAAGACAATTGAACTAAAAGACTTTTATTAGAAAATAGAAAAAACAAATGTTACATTTGGGTTATATATCTTGTTTGTCTATATATATAAATTTTATTTTCTTCTGAAAAGCTAGTTCAATTTTTTGGAATAGCTTTCATAAGCTGCTTCTCCAGCCAAAATATCGCACTTGCAAATATGTATAGTCCGGGTTCATGGTTTGTAGCCCAGGTCCAGGTGTACTTAACGGCCCATTATAAGAGGAAAACTCCCCATTCCGTCAATTTCGCCAAATCTAGGTTTTATTCCAGCCGTCAGTCTCTTTTTTTCACGAAGAGGTGAGAGAGAGATGAAGACTTTCGATCCATGGCCGGTGTTCTTCAAGAGGGAGTTCAGGAGGAACTGGCCTTTCCTCGTCGGCTTCGCCATCACCGGCGCTGTAATCACCAAATTCACCGCCGGACTCACTGGTAATTTTTTTTTTTTTTTTTGCAGATCCCATCCCTTTTCTTTTTATTCTTACCGATTTGATTTTCTATTCCCCTGATTAATTTTTTGCATTTTTTTTTTTTGCAGAGGAGGACGCCAAGAACTCCCGCTTCGTGCAGGAGCACAACAGGTCTCTCCCCCACCCCAAACCCTAGATTTCCGTTTGTGGCATGATTTATGTGGTTAAATGTTCAAATTTCAGTTCAAAATTGAGCTAATTTGAGGGATTCGTGAACTATCACATGAATAATGCTATTTTTAAAAGAATATTCCATAAAAAATTGGTATTTCGAAACAAACCTGATACCAATACCAAATTATTGATCTTTTTTAAATAATACGACATCATTAGTAGAAATTACATTTTGACGGAGTTTCAGTGTGAGATTTCAGAAATGCGATTTCAAATAGAATGATACTATGGCTACAGGGTAACATGTCTTAGAATCACCATCTTGTGATAAACTAATATTATTCTAGTTGCAAATCCGATACGGATCTTGCAAATATTTTTGTAGAACAGTTTGAGACGCGATGGGAATTGTTGTTGTATCAATACTAGTAGTGGCTGGTGACCTCAATAGGTCATGGTTGTATGCTTGATTTTCATGCAATTGGCCTCAGGAGATTTTTCTTGCAATAGGTATGCTACGAGTTACGAGCTGATTGACTTGCGCTCTTGCACGCCAAGCTTACTGTAGCGTACATATTAAGCTTAGTGTAATGTCCAAGCAAGTGTACAAGCGATATATATTCTTGTTTTGAATCAAGTCTGGCAATAGAATTTCAGTTTTGTGCAGGTCTGACACTACAAAAATTAAGTATATAAAACTTGAGTCTAGATGAGTCGCTCATTATTCCCGCTTCGCAAGTAGTGCTTGTTAACGAGCTCACAAGCTGATTTCAGGTTCAAGCTCAGACCATTAACGAAACCGAGCTCATTTTCATGTTGAACCTTGGCTAGTTAATGAAGTCAAATCGAGCTAGGAGTAGCTTTTATGGAGCCGAACATGTGATTTTTTTTACTTAGTCCAATGTGTGGTGAATGTGTATGGTTCGTTAGTATGATCAAATCCCCAAATCATATCCTCCCTTCGTCCTTGACTATAAGATTCTTTTGTTCAGGTGCAATGTTTTAGTTTTTATTTTGTCATGTTGAACTTGGTCCCTCCAACTACAAAATCCTGGCCTCATCCAGTCATCTCTGATTAAACTGGTTTGTTAGAGAAGCCACTCTTCAAGAGGAACAGATGTAGAACAGAAGAATTAGAAACATATCAGAGGGGGGGGGGGAACTTCACTCCTTACAAAATTAGCTACAACTATATAAAAGCTTAAAGCAAATCAAAGTTAGTTATGCCAAGGGACCTCATCAACTCCTCACAGAACCATAATCTTTAAGAAATAACGGTTTCCTCTTTTGTTTCCCACTACCCCTGACTTCGTGAGCTCATATTTCTGAGTCAGTTATTATGTATCATTGCTTGATCTTGTATAGGAACCTTCTCTGCATGGCTCAACAGAGGAAAGAGCTTCTTAAAATTGTTGGTATCCTCCCAATTAGCTTCTTGAAATATGACCTTGTGATAGGGGATACTATGATATGTTTGCATATGTCCGGGAAATGTAATGTGTCCTTGTAATATGAGTAGTAGTTTCTTCAAGGTGGACGTAGGGTGCACATCTCATTGAATCGTTTGGATTTTGTAACTTTTTCAAATAACCTGTGACTATCTAATAATATGCCTCAAACAATGGATGCATGCTTGTTGATTTTTTCCTTTGTTATGCTCATATCACTTCCATTTGCATGCTTTATTGAGTATTTAGATGTACAATCATTATAGTGATGGCCTATTATTTAGTAAGAAACCCAAGGGCATGCATCTAAGTTGATTAGAGACCTTGTGCAAACAGTATGTACTAAACATTATGTTGGGTTTGATAACTTATGACAGTAACATAAAGACTAAAGAATATCAGTTACTGTCAATGGATAACTACATCACATTACATTTAATTCTCAATAGTGTCTGAGTTAATATTAGACATAATATTGTTCTTATTTTTTATCCAATGACCGAATTTTGGGAAACTTGATAAAGACATTTTAGTTTCAGTTAACAATGAACAAACAATCCACCAACTCATGCACAAAGCCATCATATTGTAGCAACCCTATCTTCAGATGTTGTTGAACTCGTCATGTATTCCCTGTGATTTAAGTTTCTAGAATGTGGCAGAACTCACTAACTCACCAAAAAAAAGGTGAGGATTGGTCAGTGTTTTTAAAAAGATGGCTCACCCTTGCGCCTCGTTTTTGTGAGGCGAGGCTCATTCACCTAGACGCTTGCCCCGTGTGCTGCCTACTTTGTGGCCACATGAAGTTCACAAGGCTCATTAACCTAGTTATTTTTTCTTTTTTATTCTTTTTTCCCTTTAATATATATGTGATATGTTTTAGTGTTTATATAAGAATTCAACTAAACTTTATTGTCAAAGGGCTTTAGTAAAAATAAAATAACAACTAATATTTCTGTTGTAATTAATAGTTTAATAGGTTTTCTATCAAGACTTTTGATGCTAAGTCAATGAAGAAAAGATCATTGTTGAAAATATTGTTACCATCTGGATTTTAAGGATAAAATACTATTAAATTTATTAACTCAATAAACCAATCTTTCTATTCTAATTAATAGGTTTTGTATTGAATGATGATGATGATGATGATGATGATGGAAATCCATTGATTGTTGGTGTTGGAGATGATAATATGGATGATGACTTTTAGGGTTTTGACAGCTAGTTGTTATCTTTATGATTTTATTATTCTTACTTTTACTATTTTAGTGGTGTCATGAAATTGATTAGATATAATTGATTTATTTATTTGAAATTATATTATTTGAGAAGTTCTAAAATTGTGTGCCTCGCTTCGTTTAGGCCCGCACAGCGTCGTGCGCCTTTTAAAACACTGTTATGGTTATATAATATCCAGTCTGATGGGGGCGTTTGGTTGATCATAACTTCTGGACATGTTTCCATTTAGCTCAACCAAGCTTTGGTGTGAGCAATTGTTGGGGGTCTTGGGACCATGCATCTGTTGCAACATTAGATGTTGCAAATACTATCCATAGTGACAACGTTTTGCGAAATTTCAAAATATTTTGCACACTGGATAGACCAATGCATCCATGATTAAATGACAGTTCACGAATTATTTGTTACATTCGCGGAATTGACCTCATCACTCTACCATCGAATCCATGATTTCTATCAGCTAGTGTTGTTGACATCATCAATGACATGCAATTTTGACGATGATGATCGAAAAAGGGTTTATCTCGAGATAAAATGTATCTGCATTTTTCACAGCTTCATCAACAATCTTTGCTTTTGATTCTTTCATCAGCAGTCTAACTCACAAATACAATGCACACACACACACACACACTGAGTTTTAGCACATCAACAAACTATGATGGCATTCATTGCATCTCCATACGAACAATATGGGTCCTTGTACTTGTTAGATTTTACCTGGATCCTTGTAGTAAGCTGCCCAATGCATGGCTGTATGTTTGTTGGTTCTTATTGTATGTTTGAAGTTTAGAATACATAGCTTACATATTCCATTCATCTAGAAAATATAATCCTTTCTTTTTCTTTTGTACATAAATCGGCTAAATTAGTACACAGCAAAATTTGACCTCAATAACTTGATGCTGGCTATGAACCATATATGGCTTTTGATTTGATCCACCTAAAAGAACATCTTTTGATCACTCTCTAAATTGTTTTGCATATTACTTCTTTTTCCTATGAAGTATAATTCGATACTTGGATTTGGCATACAATTGGTATGTTCATTAACATCTTTTAAGTAGCAAGTTATCTTTTTAAATGTTGAAGAATCCAACTCGCATGGACGCTATCCATAGAATAACAAGATAACAGGTGAAGACGGTGTTTGTATCTAGCTGCTATTGAGAATCGCAATGATTTTATCAGCACACTGCAATTTCTATGTTATACTCTTAATTTACTGGCAGGCTGACAACAACCGCTATGTTGTGCAGGTGATCTTCCTGCAGCTGATGCGTTACCCACCGATGAGGCTAGCTCTTTATGTTTTGCATAAAAATCAAGACAATATTTGATAAGAAAAAACTATGTTTGCTGTCGTTTATGTTTTGAATTTGAAATAAAGGAACAAGTTTTGTTGTGTGTGACAATTCCCCTGACTTCGGTGTTTTTAGTTATTGGAAATTCAATTTGGTCCATATTACCTCTTTTTTGGGGTCCATATAATGATTGTCCTTTACTGTGGACTCTGAAATGGTGAGAGCTATATACCTCTCCCTTTAGTTCTTGATTTGTTGATGCTTATTAGTTGGCACCTTCTGGGGATTAACTTCCTGGCTTGTTCGGTATGAGAAACTGGAACAGGGTGACAAGAATGCTGCTCTTTGTGCTTGTTGACAGTTACCAGGGTTTCAGCAGACTGATTTAATGGACTACTAGTAATATTGTAACTTTACTGCACTTAGTTTCCAACAATCAATCTTGTGGCACTCTGATCTCCAGTTTCAGCACTGCTTTTGCATGAACGTGTCCTTGCATAGGTTCTTGCTGTGGAGATCAAATTGCTATGTTAGTAATTACTCTGATCCCCTCTATTATTGCAGATGCCATTGTAGAGAATCTTAATGACAATGCTTTGTTAGCTTATAATATACCCGTGTGTATATCATTAATCAGTTGTTGAAATTTAAAACCATCTTATCAGTATGTAAATTTTTCTCGAAGATTTTCAATGGTCAATTTGTTTTACTATTTATTAAACGACCAACTAAACTAATGCAGTAAATCTGGCTATTATTTTGCTGAAAATTATACTATGGAAGTTCGCAGAAGTCTTGTGTTATCAGCCGTGCTATATGGCGTCCAGTACTCGTGTGAGTCGATGGAGGGCGTTGGGGAGGCCGGAGGACGGAACATGAGGTGAGGGGGAGCATGGCTGGCCCACTGGATTGGGTTGTCCTATCCGGAGCTAGTTTTGGTTACTCCTTGATCCTTATTGTAGGTCGATCATGGAGGGTCACCCGCAACCCCAACATATATTAGAATCACGTTGAGCCTGGGGTTGTCCTAAGCAACTCTTGTGTGGCTTACCCCAGGGCTGGTCCGGGGTGGGGGGAGCAGAGCAGGAGTGGAGGAGGAAGGCGGCGGCATGTGGAGGGCGGTGGCTCATGCGAGTAATGAAGGAAGCCGTAGGTTTTTTTCTTGTTATGTTAATAATGCAGGTAATATTTCTTGTACCTGTCAGAAAGTATGATGATGCTCATGTCACTCCCAGATGTGGAGGAATCATTCAAACTTATAATAATTGGATGAAGAACTCATCCTAACTTATAATTATTGGATGATTTGTTTAACTTATAATTATTGGATGATTTGTTGTATTTAGGTTATTTTAAACCACTTTCCATTCAAACAATTTAATGATCCAACAGTAGCAGCTTGACCTGCAGTATAATTTTTTATACTTGGGAATGATGAACGCAATGCTTATTTATTTTCCATGATCCAACACCATCACTTGAACGGTTGAACCCAGCTTCATTGTCTAACAAAAAGTAAAACTCTCGTGTCAGTGCCACTTTTCTGCAGTGATTTTGGAAGCAGGGGGAGGTTTAGAGATCAACATCCAAAATGAATCATCTATTGGAAGAGTGAGGACGACAATATCAACAAACACGCTAAAATGTTATTCCACCAAAGTAAGGATATCAAATTTGCTTTCTCGGAGAGAGAAATCTTTAGAAAGTATCCCAAAAATTATTTCATATATCTGAAACTTGGGTCCTTCACTGAATCACTATGTTCACATAATTTCGGAATCAGTAATCAATCCCCTCTAATAAAACCATACACTGACAAAACCTACTAAGACACCAAAAGAAACCAAACATTTTATTTTGAAGAAACTAGATATGAACGTGTAAAATTTGCAGATTGCTGAAATAAGTTCCAAATCAAAACTCTGTAGCCTGCAAAAAGTTATTGACGCTAGAGGTGATTACGCTTTCTTGGGAACTCCAAGTCTCCTTCGGAAGTCTTCCTCCATGAGAGGCAGCCCCTGGCGAAGGGTGACCTTAGGCTCCCATCCAAGCAACTCCTTAGCCTTTGAAATGTCAGGTTTCCTCTGGCGCGGATCATCAGGTGTGTTCTCCACCTCTTTAATTGTAACCTTAGGGTCAATCAGCTGCAGTTCAAGGTCAAGCTAGTTATTCATTCTCTCAAAGCAGAGTCATTTGCAAACACACAGACACCGGACAAAAAGACAGGATAATAGCTTTTGTCTATCAAGTTCCAGAAAAGGATAAGTGATGCAATATTTTACCTCCTTCACAGTTTGAGCAAGTTCCATCATTGTAAATTCACCTACACCATCAGCAGTGGAAAATTAACAAGCAGTACATACTGATTAATTATGGAAAAATTCCAGCAAAATTGAAGTAAAAAAGAAAAGTGGGTGATGCCAATAAGGATCACTGATACAAGTCGGAAGCCCAGATCAAGGCCATTTTAGCGCAGTCAAATAGAAAGATGAAGTGCATTTTCTCAATAAACACTCCTCTTAAGAAAACAGAGGAAGAATTGGTTATATAAGTCAACTAAAATTATCTGCCAACATAAACTTAGTGAACTTCTTGGTATTCCTCAAGCACAAATTTCTAGGAAACATGACAGTAAAATTTTATTATGAAATTCCAGATCGATATTGTCAGGAAAAACTTGATAGCTACCTGGGTTCCCTATGTTGATAGGACCAGTGTTCTCCCCTTCCATCAGCCGGATAAGACCATCAACCTTCACAATCCAAAAATGTAAGCTATCACATACTCAACAAAGAGGTTTTTCAGGAAAACGGTACCACGGATAAAAGTGACAAACTGCCATTACCATGTCAGAAACATAGCAGAAGCTTCTGGTCTGTGTTCCGGGTAATTGGACTGTTAGAGGTTCACCCCTACATAGTAAAATAAAGATAGAACTGGAGTGTTACATGATTACATCACAAATCTACCTATAATATGGATTCTTATTGGACCTTTAATCACACTTGCAAACCTCTGCAGTGTACAGTTCCCAAGATTAGATTCTTAACATTGTTAGAAGAACAGAAAGCGGTATAACAAGCTTTTATTGAAATTATGTGTTTGAAGCTCTTTTTTTCAATTTCTTCAATATAGATTAGTTTAAGGAGTGATAATAAGCACCTGAAAAAATACATAAGATGAACATCAGAACTAATTGAAAATTTACCTCAGTGCTTGAGCAATGAAGTTGCTGACCACACGACCATCATCAATATTCATACGTGGTCCGTAAGTGTTGAAAATCCTAGCAATTCGGATTTCTGGAACGAAAGGTTTATTACAAAATCAAACAGTAGTACTAGTACATTCAGTGAATTTCTCACGAGCAGAAACCTTATGGAGACCAGCGGAAGAAAATTCACAAGAAACCAACTGACAGAGGAAAGGTTTTGACCTATGCCATGCTGCCTATGATAGTCGAACATCAAAGTTTCTGCCACTCGCTTACCCTCATCATAGCAACTCCTGACTCCTGCAATAAAATGAATAAAATGAATAAGCCTTTCTTGCATAGAAAACTTAGCATATAAGATGTGTTAGAAGACATATGATGAGATGAATATCAAGAAGTTTCTCTTTAATTTACTTGAAAATAGATTGATCGTCTCCCTCTTAAATATTCAACAGATAGATTGATTGTCCTTTGGGTTTAAAGTTATAAACAAAGATGATATATCAAGAAACCTAGAAATTCTTAACCAATTGCAAGGGAATAAAAAGGCAAAGTTAAGAACAATTTAGTATATATAACAGTACTTCATACATAATCTTCCTTGTGGCAAGGACGACATGCAATAGTAAATTAGTATTTTAAAGCAATCTTTTATATGTTAGTTGGAAATGATGTAAACATGGCATTTCAAATAAAGGCTAACAAGGGAGGCAGAATCATTGAAGACACCTAGCACCTTAATTCTAAGTAGGATACACTTGGGTGTCATACCGATCGGATTAACATTGCCCCAATACTCCTCCTTCTGAGGGTGCTCAAGCGGATCACCATAGACCTCCGAAGTTGAGGTGAGCAAAATTCTGGGGAAGAAGAAAACAGAAATAAATGTGACATTCTTATTCGTGAAATCATCTAATTCAACAACGAGAAGTGTATGCTTACCTTGCTCCAACACGCTTTGCAAGCCCCAACATGTTTAAGGTGCCAATGACATTTGTCTTTATGGTCTGTTCAATGATATACAAAATTACTTTTCTTCTTTGTATTATACTATGTTGTACAGACATATGTATTTAATACATACAGGAAAAACCAATTTACCATATTACAACCATTCACACAAAGACGTATAGGAGGGACTTCTTCCAACCATTCAATCTCAAAAAAGTATTCGTACAAGAACAAATAGGAGGAAAATGCCCTCACCATAGGTGAGTCACACTTTCTATTTTAAGGAGTATAAATTCCCTAGGACGCACAACAAGAAATGCTAGAGTCCGATAAGAATCATATGATTTGTCTATGAAAATAATACAGAAAAAACATAACTACCAGTCGACTAGACTTGGGGGAGAATAGCCTCAAATGGAAAAAAGAAGTAGCCTATATAAGGACTTATTGTGTCCTGCTTTCGTCTATATTGATGAACTTAGCATAAGTTGGAACATATGCCTCAATAATGTCTGTTCCAGGACTTAATAGTTTGAGGTAAATTATAAAAATTGATGATTAATCATACACCATATCATCTTAAAAAGGTTTCTCATCCTTACCTTAGTAACTTACAGTAAATACAAAGCATCATATTGCTCCCAAACATATGTACTAATGCCACAAGGAACATACCTTCACAGGGTTGTATTTGTAGAAAATTGGAGAAGCTGGGCAAGCAAGATGATAGATCCGATCAACCTCCACCAGCAACGGTTCCGTGACATCTGGAAAAGATAGTAAATAAGGCCATATTCAATTAACAGAACTTCCTTTAAGGCAACACACATTCGTTCTTTTCTGAGAAGATAGACCAATTCTTATATCTTGAAAAGGAGTTAAGATCAGGGATTAAGAGAGAGCATCTAGAATTTATAGCACAGTAAGACTATAGTCCAACACTTCTAACTTTTCATTATATTCTACCTGATATAGAGATTTGAATTGCACTAGTATTTTTATGTCTTGTGGTTGTAGCTTCACTTGAGATCATTGAAGCAAGGGGTACATATACGACCGTGAAGTCTCATAAATGAGGCATATCATGGCTTAATCTTGTACTATGCCATTGCATTCCAATGATCAACCCGATGTCAAGTGAAATGTAGAGAACAAGAAAATCAAGATGACACATAATATCTACCGTGTCTCAAATAACAAGATTACAAGGAAACAAATCTAAGTACCGTGTCGGATGAGTTCAAATCTTGGATGACCAATCCATTTGCTAAGATTGTCCTTTGAACCAGTGAAATAGTTGTCAGCAACAATCACCTGGAAAATACAAGCACTTTAAATCCTCAATTAACATGATCAAACTGGAAAGACGCATTTAATTGGTCAGGCTCTCGAGTTCTTTCTTTTAGTCTCTTTAACTCTCACTAATTGCATCTAGTAAAAGTGTTGTTATTTGTGTGCCGCGTCCGTGTCTAGTTGTGTTGGACACGTATTGGACACTACACAGACAGTCGAAAATACACCAGCACATGTGTCCGTGTCGCAGTGTACTTATCGTGCCTTATTCGTGTATTTATATTGCATATGCTAATGAAAACATAAGAAAAGAAAATCTCAAGAAGAGTATACCTCATTCTTTTCATTCTCCATCAATCTGTCGACCAGATGAGATCCAATGAACCCAGCTCCCCCACTAATCAGAATTCTCATATTCGACTGCCAACCGAAACAAATTCGAAATTAACACCATAAACCAACTAACAATAAATACCGGAGCCGTGTCCGTGTCGTGTCCGTCCAACAAATATCTGTAGTACACATAAAGATATATCATTCTGTACCTGGAAAAACTTGGAATTTCTCAGAGGAGAAGGGCTTGGGGGATTCTTCTTCGCGGCATTCCCGTTCGTTGCCATTGCTCTGAAAATCGTTACACTTCAGATCTTTTAATTACAAAAAAAAAAAAAAAAAAATGACACTAGAAATGGAGCTTCCATGAAAAAAAAAATACCTAAAAATATATCTTGGATTGATGAAATAATTCCTCCAGATCCAAATTCTTATATAGAACTAAACCACTGCTACCAACCGAGAATTAAAAAAAAAAGTAATAAAATAATAATAATAAAAGGGAGAGAAAAAGTGAATACTTCGAGAACACGCAGAATAAAATAAAGAAAAGAGAGCGATCTGTGAGCGAAATAGGGAGACCTTGTACCAAACGATTCCAGATCTAATTCCGGATTAATTGAGTATAATAATAATAATAATAATAGTGATGCTAATAATATAAGAATATTGTTGTCATTAATAAATTGTGGCATTCATCGTTGGGTTTAGTGGAGGGTTTATATGAACTATGAGCAGTTAAGATTTAGCCCGGGTTTGTCTGATATTTCCGTTTTTCTCGAAAAGGTTTATCGAGGGGTGTTTGTTTCTTTTCAAATATTAGGGCCTGGTTTGGTTCGCAGAATTTTTAGATTGGGAAAGAAAAGTAATTACTTTTCTATGTTTGGGTGCCAAAAAAAATTATGGAAGAAAGTAATTTTATCCATCCAAATAAGGAATCACTTTTCCACGTTGAAGTATTCATTTTCATTTCCAAATTCCTTAGCACTTCCAAACACTAGAAAGGAAAATCAATAGGAATTGTAATTTTCCAAAGAAAAGAAAATGCTAAGGAATTGATTTCCTTTTCCTTCCATTCCACGAACCAAACGAGGCCTAGGAGTGAACCAATGACTTGGCCGGTTTGAAAAAAAATTTGGTTCGTTTTTTTATTTTGAAAATACCAACAACAACAAAAAAGTCGGTCAAAAACCAAAAATTGAATAAACTTTGTACAATTATGTAAATACCCTTAATTCTATGCATATGTTGTAATTAAAATAGGAAAGATTTATGAAATGCCCAAAAACTAAAAAAGTTTTATGTAAAACCCACCGCTAAAAAAACTTTCATCGCGTGCCCAGAATTAGAGAAACTTATCCAAAGCGGGTTCCAAATGACCCTTTTGCCCTTCCTTTTAATTTATTGGAAACACCCACAAAACTGCTCTTAAAAAAATGTTTCAATACTCCATCTTCTTCCATACGCTGCTCACTTTCGAATCTAGGTTTTCTCCTCAAAAATCTTCAAAAACTCGTCGAAAAATTTCGGAAAGACCGGGACGAACGACAAAAGTGCTAAAACGGAGGTCCAAACATCATTTTTTTGCGAATCTAAAATTTCGGAAGGCCGTCTAACTGTAAAACGGTTACTTTCAGTCTCCTCGACGACACGCTCATTTTGCGACAAACGGGACCTCGTTTCGACCTCCCAGTCAAAAGTTATGGCCCTCCAAAGTTTCAGCTAACCATAAAATGCAGGAGAATGGCATTCTCCGTCTTAATTTACACGGAGAATGACCATTCTCCGTCTTAATTAGGACGGAGAATGGCATTCTTCGTCTTAATTTACACGGAGAATGGTCATTCCAGTGTTAAAACGCAGGAGAATGACCATTCTCTGTGTTAGAAACACGGAGAATGCCATTCTCCGTGTTAAATGAAACGGATAATGTCATTCTCCGTCCTAAATAAAACGGAGAATGGCATTCTCCGTCCTAATTAAGACGGAGAATGGCCATTCTCGGTGCTAAATTAAACGGAGAATGACCATTCTCCGTCTTAATTAGGACGGAGAATGCCATTCTCCGTGTAATTTGTCACGAAGAATGGTCATTCTAGTGTTAAAACGCAGGAGAATGACCATTCTCCGTGTTAGAAACACGGAGAATGCCATTCTTCGTGTTAATTAGGACGGAGAATGCCATTCTCCGTCTTAAATAAAACGGAGAATGCCATTCTCCGTCTTAAATAAAACGGAGAATGCCATTCTCCGTCCTAATTAAGACGGAGAATGACATTCTCGGTCCTAATTAAGACGGAAACGGAGAATGGCATTCTTCGTCCTAATTAAGACGGAGAATGCCATTCTCCGTCCTAATTAAGACGGAGAATGGTCATTTCCAGTGTTAAAACGTGTAATTTAGTTTTTTCAGGAATAAAGAGTTTCGTTCTTCTTTCAAAGCGATGATAATTCTTATGGAAAAGAAGAAGAAAGATCTTCTCTCCACAATTGAAGATCTGAGTTCAAATGTCTCCACGATGAAGATGATGATGATGGTGATGATGATGACGAGCGATGATCTGAGTTCGACTGAAGAAAAACACACCGAACTACGAACGATCTTTGCGATCTCTGCTGAATATGAGAGCAATAGAATTCAGATTTCCCGTGAAGAAGAAGAAGACGAAAATCGCAATCCAGATCTGAGTTTTTTGAATTCAAATACATATAGATGACCAATTCGCGCGGAGGGGTAGTTTCGGTATTATAAAAATAGCAGTTTCTAGCGGGTGGCATCTAAAAGGGAATCTTGGAATATTTAACGTGAAAATACTTAATTCTGGGTATTTCATAAAACTTATCCAGCGGGTGGGCATTTCATAAAAGTCCACCCCGAAATTGGGTTTCTCAGCAATTTTCAGATTAAAATATGTATATTTTGAAAGAAACAATTCTATTTATGTGTTTTGAAATTAAACTTTGGTCATTTAACAACTAGTCTAACTTTGGACGCTGTATAAAAATTATAGCTTTCAATATCATCTAACCACGATTTCAACTTTGGATCATACCCATTATCAAATAGAAATAGTCCAACCGTACAAATCGAATAAACCCAATACTCATTCGGTTCGGTTTCGGTTTTAGCTAATTTCGGTTCGATTTCGATTTTATATTTTTATAATTTTAATTTATTCGATTTTAACTATTTCGATTCAGTTGAAACTGAATAAATCTAATGTTCACCCCTATCCTCGCTTTCGTCCTTCAGGTTTTCTTAATCTCCAACATATTTGTTTCACTGGCAAGTGGGTCGGGCGCAAAGCACATGGACGACGGGTTCAACTTCTGACTTGGTCAACATGCACTCGTCTATGTGCAATGATGCAAACAGACACGGTTCGGTGATTGAGAAGAGGAATAGAGGACGACAATAAATAGCCAAGCAACTTTCATTTTCATTTAAAATTCGAGCATTTGGATAAGCGAAAATATATTTTTATTATTATTATTTAAAATTATGCATTTGTTGTTGTTCAAACTTTCCCAAGTAGAGCACTACCCACGTCTAAAATGAACGAATAAATAAATAAGTTGGTGATGAGCTAACGATGCTTGGGATATATTATTTGCTTATTGATGACATTAGTTAGCAACTACTTAGCAAGCAACTAATCTCTTTCTGAACGGCAGTCAGAGTTGCAAGCTTTGCAACGAGAGTGACAGCTCATCCAGAAGTACGATTGACAGCCTGCACTTGTTTCTTTCAGACGCTATAGATAGCAACAGCAAAAGAGAAGCTTCACTTGTAAGCTACATAATGATAGTGACACAAAGGCCAGGAAGTACCGGTTCATGGCCATACTCCTGGGTCGCATGAAGGTTTCATGATCCTTAAAATTTCACTGTTAGACGTCACATCCACATGTATTTTGTTATACGTTGTTTTGTTTTCCTGCCTCCTCATTTCTTGATAATTTAGATTTTAAAATTATTTTCCATTCTATGTTACTAATAGTGTATATTTTTTTTTAGTTGTCACGGTCTAGTTCCAATAATACTTACATTCTACAACAGATTTATAATCTAATAAATTTATTTTATGGTTCGTGGTAGATTTTAAAATTTTATAGATTTGGAGTCAAATTCATGTAATATATGTTTGGTTGGAGATGGATTTGGATATGGAAAGTATGACCAAATCCAAAAATTTGGATTTGGAATAAAGAGAAAGTTGAATTTGGGAGGAAAAAAGTTAGTTATTTTTTTAATAATTTTATTTTTCTATTAAATATTTCGTTAATACTAATTAATAACTAATTAGTTATTTCTTATATATTATTTTTTATAATAATTATTTTTAAAAATATTTAATTTGTAGTTAATTAAAAATAATTTTTAGTTAAATAAAATTAGTCATTATTATTATTTTACAAATTAATTTTTTTTATAATTATTAGTTAGTTATTATTTTTATAAAAAATTTAACTAATACTTAGTTATCGTAATTATAATTTAAATCAATATTTATTAATTAATAGTTTTATTATTTTATATTTTATAATAATCTCAATTAATAATTTATAACTTTATGAATCATAATTAATAATTTATTAATCATAACTATAATCTTAAGTAATAATTTATTAACTAATATCCAATTATAGTCATAATTAATAATTTATTAGTCTTATTATAATTTTAATTACTAATTTGTTAATTACTATTTTATTGTAATCTTAATTTGTAATGCCCGTGGTTCGTATTACGTATTTTGTATACGTGTACGGAGTTCCGACCTGTAGTTAGACTTGTCATGCTTGTCTTGATCCTAGTTTAGCTTATTTTGAGCTCATCCTGGTGTGGCTTGGCTTGGCCTGGTTTTGTTTGGTTGGGTTCGGTTGGGTTTGGGTGTCACGCCCCGCTCCCGTAGGAGCGATCGTCCTCGCTAAGGCGTGATACCGCACGGGCCTAGGTTGCGCCCGTGCAAGGCCAAGTCCAGAAACGGCCGATTTGAGCTAGGCCACAGAGTCGCACAGAGTGTCCCCATTTGCAGCGGAAAGTAAATGAACACAAATTGAAGCGAATTCAAACTCTTTATTGATATTCAAGAAGTTTACAAGCGGCGCTAGGCCAAGTTTACAAGTCGCTCAAGCTCTCTCTCTCTCTGAAACATAAAAGGCGTGATGTCACGCCCCAGAACCAGAATACTGGAGAGCGGGGGCAGACATAGCCAGCTACGTATAATGAAATGGAATCCATCTCACCATACGGTCACGGCTGTCTAGATATGTGAGGGTTTATCTACAAGCCATCAGTCTCTTAAGATCATAAATTATCCTATTGTCTCAATCTCAACCAACTAGTAATAGTTACAAGATATCAGACCACCAAATATACAATTGTAAGGCGTCCCAAACATTACATATCCAGATGATCATGAAGCTAGTCGTACAAAATGTAAGGACTAGCAAGAGTTAAGTCATACATGATCAACCTCGAGTTGCCAATCATGTTACAGCCCGTAGGCATACAGTAAGTAAAAATGCATCGAGCTAACAAGTGCTCGTCGGCTAAATGCCTCAAAAGAATAATGTACAATTGCAGTGGAAGAACAAAAGAAACCCACTCGTTGCCCTGGTTACGCCTGGCGGTCACCATCGGGCTGGAAGGTCGGTAGATCCCCTGGGGTTGCTCCGGAATCTGGCCATACAAAACCAGCTGGGTCAGACCCCAGAAAGAGCAAGTGCCACAAAGGAGGCTTCACTTATGAACTAAAACCAGCAATTTAGCACAAGAATATAATTACATAATAAGAGACAGTAATTTAAGAAAAAGCATGACAGGTGAATATAAAAGACAATCTTGTACAGAGTCAATAAAAGACAAAATATATGGAAAAGCATGACAGGATGATATACGATGAGATAACCATGGGACTATTCAAATAACCAGGTTACAACCCGTAAACCAAACAAGGACCGGGGTTGTAACCCTTCGTCTGAACAGAACTTGGTTTCTCCCACCATTTATCGGCAAGGTACATATAAGAAATCTGGTCATGTAACAATCTTATACAAGATCAAGACGAGACCAGACTGATTGAACTCCATCCAACAATCACGGCTGTCACGCCTCAGAACCAGAATACTGGAGAGCGGGGGAATGACTCAGCCAGCTACGTATTACGGGTAGATGAATACCGTATAATACGATCAATGCTGTCTAACCAGACGAGGGGGTGCATACTACATGAAAGTCTTACTATGGTCACTTCACATCTATTGTCTCAATCATTCAAGTAAGAAACAGAAATAGAGAACATGTAAAAAAAAGCAGTAAGGCGTCCCAAACGCTCAGTCAAAATGTTCTTGAGATCTGGCTTTACAAAACATAGCCAGATGGTATAGCAAAGTGTACACAATTGTTATCAGCTGCAGTCTGACTTAATTACAATTATGCAAAAGTAAGTGCAAGACAATTCGACTAACATGTCGGTGCCAAACGGCTAAGTATAAAGTAAGTAACAAAACGAGTGGTGAAGTAAGGAACCCACTCGAGTCCTCCTGCGATCATCCCTCTAGTGTTGACCATCTTGGAGGTAGAAGTAAGCTGGATCCTGGGGACCGGCTCTAAATCTGGCCATACAAAACCAGAGAGGTTAGACCTCTAATAGCAAGTACCACAAGGAAGGACGATATAAAGGATTAAACCAGTAAGTAAGAGAATATAATAATAGATTTCTGCTTTCTACTAGGATTCACATAACATCACGACACTTCGAACCAACCTCCCAACCAAATAAGGACAGAAGTTGGCCCGTCATGTCCTGACATTCTGATCATCTCAGTTAGGCAACAGAGTAGGTACAGTACACAAATAAATCATCTTGAACGGCCAATCAACTACTACGGCTTGCTATTGTGAGTCCCAAGTTATCCTGGAATTATACAAATAGGGATTCCTCAGTTCTTACTATGTACGAGCAAGGCTAGTCTATCCAATCAATCAATTGCGCCAATCATGTAATTAGACGAGTCCCAGCGGGACGTCCGCCGTTAATATAGCATGTACAATAATATAAGCAGATACTTTTCCCTGCCCGTGTGACAGATTTACGGTATCCGTGGGAACCGGCCGGCCTGTCGGGCACTACTAGTCCCAAGAGGGCTGCCATGTAAGAACTCGGGAATCCATTCTCTCCATGCCATCATTATTTTGTTTAACTTAAAGCCTCTATGTTGAGCGAAATCCCATGCCGTGGATCATGGTCATTCAAATGAGTACTTTGTACGGGGTACGATATGCGCAACTCTACAACGATACCCGTGCGGCTATGTTGTAGGTCTTACATAGCGTAATGCAACAATCAAATCTAACCACGGAGTAATCATGCCTTGACCATAAAGTACACATGCTGTTTTTGTAAGATAAATAAATACTAAATAAATAAATAAATAATTTGAAACCTGCATGTGCCCGTATGCCAATATTCGGGATCAGCCAGTCGATTACAATAGTTCATTACATGAACGTGTCTCATTCATTCAATTCAATAAGACGACTAGTCAGTCTCTTAGTTTCAACTAGGAACGCATGATCAATTATTAGTCAATGTCACAATCATTATCGATGGTGGCAAGGCATGAAAATCAATTAGTATTACATGGGGTCGAGCCTATAACTTTCAGGGTTTAACTTCTAGTCATACTGGGTATCCATGGATCAATCAAGACACATGACACATCCCACATAACAATCTGTATTAATGATATTAACATATCATGATTTATCAAGTTCATGCAAAAAGGCGTAAGGATATAAATAGGAGAATTATCATGCCATCCTTAAATGAATAAGTTATAGAACAAATAAAAACACCCAGGTTAGAAAGTCACGCCAACAAGTCTATACTAAGGCCAAAAGTCACGCCAAGTCTAGTAGGAGTGAGCATGAAAATGGGCATGGAAAATGATAAGAAATTCACGCACGCATGCAAAGATGGTGCGTAACTCAAAATTCACGCTGACATGAAAGGACGTGTGCGTGACTAAGAATTCACGCACGAAAAGATGTGCGTGACTGAAAATACACGCACGTTCATGAGAACGTTAGCGTGACTAAAAATACACGCACGCTCATGAGAACGTTAGCGTGACTAAAAATACACGCACGCTCATGAGAACGTTAGCGTGACTAAAAATACACGCACGCTCATGAGAACGTTAGCGTGACTAAAAATACACGCACGCTCATGAGAACGTTAGCGTGACTAAAAATACCCGCACGCTCATGAGAACGTTAGCGTGACTAAAAACACACGCTAACATGTAAGAACATGAGCGTGACTCAAAGTACACGCCAACACGTAGAGACGTGTGCGTGACTAAAAATACACGCAGCCACGTAAGAACGTGTGCGTGACTCAGCCTTCGTCCCACGCCAGAAAATAAAGTTCCCAGCCAGAAGACACGCTAAGTTGGGAGATCAAAACCCATGAATAGCCGAAAATGTAACAACTTAGATCTAGAGAAAACAAGCCACAGAAATCAAAAATGCCAAGCACTAAACTCTCTCAGGATCATGAGAGGAAGAGTAATGATCCATAAAAATGGATGAAGGAGAAGCAAGATTGTACTTGCCTTCTCCTGCTGCTGGTAGGTAGAGAGTGATGAGAGGAAGAAGAAGTAATGGTGAGAATGAGTAATAAAGAGAGAGAAGGAGATAGGAGCTTTAAATAGCAAAGGGGGTGGTAGGTGGGAGACTTGTGGGCCGGGTTTAAGGGAACCACCAAGCCGAAACCCAATAAGACTAAAGCAGGGAATAAAAGCAGAAAAAAAATAAAATGCAGGAAATAAAATTGCAGGGAATTAATTAACATAAAAATTAAAGGGCAGATAATTAACATGAACTTAAAGAAATTTAAATACAGGATAATACATGATAAATACTAAATAAATACTTATGAGTTGTACATGTAAAAAAATACGCATTCCGGGAACGGGGAGTGACATCTCTACCCACCTTGAAAAAATTTCGTCCTCGGAATTTCAAATCCAAGCAGGTAGAAATATCGGAGCTAAACTAATACAAACAGTTCTAGTGAGCAAGCAATCATTTTACCATATCAAAAGCAAGTACTGTATATGTAAATTCATCAATCTATGATATCAAGTAGCTCTACCCATAAGGTGACAAGCATGAAGAATCAGGACAATCAAGGTATACAGAAAGAGATATACCTTGTGAGTCAAACAGGTGTGGATACCGTGATCGGATATCATCCTCACGTTCCCACGTTGACTCTCCCAAGGAGTGATGACCCCAAGCAACACGGACAAGACTAATTGTTCGGTTCTTGAGTATCTTCTCTCTTCGGTCCAAAATGGACACAGGCTGTTCCTCGTAAGACAGGTTGGTACCAACAACCAGCTCAGAGTGATCGAGGACATGGCTTGGGTCCGATACATATCTACGTAATTGAGATACATGAAACACGTCATGCACCTCTCGTAACGAAGGCGGGAGGGATAAACGATAAGCAACATCGCCTACCCGATCAAGGATAACAAATGGGCCTACGTACCGCGGACTCAATTTCCCGCGAACGCCAAATCTAATGACCCCACGAGTAGGTGAGATCCGCAAGAATACGTGGTCCCCAACAGAGAACTCTAACGGCCTACGATGCTGGTCCGCCCAATGACGATGCCGATCCTGCGCAACTCGAAGTCGCTCTCTAATTTCCTTAATCACTTCAACCGTCTGAACAATCATTTCTGGGCCTAACATCTTCCTCTCTCCGATATCATCCCACGCAAGCGGTGACCTGCACTTCTTATCATATAGTGCTTCAAATGGCGCCATCTGGATACTGGCTTGATAACTATTGTTGTATGAGAACTCGACCAAGTGCAGGTGACTCTCCCAAGACCCTCCAAAATCTAGAGTGCAAGCTCGTAACATGTCTTCTAAAGTCTGAATCGTTCTTTCTGATTGCCCATCCGTCTGCGGATGGTAGGCCGTGCTAAATCTTAACTTGGTACCCAAACTATGATGTAAGCTCTTCCAAAAATGTGAGGTAAAGCGGGTATCTCGATCTGACACAATACTGACAGGAACTCCATGCTGTCTGACTATCTGTTGCATATATAACTCCGCCAACTTTTCTGTAGATTGTCCTACTCTGAAAGAAAAAAAATGTGCTACCTTCGTAAGTCGGTCCACTATTACCCAAATAGCGTCCTTACCACTTGGTGATCTCGGTAAACCGGTCACAAAGTCTATTGTAATATGCTCCCATTTCCATTCCGGAATAAGAAGCGGTTGCAATAACCCAACTGGCCTCTGCTGTTCTGCCTTCACTTGCTGACATACCAAGCAACGGAAAACAAATCTAGCTATCTCCCTCTTCATCCCGTTCCACCAGAAATGCTGCTTGATATCTTGGTACATCTTGGTCCCTCCAGGATGAATAGAATACTGAGAACTGTGAGCTTCTGCCATAACCTCCTGTCTGATATCTCCACTAGGCACACATAGACGTGATCCAAACCTAAGTGTACCATCTTCATGAATTCTCATCTCCTTCCTGAGTCCTGACTCACATTCTGTCCTAAGCTTCTGAATCCTCGGGTCCTGTGCCTGAGCTGCCTTGATCCAGCCTACCAAGTCGGATTGAACTTGCAGACTTGTTAGAACTCCTACATCACTAGAAAGTATAACTTCGATGCCCATCTTCTGAAGGTCTTCTAAGATATGCCTCTGCGTTGTCAATATAAATGTGCTGCCTCTCCTGCTAAGAGCGTCTGCTACTACATTCGCCTTGCCTGGATGATACTGAAGCTCTACGTCATAATCCTTGATCAACTCCAACCATCTCCTCTGCCTCATGTTTAGTTCCTTCTGAGTAAAGATGTACTTCAGACTTTTATGGTCTGTGTACATGTCCACTCGGTCACCATATAAGTAATGCCTCCATAGCTTCAAAGCAAATACTACTGCCGCTAATTCCAAATCATGAGTTGGGTAATTCTTCTCGTGGCCCCGAAGCTGCCTCGATGCATATGCTATCACCTTCCCATGTTGCATAAGGACACATCCAAGTCCTTTACCTGACGCATCACAATATACTGTAAAACCTCCGGGTCCAACTGGCAATGTAAGAATAGGTGCTGATATCAACTTCTGCTTCAAAGTCTCGAATGATGCCTGACATTCTGCCGACCAAACGAATGGTACATCCTTCCGGGTCAAGCGGGTCATAGGTGCTGAAAGCCTTACAAAGTCTGACACAAACCTTCTATAATATCCTGCCAATCCTAAGAAACTCTGCACATCTGCTACGGTCTTGGGTACTGGCCAACTTTCTACTGCTTCTATTTTCTTGGGATCTACTGCTACTCCAGCTCCTGATATGATATGACCCAAAAATGAAATGTGATCCGACCAAAACTCACACTTACTAAGCTTGGCATACAACTGGTTCTCTCTCAGAACCTGCAACACTTTCCTGAGGTGGTCTTCATGCTCCTCTTCACTAGCAGAGTATACGAGAATGTCGTCAAGAAACACAACGACGAACTGGTCTAAGTATGGCATAAAGATACAATTCATCAAATCCATGAATATAGCTGGAGCATTGGTCAAACCAAACGGCATTACTAAGAACTCATAATGCCCATACTTCGACCTGAATGCTGTCTTGGGAATGTCTTCCTTCCGAACCCTCACCTGATGGTACCCTGAACGAAGATCTATCTTGGAGAAAACTCTAGCTTTGCTCAACTGGTCAAATAAGTCGTCGATCCTGGGTAATGGGTACTTGTTCTTCACTGTTGCCGCGTTAAGCTTCCTGTAGTCAATGCACAATCTGGACGACCCATCCTTCTTTCCCACAAGTACCACTGGTGCTGTCCATGGTGACACGCTAGCTTGGATGAACTTCTTCTCCTTCAGTTCCTCTATATGCTGGTATACCTTGGCCTGCTCTGAATCGGCCATTCTGTAAACTCGATCTGATATCGGTTTAGTTCCTGGTGCCAATTCTATACTGAACTCAATATCTCTAACCGATGGTAGACCTGGAAGTTCTTCAGGAAATACATCTAGAAATTTTTCAACTCCCTTCGGAATCTGAACTTCTTCCATTGCCATTACTACTCCCTGCTCTCGTTGAGTTGCCCTTGATCTGACTAAGGTGAACCGCTCCATGCCTGGAATATCAAAAGATACACTCCTTCTACGATAATCTATTGTCGCATGACTGTCTTTCAGCCAGTCCATGCCTAAGATAACGTCGAAATTTTCGACAGAAAATTCTATCAACCGGGCGGGTAAGGAATGCCCGCAAACTACAACGCTACAGGCTAAAATAACTCTACTAACTCCTACGAGCCCATTACCAGTGAGTATATTCAACCTCCCTGGCAATGCCTCGAACTCCATTCCTAGTCGTGTCGCAAATTGTGCAGATATAAATGAATGGGATGCTTCTGAATCAAACAATGCTACCGCGGGATATGAGGCGACGAGAATGTTACCTGCCACAACATCTTCCGATGCCAATGCCTCCTCCAAGGATAAAGTGAATGCTTGCCCTCGACCTCCTTGCTGGTTTCCATGCTGCGGCCTAACCTAATGTTGTTGCTGGCCCCTTCCTTGATGATGCTGGGGTGGTCTATGCTGGTGTTGCTGTATCGACGGCCCCTGCTGCCGAAACATCTGAGCCTGCGGCAGTAACGGACGCTGTGCCAACGGCCTTACTGCCACTGCTGGTCCTCGATACTGGCCTGCCCCTGGTGCTGGCAGAGCAGGAAAATGCTGCCCTGGTCCTCCTGACCTCGAATTCATGGGACATGTGGTAACCCGATGATCTGAATTTCCATATATCAGACACAGTCCATTCAATGTCCGACACACATCTCTAGTGTACCCTATCTTCCCACAATAAGTGCAGTCCGCCGGGGGTTGCTGGTTCTTCCTCTGTTGCTGTTGCTGCTGCCTGGGTGGTGGTGCTGGTCTTCGTATCGCCACATCGTGGATACGAATGCCAGTGGATGGTGCCGTTGTTCGGGGCGCTGCTCCCTCCCTCCTTCAATCTGACTGTGGGACCTCTTCTGACCCCCAGTCCTTACTGCAAGCCTCTGAATAGTGATCTCATGCCTTCGAGTTGTCGTTAATATTTCGTCAAAAGTTTGGTAATTGTGCCCCTCTATCAATTGCAAGAGCTCAAGATGAAACCCTTGCTGAAACCTCATGGCCCTCTGGCGCTCTGTTGCTACCATCTCTGGGGCGAATCTACTCAATCTGCAGAACTCCGCTGCATAAGCATCTACAGTCTTGCCGGCCTGCCTGAGGTTGATAAATTTCTATTGTAGCTCAAACTACGCCACAACTCCATAGTACTTGGTCTTGAATCTTGCAGTGAAATCGTTCCAAGCCACAGGACGTCTGATGCCCACTTCCTCTGATTCCCACCAATCACGTGCGAGATCCTGAAGTAATAACTTCACTAGATCCACACGTTCTGCTGCCGGTACCTTAGCTGCTGTCAGAATAGCCTCAATATCCTTAAGCCATGCATCTGCTGAGATGGCATCCTCCGTGCCCTCGAAACGGCGGGGGTTGTACTTGTAAAACCTGGCTGATGCTCCTGAATCTGGCCTTGCCCGTCTTTCCAATGCTGTCTGCAATCCTTGGTTGAGTAGCACATTCTGCTCTTGTAGCTGAGTGTGCATGCGTTGCTGGGCCAACATCTGATGTTGCTGAGTAGCCATCATTCCTCTCATGATCTCCAGAAGGGCTGGTGTGTCCATTTGGGTAGGTGGAACTGTTGGTGGTGGTGGAACATCCGGATACTGCGATCCAGCTGCTGGTTCCACTATCACTTCTTCCTGGGTAGCCTCTTGAGTTAGTACCGGCCCTTGTTGCTGACCAACCTGGTCAGGTTGCCCATGTTGCTCCTGCTGTTGTCCAGCTCTGACCGATGCAGACGAAGTGCCCCTAAGAAAAGGGACAAGAGAACAATCAAACAACCGGACATGAAGGATCAATAAAATCAAAGGATACTGGAATGTCAAGCAAGGGTTGAGAATAACGAATCATGAGATCAAGGGGGAAAACGTGTGATTGAGACATCCTATAAATCAAAACACCCACAAGTCTGAAATCAGACCTGCATGGGCCACCACTAAAACCTTGTCACGCCCCAGAACCAGAATACTGGAGAGCGGGAGAATGACTCAGCCAGCTACGTATTACGGGTAGATGAATACCGTATAATACGATCAATGTTGTCTAACCAGACGAGGGGGTGCATACTACATGAAAGTCTTACTATGGTCACTTCACATCTATTGTCTCAATCATTCAAGTAAGAAACAGAAATAGAGAACATGTAAGAAAAAGCAGTAAGGCGTCCCAAACGCCCAGTTAAAATGTTCTTGAGATCTGGCTTTACAAAACATAGCCAGATGGTATAGCAAAGTGTACACAATTGTTATCAGCTGCAGTCTGACTTAATTACAATTATGCAAAAGTAAGTGCAAGACAATCTGACTAACATGTCGGTGCCAAACGGCTAAGTATAAAGTAAGTAACAAAACGAGTGGTGAAGTAAGGAACCCACTCGAGTCCTCCTGCGATCATCCCTCTAGTGTTGACCATCTTGGAGGTAGAAGTAAGCTGGATCCTCGGGGACCGGCTCTAAATCTGGCCATGCAAAACCAGAGAGGTTAGACCTCTAATAGCAAGTACCACAAGGAAGGACGATATAAAGGATTAAACCAGTAAGTAAGAGAATATAATAATAGATCTCTGCTTTCCACTAGGATTCACATAACATCACGACACTTCGAACCAACCTCCCAACCAAACAAGGACAGAAGTTGGCCCGTCATGTCCTGACATTCTGATCATCTCAGTTAGGCAACAGAGTAGGTACAGTACACAAACAAATCATCTTGAACGGCCAATCAACTACTACGGCTTGCTATTGTGAGTCCCAAGTTATCCTGGAATTATGCAAATAGGGATTCCTCAGTTCTTACTATGTGCGAGCAAGGCTAGTCTATCCAATCAATCAATTGCGCCAATCATGTAATTAGACGAGTCCCAGCGGGACGTCCGCCGTTAATATAGCATGTACAATAATATAAGCAGATACTGTTCCCTGCCTGTGTGACAGATTTACGGTATCCGTGGGAACCAGCCGGCCTGTCGGGCACTACTAGTCCCAAGAGGGCTGCCATGTAAGAACTCGAAAATCCATTCTCTCCATGCCATCATTATTTTGTTTAACTTAAAGCCTCTATGTTGAGCGAAATCCCATGCCGTGGATCATGGTCATTCAAATGAGTACTTTGTACGGGGTACGATATGCGCAACTCTACAACGATACCCATGCGGCTATGTTGTAGGTCTTACATAGCGTAATGCAACAATCAAATCTAACCACGGAGTAATCATGCCTTGACCATAAAGTATACATGCTATTTTTGTAAGATAAATAAATACTAAATAAATAAATAAATAATTTGAAACCTGCATGTGCCTGTATGCCAATATTCGGGATCAGCCAGTCGATTATAATAGTTCATTACATGAACGTGTCTCATTCATTCAATTCAATAAGACGACTAGCCAGTCTCTTAGTTCCAACTAGGAACGCATGATCAATTATTAGTCAATGTCACAATCATTATCGATGGTGGCAAGGCATGAAAATCAATTAGTATTACATGGGGTCGAGCCTATAACTCTCAGGGTTTAACTTCTAGTCATACTGGGTATCCATGGATCAATCAAGACATATGACACATCCCACATAACAATCTGTATTAATGATATTAACATATCATGATTTATCAAGTTCATGCAAAAAGGCGTAAGGATATAAATAGGAGAATTATCATGCCATCCTTAAATGAATAAGTTATAGAACAAATAAAAACACCCAGGTTAGAAAGTCACGCCAACAAGTCTATACTAAGGCCAAAAGTCACGCCAAGTCTAGTAGGAGTGAGCGTGAAAATGGGCGTGGAAAATGAAAAGAAATCCACGCACGCATGCAAAGATGGTGCGTAACTCAAAATTCACGCTGACATGAAAGGACGTGTGCGTGACTAAGAATTCACGCACGAAAAGATGTGCGTGACTGAAAATACACGCACGCTCATGAGAACGTTAGCGTGACTAAAAATACCAGCGCGCTCATGAGAACGTTAGCGTGACTAAAAATACACGCGCACGCTCATGAGAACGTTAGCGTGACTAAAAATACACGCACGCTCATGAGAACATTAGCGTGACTAAAAATACACGCACGCTCATGAGAACGTTAGCGTGACTAAAAATACACGCACGCTCATGAGAACGTTAGCGTGACTAAAAATACACGCACGCTCATGAGAACGTTAGCGTGACTAAAAATACCCGCACGCTCATGAGAACGTTAGCGTGACTAAAAATACACGCTAACATGTAAGAACATGAGCGTGACTCAAAGTACACGCCAACACGTATAGACGTGTGCGTGACTAAAAATACACGCAGCCACGTAAGAACGTGTGCGTGACTCAGCCTTCGTCCCACGCCAGAAAATGAAGTTCCCAGCCAGAAGACACGCTAAGTTGGGAGATCAAAACCCATGAACAGCCAAAAATGTAACAACTTAGATCTAGAGAAAACAAGCCACATAAATCAAAAATGCCAAGCACTAAACTCTCTCAGGATCATGAGAGGAAGAGTAATGATCCATAAAAATGGATGAAGGAGAAGCAAGATTGCACTTGCCTTCTCCTGCTGCTGGTAGGTAGAGAGTGATGAGAGGAAGAAGAAGTAATGGTGAGAATGAGTAATGAAGAGAGAGAGAGAAGGAGATAGGAGCTTTAAATAGCAAAGGGGGTGGTAGGTGGGAGACTTGTGGGCCGGGTTTAAGGGAACCACCAAGCCGAAACCCAATAAGACTAAAGCAGGGAATAAAAGCAGAAAAAAATAAAATGCAGGAAATAAAATTGCAGGGAATTAATTAACATAAAAATTAAAGGACAGATAATTAACATGAACTTAAAGGAATTTAAATACAGGATAATACATGATAAATACTAAATAAATACTTATGAGTTGTACATGTATAAAAATACGCATTCCGGGAACGGGGAGTGACAACGGCCAAGCAACAAGTACGACTTGCTACTTTAACTAACTAGGGTTATCACAGGCCTAGTTACTAGCAAAATACAATGAGAATTCCAAGTCCGGTTACCTGTTTGTTACTACCTGAGTGATCCCAGCAAGAAAAGGAAAAGATAGCATGATATAGCAAACACACTGTAGTAAGATACATGTGTCCTAAGGTACCACACTCGACGGCGGGCTGGAAGTGCGCTCATCTCGACGGATAGCAACAAATCCCATGTATATATATATATATATATAAGGCCGGGACCAAAGGGGCAACAGGTAACTGGGAAATTCTCCATGAACTATTTGATCAATCTAGTCATTTATAACCTAGCCAGATTCAGTATGAATCCCTGACCATGGTACTCAGGGATCATGCCCTAGACATGATGCAAGACACAACCGGACTAGTAGTTTATACAAGCACAATCATCCACGGTGTCCAGGCCAATGAATTGATTTGTCAAGAGTGCGCTACGACGGGCCACTATCATTATCATTATTACTTATCAAGAGTGCGCCACGACGGACCACTATCGTGCGTGTCAGGGTACTTGTCAAGAGTGCACCACCACGGGTCACTGTCGTATCATGCGTAGCAGGTCAAGTTATCATGTCAGGAGTGCACCACGACAGGCCACTATCAAGCATGTCAGTTCTTGGTCACACCATGCCAGGTACAATTATCATTTCAATCATGTCAATCAAATCGGGATTATCAAGTTCGGGACAAAAGGCGTAAGGATATAAAATGGGCGTAAAAATATACAATAAAGGTTACAAGGTATGGGCAAATAATAATAAAATAATAGTACACAGGGCTATAGAAGAGTCATGCGGCTAAGGCATATGCGGCCAGGAATGATCTCATGCGGCTAGAAAGAGAACAGTCCATGCGGCTGAATAGGGTCAGGCGCATGCGGCTGAGCTAGGAGGAGGGTCATATGCGGTTAGCGGGGGCAGGTCTCATACGGTTGAAGGGGATCAGAGTCTATGCGGCTGGAAGTGGGCGGAGTATATGCAGCTGGGTTGAGATGGAGGTCCATACGGCTGGCGGGGGAAGGGTTCTCATGCGGCTGGGACGGGCCCGCGTTCATGCGGCTGCAGAGCAAAGATCCATGCGGCTCGATATGGTGGGCGCACATGCGGCTGCAAGGGCAAGGGGGCGCATGCGGCTGAAGGGGCAGGAGCCTTATGCGGCTATCAGAAAGTGGATCCATAAGCGGTTAAAAGAACATAAGTCTCATGCGTCTAGCGGAAAAGGTTCCATGCGGCTGGCTGAGTTGAGTCTTATACGGCTGAATGACTCGCCGCATGAAGGTTCATGCGGTCAAGTGCTGTCATGCAGTTTAGGGGTTCATGCGGTCAGCTTAATCCATGCGGCTAGGGAAATCGCTTATCGCATGAAACATTCATGCGGTCAAGTCAAGCACAGTTCATCTTCATCAAAATTTCGAGAAGAAGAACACCATGAGAGCCAACTTCTCAAGCTCCATAACTCCATCATCCGGAGCCCAAATCCGAACTTCTATAGGTCAAAATGGGGGTAGAACGAAATTCTCAACAACATGGAACCATCAAAACTTAGTAATAACAAGATTAAGTAGATCAAAACCCAAGAAATTCGAAAATAACATAAACTTAGATCTACAAGAATCTAGCCATGGAAGGTAAAAATGCCAAGTACTAAAGAGTATTAGAATGTTGCAAAGAAGAGAATGGAATAATAAAATTCGGGTTCCTCCATGAAGCAAGATGCACTTGCCTAGACCTTCCTGGTAGGTGAGGAAGTTAATGGAGGAAGAAGAAAAGTAATGAGGAGAGAGAAGGAAGAAAGGGTTAATAAATGGGGATGGTGGTGGTAGGTAGGGGTTCACCTTGGTTCATGATGAACCAAGTAAACCAAGCCAAGCCGAACCAACCCAATCCGAACCAAGCCAGGCCAAACCGAGCCAATACAAGAACCCAAGACTAGCTAACTAGGACAAGTCGAAATAAGGGTCTGAGATACGTACACGTATACAGAATACGTAATACGAACCACGGGCATTACACGTGCCAAGTGGCTTACAAGATGGAGTGATTCATGGCGATATCCCGATACATTATGTCCTGTATAGGGTGCTTCAGCTTCTTGCAACATCCCAAGGCCCCGGAGTTAGCTATCTCCGCGCCTTAACACGTTCGATGGAAGCTCCGCACCCGCCGACGTCTCCTGCATCCTGCAAGCAGACTGTGGGGTTATCAGTACATTATTATGCACTGGTAGAAAGGCTAGCTCGCCCACAATGCTATTATTACCAAACACGTTCCATTCACTTTTGTGCATCTCTATCATTCATTGTCTTTCTAATCTTGCCTTAGGATCATTTTTATGGCATATCTCATAGCCTATCTCGTGTTGCCGAATACAAGTGTCGCATGGAAATACATGTACGACTTACCCATACTTACCGTCCGGCCTTCCCTGTCCAAAGCAAACCAAGTTAGACAACAGTTCATATATTCTAACTTAACATGATTCACGTAAGCATTCAGTGTCAAGGGCGTGTTCCTGCTTCAGATTCTAGCGCGTCGTAGGCGTGTGTTCTTTTAACTCGTTTGCATGAAGCACTCTTTGTTATTTGGCGTGATACATTTCAAGCCGTTCAGTAGGTGCTTGTTCATTTAACTTAGACTACTTTGATTTCAATGCAAGGACTTGCACGTGGATAGCCACCAGCAAAGTCCACTTAATCTATATGCACCGGTCGCTGGCATGACAAGCCATTTTGGATATTTTCCCTTGGTATTTCTTAACTTAGCGTAGGGTGATGGCTGGTACACCCCGTTAAGTCTCTTGAAATATTCTGCACTTACGTCTCCCGGTGCCCAAGCCCGCACCCAGGCAGCCCGTAAGCCCCGCTTTTGATTCCGCCTAGGCCGGCCACGGTATACTCCACACAACGCCCGTGCCGCAGAATCCTTCCACTACACGGCCACGGTATACCCCCCATCGCCCGTGCCGTTTGTCCACGACCATTTTCGTATTATCTTGTCATTTTAACTTAACGGCTATCTCCGAGCCGTAGGCTAACCCTTAGCCATAATGCGTTATCGACCAGGTTGGCGTCCGTGCAGCGCGGGTAGCGAGTCCCGTTGTACGTGCCCGTCAAACCTGTCGCTAACCATTCTTTTCTTTCTTATCTTTCATGTATTCTTTTTTTTTTTCTTTCACTTGTTCGTTCATTCATTGATTCATTCACGTATTCATTCATTCATTCATTCGTTGATTCATTCATTCAAGCATTACGCAACTCCAGTGCGGGAGCTGCCTTGGCGACCCATCGGTCCCATAGTCTTTCAATGTTGCTAAACTCTACTCGGAATGACTATGTTGATAGTCTTTCCGTTTCATTGTTGTAAACCATTCATTATTTTATTGTTTGAACGCATAAGGGACTTGAACGTAAGCTTGTGCCTTAGCACGAGCATGGACCGCAGTGCGAGAGTTCACATTTTCCAAGTTCCTTTCCATATTCTATACAATCATACAAGATGGGATTATTCCCTTAGCTAGGTGCGTTGAGTCATTTATTAGCATGTACGGTGTTATCGCCTAGCGATTCTCGTGATAGTGTCCGTATTGTTATGTGTCTAGGCTAAGCAAAGACAGGTTCATCGGAGCCACCCACCTTAGCGATGTTCGCATCGGCCGAGCGATACTCCGAGCGTGCCTTTGAAAGTCTAAGTCTAGATTCATCTTTGACGGGCCAATGTAAGCCTTGCATCGATTCTTCATCAGGTCGATGCCAACTCTTCGGGTCGACGGCTCGTTTGAGTCGTTGCACTTGCCGTTTGAATCGGTGTTCCGCTAGGGCGGAGCGGGTCATTACATAATACACCACTCAAAACTCGTCGTCGTGCAACTTAATTCCTCAATCCGTATTGTCTCGTGCTAACTCGTCGTCGAGCAACATCAATTTCAATTCCTTAGTCATTTTCGTATCTCCAAATCAACGTTTCCTATGTATGCTATCTTCCGATCGTGCTATCTTCGATCTCGTCCATGGGTATTTCACCTTAACTCAAGTTTTAATCCCTTCGACTAAATTTAAAATTGCATGCCCGATCTTCTATGTTTTCTCGACCAAGACCTCCATTCGTTTCATCGTTCCGACTCCCTCTATTCAACCGTTTCGTAACTTTGTACTACGCATTCTTAACTCGTCCGAACAATATCTCGTCTGAGACTCTCAAAGTCAAAACCAACTAAGCGTTACTCGTTCTATCCGTATATCCTTTAGTCTCGCTCGACCAATTTCTATGTCGTCCATACACCACTCAGGGTTCGAGCCACTCGACTAGTCGTTGACGCTCATTCTTCCTCGAAGCTATCACATACACCACTCGGAGTCAAGTCATTCTATGATTTCCTCAAAAGGTCATTCGATTCCCAATCGATATGTTCAAATGTGCGTTCGCTCGTTTCCTCAAAATCTAAGAACCATTTTCTCGTGTTCGCTTTAGCGCCGGTCAAGAAGCATCCCTATCGACATACGTTCCAAGTCTCACTTACTCTCGTTTGAGCGATAGTCGATCTCGCTCGTAAACTCATTCGCACCAGAAGGTCTAGATGTGCGATACTCGGCACAGCTTAGCCGAAAGGCTGCGTGCATAATCATCCCGTTTGAACTATACTTCGGTCTCGCATACACGTTTGCTACTTTCAGCGTAAGGTTATTCAAGCACGCCTGGCGTTTGCTAACTTTTAGCATTTTAGTTTTCTTTCGACTTAAGTCCGTCATGGTTTGGCACAAAGGCCTTCGCCGATCGATCCCGTTCAACCGAGTGCTTGTACGAGCTTTTGAAAGTATTAGACTTATTGTATGGAACATCCCAAGGCACAACGAGAGAGAGCGTACACTTCTTTTGTTTCAACGAGCTTTCAAAACTGAGAAAATCAAAATGAAGTCCAAGGACGTAAAGCCGTGCTCTGATACCAATCTGTCATGCCCCGCTCCCGTAGGAGCGATCGTCCTCGCTAAGGCGTGATGCCGTACGGGCCTAGGTTGCGCCCGTGCAAGGCCAAGTCCAGAAACGGCCGATTTGAGCTAGGCCACAGAGTCGCACAGAGTGTCCCCATTTGCAGCAGAAAGTAAATGAACACAAATTGAAGCGAATTCAAACTCTTTATTGATATTCAAGAAGTTTACAAGCGGTGCTAGGCCGAGTTTACAAGTCGCTCAAGCTCTCTCTCTGAAACATAAAAGGCGTGCCAAGTGGCTTACAAGATGGAGTGATTCATGGCGATGTCCTGATACATTATGTCCTGTATAGGGTGCTTCAGCTTCTTGCAACGTCCCAAGGCCCCGAAGTTGGCTATCTCCATGCCTTAACACGTTCGATAGAAGCTCCGCACCCGCCGGCGTCTCCTGCATCCTGCAAGCAGACTGTGGAGTTATCAGTACATTGTTATGCACTGGTGGGGAGGCTAGCTCGTCCACAATGCTATCATTACCAAATACGTTCCATTCACTTTTGTGCATCTCTATCATTCATTGTCTTTCTAATCTTGCCTTAGGATCATTTTTATGGCATATCTCATAGCCTATCTCGTGTTCCCGAATACAAGTGTCGTATGGAAATACATGTACGACTTATCCATACTTATCGTCCGGCCTTCCCTGTCCAAAGCAAACCAAGTTAGACAACAGTTCATATATTCTGACTTAACATGATTCACGTAAGCATTCAGTGTCAAGGGCGTATTCCTGCCTCAGATTCTAGCGCATCGTAGGCGTGTGTTCTTTTAACTCGTTTGCATGAAACACTCTTTGTTATTTGGCGTGATACATTTCAAGCCGTTCAGTAGGCGCTTGTTCATTTAACTTAGACTACTTTGATTTCAATGCAAGGACTTGTACGTGGATAGCCACCAGCAAAGTCCACTTAATCTATATGCACCGGTCGCTGGCATGACAAGCCATTTTGGACATTTTCTCTTGGTATTTCTCAACTTAGCGTAGGGTGATGGCTGGTACACCCCGTTAAGTCTCTTGAAATACCCTGTACTTACGTCTCCCAGTGCCCAAGCCCGCACCCAGGCAGCCTGTAAGCCCCACTTTTGATTCCGCCTAGGCCGGCCACGGTATACTCCACACAACGCCCGTGCCGCAGAATACTTCCACTACACGGCCACGGTATACCCCCCTATCGTTCGTGCCGTTTGTCCACGACCATTTCGTATTATCTTGTCATTTTAACTTAACGGATATCTCCGAACCGTAGGCTAACCCTTAGCCATAATGCGTTATCGACCAGGTTGGCGTCCGTGCAGCGTGGGTAGCGAGTCCCGTTGCACGTGCCCGTCAAACCTATCGCTAACCATTCTTACATTTCTTATCTTTCATGTATTCTTTCTTTTCTTTCTTTCTTTCACTTGTTCGTTCATTCATTGATTCATTCACGTATTCATTCATTCATTCATTCGTTGATTCATTCATTCAAGCATTCGCAACTCCCAGTGCGGGAGCCGCCTTGGCGACCCATCGGTCCCATAGTCTTTCAATGTTGCTAAACTCTACTCGGAACGACTATGTTGATAATCTTCCCGTTTCATTATTGTAAACCATTCATTATTTTATTGTTTGAACGCATAAGGGACTTGAACGTAAGCTTGTGCCTTAGCACGAGCATGGACCGCAGTGCGAGAGTTCACATTTTTCAAGTTCCTTTCCATATTCTATACAAGCATACAAGATGGAATTATTCCCTTAGCTAGGTGCGTTGAGTCATTTATTAGCATGCACGGTGTTATCGCCTAGCGATTCTCATGATAGTGTCTGTATTATTATGTGTCCAGACTAAGCAAAGACGGGTTCATCGGAGCCACCCACCTTAGTGATGTTCGCATCGGCCGAGCGATACTCCGAGCGCGCCTTTGAAAGTCTAAGTCTGGATTCATCTTTGACGGGCCAATGTAAGCCTTGCATCGATTCTTCATCAGGTCGATGCCAACTCTTCAGGTCGACGGCTCGTTTGAGTCGTTGCACTTGCCGTTTGAATCGACGTTCCGCTAGGGCGGAGCGGATCATTACATTGGGTTAGCATGAACCCCTACCTACCACCACCCTCATCTTTTATTAACCCCAACCCTTTTCTTTCTCCTCATTTTACTCATTCTCTTCCTCACCATTACTCTTCACGAATCAGAGAGAGAGAGGTTTAGGCAAGTGCAACTTGCTTCATGGAGGAACTCAAATTTTATTGTTTCATTTTCTTCCTCACGAGATTTTAAGACACTTTAGTACTTAGCATTTTTAATTTTCATGGTTTATTTCTTGTATATCTGAGCTTGTTGTATTTTCGAATTTCTTGGATTTTGATCTGTTAAACCTTGTTATTTTTAAGTTTGAGTGTTCCAGGTTGTAAAGAATTTTATTCTACCCTATTTTGACCTATGGAAGTCCAAATTTGGACCTATAATGAAGGTTTTATGGAACTTGGAAGCTATGGGTTCCATGGCCATCATTCTCAGATTTTCGGAGAAGATGGGCACCCATTTACCCAGCTGCATAGATGAGTACCCATCTACTCAGCCGCATGAGACTCATTCATCCAGCCGCATAGATGGGTATCCATCTACCCAGCCGCATAGATGAGTACCCATCTACTCAGCCGCATTGGATTCTGTTCACCCAGCCGCATAGATGAGTACCCATCTACTCAGCCGCATGGGCACCCATCTACCCAGCCGCATAGATGAGTACCCATCTACTCAGCCGCATGGGATTCTGTTCACCCAGCCGCATAGATGAGTACCCATCTACTCAGCCGCATGGGCACCCATCTATCCAGCCGCATAGATGAGTACCCATCTACTCAGCCGTATGGGATTCTGTTTATCCAGCCGCATAGATGAGTACCCATCTACTCAGTCGCATGAGACTCATTCATCCAGCTGCATAGATGGGTATCCATCTACCCAGCCGCATAGATGGGTACCCATCTACTGTCGCATGAGACCCCATCCACCTTTGGCCATAATTTAATATTTCTGGCCGCATGTGATCAGCATTGGCCGTATGGGTTTGATTAAATGGGCCGCATGGATTTGATCAAGTTGCATGCACTTTGCTTACGTAAGAAATTTTATTTGCATGCAATGCATGCTTTGCTGCATGCTTGTATATTTAAGTAATAGCTTGGCCATTAGTTGGCCATTTAATTATTGTATGGCTACTATTAATAAATTGGCCGCATGCATCAGCTTTACATGCTTATATTTAATTGTTGCTGGCCGCATGACTTTGCTAGAAACACTTGTAGTCGCATATGGCCATTGCCAATTGCTCAGCCGCATATGGCCAAGTGAGCCGCATGGCCTTAGGCATTAGCATTAAATAATTGCATGCAGCCTGTTTTGAGCCGCATGGCCATTTAAATTAATTGCTTGACAAACTTTCCTGAGCCGCATGAGTCCACGTCCTTGCCCCTGCTAATATTTAATTACCACATGTATGCTTGTGCCACATTAATTTAAGTGTGTTCCCTGATACGATGGTGACCTGTTGTGGTGCACTTTTGACCTGACATGATAGTGGCCCGCCGTGGCGCACTCATGACAGTGAACTTGACATGATATAATTGACATGATATACCTGACATGATAGTGGTCCGCTGTGGTGCACTCTTGACATGATAAACCTGACATGATATATCTCGATATGCTGTTGCGACGACTAGCTTGACATGACAAGAATGAATGACCTGGACACCGTAGACGATTGTGCTTGTACAAATGAACCCGTCTTGTCTTGCATCATGTCTAGGACAGGGACCCCTGAGTACCACGGTCAGGGGTACTTACTGAAATCGACTAAGGCTAATTACTAGAATAATCCAGTAGTCATAAAGAGATTTTTCCAGCTACAGACAATCCCGTTATCTGGACGCCCCACTTGGGATCTGTAGCCTGCCGTCGAGTAGGGCACATTTTCAGCACACTGTCATGTGTTGCACCCTCTAAGTCACCTAAGGGTACATGCGTTTCCTGGACGATGTACCCACTTGAATTCAATCCCTAATTGCGTCCGGATAGCCTGGATGATCTGCAGGGCTTCTGGCTGTGGAACAATCTCATTGCATCTTGTTAGTAACTAGGCTTGTGATAACCCTAGTTAGTTAAAGTATCAAGCCGTACTTATTGCTTGGCCGTGATTGTTGGATGAGGAATAACCAGTCTAGTCTTGTCTTGATCCTGTACAAGATTGTTACATGTCCTGATTTCTTATATTATCTTGCCGATAAATGGTGGAAGAAACCAAGTTCTGTTCAGACGAAGGATTACAATCCCGGTCCTTGTTTGATTTACGGGTTGTAACCTGGTTATCTGAATAGTCCCATGGTTAACTCATCGTATATCACCTTTCATGATTTTCCTTAATTACTGTCTTTTATTTTGTAATTATATTCCTGTGCTAATTGCTGATTTTAGTTCCTAAGTGAAGCCTCCTTTGTGGCACTTGCTCTTTCTGGGGTCTGACCCAGCTGGTTTTGTATGGCCAGATTTCAGAGCAGCTCCAGAGGATCTACCGACTTTTCAGTCCGATGGTGACCACTAGGCGTAACCAGGACAACGAGTGGGTTATTTTTGGCTCTCCCATTCTATTGTAAAAATTATTCTTTTGAGGCGTTTAGCCGGCGAGCACGTGTTAGATCGTATTGCACCTTTATTTACTGTCTGCCTACGGGCTGTAACATGATTGACAGATCCTAGGGTTGATCATGTATTGACTAAAACTCCTGCTAGTCCTCACATTTTGTAACGACTAACTTCATGATCAACTAAATATGTAATGTTTGGGACGCTTTACTATTGTATATTTGGTGATCTTACATCTTGTAACATTTACTTACTTGCTTGTGATTGAGACACTAGGCTTGTTATTGACCATAAGAGACTGATGGATTGTAGTTAAACCCTCATATAACTAGACGGTCGTGACCGTATAGTGAGGTGGATTCCATTTCATTATACGTAGCTGGCTATGTCCGCCCCCGCTCTCCAGTATTCTGGTTCTGGGGCGTGACATAATTAATAATATTTTAATCACAAATAATTTATAATTTAGTAATTTAATAATTAATATATTATACTAATTTTAATTAATAATTTATAATCAACATTATAGTCTTAATTAATAATTTTACGGTTCATCAATTAAATATTTAATTATAACCTTTATTAATCATAATTATAATAATTTATTAATCATAAATATAATTATAATTAATAATTTATGTCAATTATAATCTTAATTAATGATTTATTAGTCTAAATTATAAACTTAATTATAAATATTCATTTACTATTTTATTATAATCTTAATTAATAATTTATTAATCATAATTATAATCGGAATTAATAACTTATTATTTAATAATTTAATAATTTAATATATTATTAAAATTATAATTAATAATTTATTAATTGTCATTATAATCTTAATTAATAATGTATTAGTCATAACTATTATCATAATTATAATAATAATTTAATTATTAATCATTAATTTAATTATAATACTTAATTAATAATTTATTTATTTATTTTTTATTAATTAATATATTATTATCATAATTATTAATCATAATTATAGTTTACAAAATTCTATGTTTTGTTGGAGTTGGATTTGAATTTTGGATTTCCAAATCCAAATCCAAGTACAAATCCTTGTTACCAAAGAAGTCCTTAGACGATATGTAGTATGAACTCTAGTCAATTCACTACTATACTAACAAATTAAAAAAAAACTAACTTCATCCACATAGATAAATAATGTATAAACTGGCCTTGTTTTGTTCGCGGAATGGAAGGAAAAGAAAATCATGTTTGCTTACCATTTATAACTCAGTTTCCTGAGTTATAAATGAAGCCCTCCCTCAAACAACGTTTGGACAACCACCACTTCGAATATTACATTAAAATAGCTTTTTTTTAGGATGTCCACTTCTTAATGGTGCTTGGAGGCATGCCTCCAAGGGGGCTCGAACCCGCGCCACTGCGCCAGGGTGCTCCACCGTTCCCAACGGGCTACGCCCACTAGGACTTAAAAGTAGCTTTTAGGAAACAGAAAAAACATGTCCTCTAAGAGGTGTTTCCCAAAATATGTGGGGCGGGTACATTTTCACCCCCACTCCCCAACAGACTCCCAACTCTCTCTCTCTCTCTCTGCTCGTTTTCTTCTTACAAAAAAAAACCTCCATGGCAGCGGTGGTGGAGGACCTCCATGACGGCAAACTGGAGGCCACAACGAGACGTTGCGTCGGTGGACCTTACGCCGACGACCTCACGAGAGCCGGCGGCCTTGGAGGCCCTCCTCGAGCTCGACCGACCACTGGAACTCCTCCCTCCTCCCTCTCTTGAACTCCTCATGCTCGGCCGCCTCCTCCCGCCTCGAGCGCGACGGTGACAAACGACGGTGACGAGCTTTAGGGTTAGGATTTTGGGACGGGTGCGACCCGACGACCTCCTCCTCTCGCCTCGAGCTCGGCCGGCTTCCTCTTTCCGCCTTGAGTTCAGCCAGCCGTCTCCTCCCGCCTCGAGCTTGACCCGCCGGCCGCCTCCTCCCGCCTTTGGCCGCCTCCTCTGCTCGACTGCGACTCGGCGGCGGAGTCGAGTCCTCCTCCGGTCGCCTGCGAGCCGGCAGCGGTGTCTGGGTCCTCCTCTCGACTGCGAGCCGTTGGCGGTGTCGAGTCATCGTCGAGCCTCGATATCTGTGGTGGACACGTGTGTCGGATCCAAAAAATATATTTATTGGACATAGATGGACACAGAATAGTGTGGACATGGTTAAGAAAATAACTCTCTAAAAATATTTTACCAAACAGAATCTCCAAAAAGAAAATTTTAAATCACTTTCCAGATGAAAGTAACCAAACGCAAACTTAGAATAACTCTATTCAGAAAACTTTATAACTTACTTTCAGAAAACTGTTTTCAGAACAAAATTTCAAAAAGTCTATCCAAACGGACCCGTTTTTGCATTTATTTTCCTTTAGAAAATTACAATTCCCATTTTTTTCCCCAGTATTTGAAAATGCCAACAAATTTGAAAAAAAATTTAATAATTCAATGTGAAAAAATGATTCTTTACCGGGAGCTATATTCCATGATCTAGAAATAGCACGAGGTCTACCATCGCAGATAAAGATTTATGCAGTTTGTTATAACAAGCTGTGGGGAAAGGCAAGAACCAAAAATTGGGTTCTTTTGAAAGACAATAAAAATTAATTTTTATTATATATTATTTTTTTAATATATTTTATTAAAAATATTATTTGAAAGACAATATTTTGAAAAAAAAATTGGATAATAAAAAATAAATAAATACATTGACCTCCTATATTTTATTAGTATTACAAGGACTTGCCTCTATTATGAAAATAATAACACTAATCACCCCTCTCTTATATAAATTTTATAAAACACAGAGGTGGTCAGTGATATAAGTTTCTATAGAATGTATAACCTACATGGTTCATTATAATTAGTTTCAAAGTAGGAGTAATTTATGTATAGTAGTGTATGTAATAAATGTAAAACATATGGATATTTAACTTTAAAAAAATTCAAAACCAAACCTGGAAGAAATGGACGAAGAACTAGTCTAATATTTTTTTTTTCTAAGAAACTTTCGTTGCTTTTCTAACCATGAATGTCCAGTTGTCCATCTTCAAAGCATGGAAACAACCCTCTTACAAAGTTGTTAGGGAATTGCAATTGCCATTTTTTTTAACAGTATGTTTGAAATTTTAAAATTAATTATCCAAACTATCATCAATTTATTACAGTTTTTAAAGATAAAATTTATAACTTCTTTCATAACTTTTTTTTAATAATCCATTTTTAAAATTAGTTAACCTTTAAAAACTTTGATAATTACATTATTTTTGTTAAGCCTTGCTAGGCTACTGGACCCGCCAACTAAATTACGCATAGGCCTCGTTTGGTTCGCGGAGTCATCAGATATAAAAAGGAAAGTGATTGCTTTCTTATGTTTGAGTGTCAAAAGAATTGAGGAGGAAAGGAAAATGATTTTCAATGGAAGAAAAATTAGGGAGAAAAGTAATTTTATCCATCCAAGTAAGGAATCACTTTTCCACATTCAAGTATTCACTTTCATTTCCAAATTCTCTGACACTTCCAAATATCAGAAAAAAAAATCAACGTGAATTATAATTTCTCAAAAAAAAAAAATTAAGATTCCTTCAATTCCAGAAACCAAACGAGGCCATACTTTTTAGGAAAAATTTGAGTGGCACCCCACATTTGTTACGCTTATTTAAGGTGCACCCTACATGATTACATTAATGCATAACACCCCCCACTTCACACGTTTTCCGTCGGAGACTAACGGTTGACCGATTTTGGGTGTTATTTGTGACCAAAATAACCCTCACGTAATCCAGGTAGTGACATTAAATGGAAAAACCCTAAACTACCCTCTCTTCCCTCCCTCTCTCTTCCCTCCCTCTCTCTTTCCAACAGAAACCCTCTCATTCCAAAACCCACCTCTCTCTCTTCCACTCCCTCTTCTCTCCCGTCGAAATTCCCCCCGTCACCGCACGCCGTGGTCGTAGCAAAGACCCAGGTATGAAACCGACCTCGCTCTTCTCTCCCTTCTTTCTCTTTCGCATAACCATGCTGAAATACCGATCGTTTCCCTTTCTTTTCGATTTCTGTCAGTCGAAACGTCCAGGAGAGTCCATGGCGAACCAAACACCCAAGTACACCCATGGCGAACCCTTTCTTTCCCTTTCTTTCCCTTTCTTTTCCATCTTTTTATTCGATTATCTTTCGTTTTTCAGGATTTTCCATAAATTGTACACTGAAAAATATTTGTATTTGTTTACATTTGTTAAAGTGATTAGGGTTTTCCCTAAAATTGTGCACTGGAAGCGTTTTTAGGTTACGAATTAGGGTTTCTTTCCCTTTCTTTTCCATCTTTTTATTCGATTATTTTTCGTTTTTCAGGATTTTCCATAAATTGCACACTGAAAATTATTTGTATTTCGTTATTGTATGAAAGTGATTAGGGTTTTCCCTAAATTTGTGCACTGTTAGGGTTTTTAGGTTACATATTAGGGTTTCTTTCCCTTAAATTGTACACTGTATGTAAGTAATGTTTAATGTATGAATTTAATCACTGTATGAAAGTAATCTTTAATGTATGACTATAATCACTGTAGGAAAGTAATCGTTTTTAGGACTTTCCCTTAATTTGTATATATGAAATTAGGGTTCAAATGTATTGTTTGTCTATAACAGTGTGAAATGTAGTGTTCATATGTGAATTTAGGGTTCAAATATGAAATGTAGTGTTCAGGAATGTGAAATGTAGTGTTCATATCTGTATGTAGTGTTCATATGTGAAATTAGGGTTCAAATGTTAAATGTAGTGTTAATATCTGTATGTAGTGTTCATATGTAGTGTTCATATGTGAAATTAGGGTTCAAATGTTAAATGTAGTGTTCATATCTGTATTTAGTGTTCATATGTGAAATTAGGGTTCAAATGTTAAATGTAGTGTTCATATCTGTATGTAGTGTTCATATGTGAAATTAGGGTTCAAATGTTAAATGTAGTGTTAATATCTGTATGTAGTGTTCATATGTAGTGTTCATATGTGAAATTAGGATTCAAATGTTAAATGTAGTGTTCATATCTGTATGTAGTGTTCATATTTGTATTATACAGGAAGTACATGCTTAGGGTCCATTTTAAGGGTAGTTCAATTGCTGTTGAAGTGGATCCAGACTTTATTAGCCTGCTGGATTTATCCTATACAGTTGAAAGTAACCATTTAGAGGGGGTTTATAAGTACTACTGGATTGATGACTTGAAGAATGGGAAAACAGTGGAGCTCCTCACTGATGCTGGGTTGTTGGACATGTTTAGTAAACAACTTCCTGACAAGAATGGAGAGATACACATATTCTTAGAAGAATATGGCAACCCTGCAATTGAAGAGCAACAGCCTACTGAGTTATTAACACCAAGAAAGACTAGGAGGATTAAGAAATTAGCTCACAAACCAGTTAGAAAACATGTCTAGGGTCTTCATGAGGAGCAGTTGGGTCCACTACCTAATGACAGTGATTTGGACCTTCCTGAGGAGGAGTTGGATCAAATGCCCACAAGGCTCTTAACTGGTGGCTTAGATGCAGTTGCTGGAGGGTCTGACCAAGTAGCTCCTACACAGACAGAGGGTCAGGAAGAATATGGCACACAGGCTGAGACACAACTTCATGGAGATGAACCCCAGGGTGAGGAAGACTTTGACACACAGGGTGAGGAAGCAGTAGGCAGACAGGGTGAGGAAGGAGTAGAGGTTGAAGAAACAGATGATGAAGAGTATGTACCATCAATTTCAGATGATGAAGTAATGTCAAATAATGTTCACATTCCAGAACCAGATGTGGAAGAATGGGGGGAAGAAACAGAGTTCCAGAGGGAAGAGCTGCAGAGAAGAAGAACAGTTGCAATTGATGAACTTGATGATGAAGAAGAATACCAAAGCTGTGACTCAACTGATTCTGAAAAAGCTGGGGATGAATTTGATGACTTGTACAATGATGAGGAGATGGGTGAGGAGGAATACAGAGTTCCTGGGGTGAATGATCTCTACCTAGGCCAGCAGTAGATGAATCCAAGTGAATGCAGAATGTATTTAAGGTCATATGCTATAAAGAAGAGGTTTGAAATTAAATATGTGAAGAATGAAGGGGTGAGGATATGGGGTGTGTGTCAAGAGGAAACCTGTCCATGGATGTGCAGGGTGAGGATCTCACCAGATAAGACTACTTGTACACTGAGATAACTTAATGAAGAACACACTTGCAAGCACTCCTCCAAGCTGCAAAACAAGATGGCAAATAGCAAATTCATCTCTCAGGTCTTAGAAGAGGACATTAAGGCACACCACAGTTCATGAAAATCAAATGATGTTCAAAAGCAGATGTGGGCTAGGTTTACAGTGAAAGTCTCCTATTGGAATGCACACAAGGCCTTATTCAGAGTGAAGGAGATGATGTTTGGGGGTTATGATGAGAATTACAAAAAAACCCCTGAAGTTGCAAAGCAGGTATTGAGAACCAACCCTGGTAGTGTAGCCTATTGTGGGAATGTTCCTGGGACAACAGAGTTTGCTTATTTATGCATAGGGTATGAGGCAAGCTTCACTGGATTCAGAAATGGGTGTAGACCTTTAGTTGGTTTAGATGGGTGTCATTTGAAAGGGAAGTATGGTGGGGTATGTTTATCTGCAACAGCTTTAGATGGCAACAATGGGTTGTTCCCACTTGCCATTTACCTCTGCACATCAGAAAGTGAAGCTACATGGGTCCATTTAGAACAGATGGACTGTTGATGTCAATGAAAGAAAATGTGACTGTTGTGTATAGGATTTAACTGGGATCCCCTGTGTGCATGCTGTTGCTGCACTGCTACCTAGCAGGCCTACATGGTCAATGTAAGTATCACATTTCAGAGTTTGTCTAATATCATATTTCAGAGTTTTTCTTACTTATACACTAATCAGAGTTTTTTTTGCTGAAGGTTCACAAGTCCCTATGGGGTTCTGTAAGTTTCTCTTAATACCAAATGTCCCTTATGTAGGCTTCTCTGTACTTTAACTAATCTGTAGGCTATGGGATTCAGTAGGCTATTGGATTCTGTAGGCTTCTATAGGTTTTTGTAGGCTTCTCCTTATGTAGGCTTCTCTTTACTTTCACTATTCTGCATGTTGCAGCCACCATATGAGGTTGGTCCACCTGGTAGACATAGGCAACCTGGGAGACCAAAGACTGTTAGAAGGAAGGAAGCAGATGAGGCACCAAGACCTGCCAAGAAGCAAAGGATTTGTGGAAGGTGCAAGCTACCAGCTCATCATAATGCAAGAGGGTGCCAAGGACCAGTTGGGGGAAACACTAAAAAACCAAGGGCACCATATCCACCAAGACCACAAAAAGAACCAAGACCTGCAAAGCTACCAAGGAGTACAAACCATGTTTACAAGAGACCAAAGGTTTCAAGGGGAAGGAGGAAGGCACCACAGCAATCAAATGATTCTAATGCAAACCAAGGAGTTCCAGTGGAAGATTTGATACAACATAATTTAGCCAATGTACCTGGAAGGGCTGATGGCATTATAGGATGTCTACCACCAAGGGGCTCAAACAACTCAGTTTTCAGACCACCATGGAGAGTCAATAGCAGCAGCAGTAATGTGCAGCAATAACACATTAATGTGGTTTCAACAGTTTGTGCAGTGAACATTTTGTGAAGTGAACAACTCATCTTTGTGCAGTGAACATTAATGTGAAGTGAACAACTCATCTTTTGTAATCTGCAGTAGAAATATGCAGTTAGTGAGCCCTTATGTTGAACATTTTGTGATCCGCAGTTGAAATATACTGTTAGTGAGCTGCAGTGAATATTTTGTCATCTTTTGTAATCTGCAGTACAAATATACTGTTAGTGATGTAATGTGCAGTTAACTTGAACATTTTCTGAAGTAAGAATGCAGTTGTTTTGTCTTGAAATGCAGTTCTTTCATCTTATGCATTTCTTTTCTCTTGTGCAGTTCTTGTACATTATGTAAAGTAAAAATGCAGTTGAAATGCAGATTGTAATCTTGAAATGCAGTTCTTTCCTCTTGTGCAGTTCTTTTGCAGTTGAAATACAGTTGTCTTTGATCTTGTTATATATCTTGTTAGATATCTGCAGTTGAATTGCAGATTGTTTTGTTACATATCTACTGTTAGTGAGCTGCAGTTCAAATATACTGTTAATGAAGAATTTCATATACAACAGATTGTAATCACCATGCAAAGTTAGATATCTACTTCTTTACAGAAGTCTTTTGTAAAGTTACATATTGTATGCATTCTTTTGCAGTTCAAATATACTGTTTTGTTACATATTTACAGATTGTAATCTCCTCTTTTGTAAAGTAAAGTTAGATATCTACTTCTTTCAACATGCAAGAATTTCATATTTAAATACAAGCAACATTTTTCCAAAGTTACTTTCAACAAACAATTCATAGCACCAATTTTCCAGAATTTCTGATTTACATAGCAACATTACATACCAACATTTTTTTCAAATTTTCTACACAACTCTTCTAAAGTTGTGTTCAATACAATTTGTACAGGAATTTCAGAGTTACTATCACTAGTTGTAGCCTCGTTCAACCATTGGAATGCATTGTTACACTTCATGCATTGCAAGAATCTTCTTTCCTTGCTGTGACTCCTCTTGGACATTAAGATGACTCTCCTTCCTCCACAATTTGGATTAGGGCAAATGGTTTTCCTCCAAGGACAATTTTTTCTCCAATGACCTAACTCACCACAGGTGAAACAACCTTCTCTTTGAGTGGTTGAAGATGAAATTTCTGAGCTTGAACACAACAGAGCAACATCCAGCCATTGAAAATCCGAGCAGATGGGGCATTTCAAAAATTTTCGACCGGAATTGTCTTCGGTTCTGGACTTCGAAACGTACCTAATCCCCTTGCAACCTCCGATCTTGCATGGTGAGCTCAAATAAGCACATTCGTCTGCAAGATGGGTGTTCATCGAGCATATTTGACATTTGTCCTAAACAAAATTGAAAATCTCACGAATTGAGACAGAGAAACCACAAAAGCAAAGGCTTTCATACATTAAAGGAAAAAAAATAGGTCAATTTTACATTACCTTGCTTCCAAAGTCGGCCATGGAGCTCGGATTTGAAAGGGGGGAGGAATGCTTCGGGTTTAGGTCAGAGCTGAAGGAGAGAAGAGAGAGAACGGTATTCCTAATGTAGGGAAGAAGAAAGGGCAATTTAGGTAGTTTACATTTACATTTTACTCACCTGAACTCACCTGGATCACGTGAGGGTTATTTTGGTCACAAATAACACCCAAAATCGGTCAACTGTTAGTCTCCGACGAAAAACGTGTGAAGTGGAGGGTGTTATGCATTAATGTAATCATATGGGGTGCACCTTAAATAAGCGTAACAAATATGGGGTGCCACTCAAATTTTTCCTACTTTTTACGCTACTGGAACCGCCGTCTAATTTACGCCGGTTTGTTAGGCAACTGGGCCCACTAACTCTTACTTAAGTACTCTCCTCTCCTTCTTCCCGCTTTTTTTGATTGTGTATTGTGTTTCAAAAAGCGGGTAGCGAATTAGGGAAAAAGAAAACCCTAGAAATTGGCACCGAGCTCCGAAAATGGAAGAAATCAACGAGGAATTCGAGTTCTTCCTATTTTCTTAGGGTTTCAAGTAAGTTCCTAGAAAAATCTCTATTCGATTCTATATGTAGATCTGTAAAGTTCTCTATTTCTATGTGAATTTGTGAAATAATGAAGATACGAATCGGGAAATATATCAAGATCGCAATGATACGTTAAGAATTTGAATTCTAAGTAAATTTTCAAGTGATTTTATGCGTCAACTCTCGATTTCTACTAATTCTATGTCAAATAACTAAGAAAACGATTTCGTTGTCAATCCAGATGCTGGTCGAAGAAGGACTGAATTGGGAATGCAAGAGGAATTTGAGTCCATTGCATCCTCTAAGTAAGTTTTGACTCAGTTTCATTGAAATTTCATACGTAGATCTCTAAATTACATTATTTTTTGGGGTCAAATAATGATTATAATAAATACAAAGAGTGTCGAATGTTTCCGATGTCCTATATGTTTTCATGAATTTCAACGCTTACTATGATGGTGGTTAATCTTTAGAACATGCTTTACATATATGTAAATAGTGCAATTGTCTACGCCTATGATTTTTATGGGAAAAGGAACTGGTTGGTGGTGAAATATTAGGAATCCAAGGGTGCAAAGAGAGCGGAAGTTAAAACTGCACGCCGGCGCAAGGAAATTAATGTGATTAATATTACTTCTTGCTTTTATTTGTACCATAGCCGATCCCAAAATTTCTGGAATGATGCTTTGCTGTTGTTGCTCTGATCTGTACAGTGAACTAATCTGTATAATGAACCGTACATAAATCCAACATGCTATGTATAGACCTCCTTCATTTTATAGGATATCTCTTGCAAATTAATTTGAGTAGAAGGATTCTCCCACTGGAGGAGCGCGAGGATCCGCTTCTCCAGCTTGTTTACCTTTCTCAATAGTTCTCCGATGCAGTAAGCAATGGTAGACGTGCATAGCACCAATTGGTTCTTTGACTCGCCTAATACATTCACATCAAGCTTCTTCATCACTATTTCTATATGCTGTAGAAAAGAAGCAACAAGTTTACGACAATCCTCTTCATCGGCACTTAAAGTCCCTGTTCTCTGAGGATCTGGTTGTTTCCCTAGCTCAATGTCGCAGCAACTAGTTTTCTTCTTCAACTCCTTTTGCAGTTCCTCTACTGAGTTGACACACATAATATCCTCAAAAAATTTAATTGAAGCACCAAACAACTCCTTGAAGTGATCTAAATCTCCTTTAATTGCTTCCTTGATCTCATTCCCATGAGATTCTTGAACCAGGAGCTCCATTCCATGATCTAGAAATAGCACGAGGTCTACCATCTCAGATAGAGATTTATGCAGTTTGTTGTAACAAGCTGTGGGGAAAGGCAAGAACCAAAAATTGGGTTCTTCCTCAGCCTCTTGAATGTGATCCCTCAGCTTATTTACTCGTACCCTGAGCTTCTTCTCTCTTAATTCTACCGAGCTTGCTGGCGACACAATGCACTGATGAAATGTTTGAAGAGTATCACAGAACTGGCGTCTTGCCTTAGTTGAAGCCATTGTGGGTTGGAATAGGATCTCAAGAAAGATGGAACAGCATAACCCGATATATGTTTCAGTAAGCCTCTCGATGGTGAAGATGATAGGGCTGCCGTAGTCCCTCCGACCCAAAATTATCATGGCAGAGATTGTTGCTGCAAACCCACCGACTTCCCCATACATCCTGCTACGTCGTAGGAAGCTGGCAAAGATGATCCAAGGGAGAAGAGAGAACAACCTAGCCTCCATGTGACTCTGAGAAATGAATGATCCCAAGAGTCCATAAACTGATCCTAAAGCAGTCCCATGTGCTCTAATGCTTGCCAACTTAAATGTTGTTTTCCTCCGTGGTGTGAATGCAATGGCCACGGTGAGTCCAGACCAATAACCATCGTCCTTGCTGAAAAGAACTCCAAAGAAGACAGCTAGGCCTAAAGAGAGTGAGCATTTCAATGAGATGACAAGTTTTTTGGTGATTATGTTCACAGCCCAATTGCGTAGGCACTTTCTTTCCCCAGCAGAAGGCTTTTCTACTTTGCCAGAGTTTGGAGTTCCATTTATCACTGGTGTCACCTTATAATTTTCTGGTAGAGGCTTTAGTGGTGGAGTGATTAGGTCACTGTTGTAGAGAACTTTCATGCAGAAGAGGAAGAAAAATGATGGAAGCTCTTGGAGATTACGAGGAATAGCAAGCAAGGGTAGAATGGTTTTATCTCTCTCTCCTTCAGACTTGGATTTTGCTTGCCTAAGTTTGAGGCTTATATTGTCTCTCAGGTTGATCAGATGATCTTTAAGTTCTAGATCTATAATTCTAAAAGAAATTGATGTGGTCGAAGCAAGAGTCGTCTCCATAGCCTTTAAGGTTGTCTCTGTTGCTTGTAGGCTATCCCATGGTAATCCGGAAGGTGCTGGTAATATCTTCAAAGCACGTCTCTCCCACCGTGTGCTGTCCTGTAGATGAAATATATCTTTCATTATGGAACTTTGGATTTTACTTGCTTAACCAGTCATATAAGACACTGAAAATGCATAATAAAAGTTGGGTGTGATCAAGATATTGTTTCACGAACTTTCAGTCTTGTTATGTTGGAATTTGGACCTATAATGGTTCGATTCATAGTAATCAAGGCTAGATTGAGTTCATGATTCGAACTCGAAGGAGCCTGAATATGGAAGAAACATATGTTATCCTTAGCTTAAATAAGATAGACAATATGTTCTGCAAAAGGTGGCACATATTCCAGGGTGTAAACCTTCAATGTTTTTTTCCTTTTGTTGGTGGCAGGTGGGGGAGTGGAGGGTTTCTATTATTTCCCATGAAAATTATATTATACGTTTTGGGAGCAAGCTTGATTTGTTTGGTTGCCACCAAATGCATGATCATGCAAGATTGTGCACTAGTAAGAACATGGACAATATAATATAGAATATTTATAAAAATGTTTGCTCCCAGGACCTCTGAACATAGAACCGTGTTGGATGATCCTCTTGACAATAAGTTAAGGTTTAAGGTTGTTGGTCATACACTTCTAAATATCCTGTCATTGGTCTTATCATTTTAACATTGAGTTTTCTGAGAAATGTGGACAGCCCTCACCAGTTACCCCACAAAAAATTGAACCTGGGGTTTTTCCATTCCTATTCAGTATTTGGTAATCTACCAGCTGATTGGTGCAAATTCATTTGAAGAATTGTTACTTAATTATGACATGATAATCCATTTTAAACTTTCTACCTCTATAAATTGCTTAGGTCTCTTGTGTGTAACTTGAGATCTGAGCTTCATTCAATATAGAGTACCTCATGCTAGCTTAATTGTTTCATCCTATAACAATTAGGAGCTTGATAACAAACAATTTATTCCTCAAATGGTCTTTTCGAGGTATAAAAAACATCTTTTGGGTTTCTCAAAAGAGAGAACACATTTCTTGGATTTCTCTACAGATGACCATGATTGTCCTACATCTTCATGAACAGTTAGGAGAAGTGTAAAGAAGATTGAGACAGGGAACAAGAAATGTTTACCATGCCAATTTTGGTGGTATTTCACGGGAAGAATAGCTAATATTTATCTTTATTCTTTAGTAACTCCTTCATTTAGTTAACTTGAATTTAATTTTATAGAGTTGCTGCTTGGTTGGGAATAAAGAAGGGTGATCGACAAAGTATATCCAGTTGGCTCTTTGGAGCTTCTTGAAGCTAACAATTTGAGGTTTGACATCCGGGGTGGTGGTGTTCACTCTTTGAAGATCTGGATGTTCTGTAAGTAACCTTGCTACCCTTGCTTTTTGTGATCACTTGAAAGCTCAATGGGTTGATTTCTGGCTGAGAGACAATGACTCAGTCAAATTTTCACCAATATCTAGGAAAAGGACTAGGAAAGATAGATGGGAACATCCAAACTCTAGCTTTATGAATTTAGCAGGCTGACTTAGGTTTCACATCTTGGGCCTGGCTGTATGTTCCTTTAGCAAGCTGACTTAGGTTTCAGATCCAAAGTAAAAAAACATAAAAATCTATAATCACACATTTCGATTCAATTGTTATGAAGGATCTTGTGCTGATAGCTGATCTCACTAGATAAATTCTGGCTGATATAATCCTTTGGTGACATTCTTATATACACCATTTGTCTTTTTGATAGTTGATTGAACTTAAATCAAACAAGGGAACGGGGTTTTTGATTTGTTGATGGGGTCAAAGTACCCTGCTTTCCTAAGTATAGAATTCTTAGGACCTTATTTAAGACTGATTTGAAATTGCTGCTGCTTTTTAGAAAGCAAAAGCAGCTCCTGAAAGCATTTTCCATCTGTTTTCAAAAGTTGTTCCAAAATTCAACTAGTTTTTCAATTTTTTTTTCCCAAACCCTTAGTCACGTGCATCAGTCATTCTCACCTTGCACAACCAAATCACAATTTTGATTCAAGTCATCATTACTTTTATTTTTTGATTTTACTTTTTCTGGAAACACGTGAGGATTGATTTGTACCTTTAGGCCTCTTTTGGTTCGCGGAAAGAAAAGGGAAGGAAATCAATTATTTACTCTTTTTTTCCTTTGGAAAATTATAATTTCTATTAATTTTTCTTTCCGGTGTTTGGAAAGGCCCGGGAAATTGGGAGGAAAAGTGAATAATTGGGAGTGAGAAAGTGAATCCATGGGATGAGTGGGGGAACCATTTCTTCCCTATTTTTCTTTCCCTTGGGAATCATTTTCCTTTTCTACTCATTTCCTTTGGCATCCAAACACAAGAAATGATTGACTTTTCTTTCCCAAGGCCTTGATTCTGTGAACCAATCGTGGCCTTAGTCTATATATATATATTTCACAACAAACACTTCTTTATTCTTCTTTCTTAAGCTGTTGTTTTTATTCCATATTCATTCCATAATCCCTTTCTGGACGGCCACTATCCTCTATACATATATGTACAAGGAAGTTAGCTTACCTGCATAAGTTTTATCACCCGAAGAAGCTTAGTGCAGCCAACACTTAGTGCTTTGGCCTGCGACAGTGAAGCCTCCATGCAACTGCTGTTTTCTGCACTGAATGCATTCACAAACAATCCCAGCCTCTCCATTGCTAGTTCCATATAAAGCTTGCTCTTCTCTTTTACCTGTACAGGAATATATAATGTTATTGCAACTAAGATATTCTTCATCGGTATGAAATTGCAGGATCATTTGACTCAACTTGTTTTCTGAGATTTCCTAGTTAAGCCTGCCACATCGCCATGAATATTTTACTTGAAACTGAATATCTATACTACTATATAATAGGAAAAGTTCAGGTTTCATCATATTTTTTTTTATTCCAATTTCCAAATGTATCCTTACCTATCTATACTAATTAAAATTGTTCATTAAATTTAAATGGACAACTAGGTAATTATGTATAAACTTTTTTAAAAGTGCTGTCATTTGCTCTTCGCAAGTCCCATTGACATAACCTCAATTAATGATGATTTCTACATTTACACGTGACACTCTCTCATATATCACTGTAAAGGTGGATGGAGAAATTTTATTTCTTTTTAATGTTTGCATGTATAGCTAAGTAGCTGCTAAAGAAAACATGTGCATGTATACTTATTACTTTTTTAAGTTGAAACACCTTGTTGTCTTGAGTTCTCTGAGGAATGTTTTTTATTTTTCATTTGTTGGATCTTTTAATATTGAGCTCATGGGTTCTCTGAGGAATGTTTTTTATTTTTCATGTGTTGGATCTTTTAATATTGAGCTGTAACTAGGCTTCTTTTTGGAACATCAATGTTGATTTCCAAGTGAACCCAGAAGAGATCCAACTTAGTCAGGTTTAGGAAATAATATCAAAACTAGAACTAATCCAAAAAATGAGGCCAGTTTTTTGGTTTGGCCAAATTTGTGCCATTAAGCCCAAACATGATCTTTATTTGTGGGACACCATGTTTGTTTAGGCTTTCAGTAGAATTACCCAAAACTTTATAGATTGAGAACAAGTAAATAACCATCTATAAATATCTTTCTTATATTCTATTATGAAGTAAAATTTGTTTGTAGTTAATAAATCAATTAAATAATAACATTCATATAGGAAAATGTAAAGCTATAAAATAAAAACATATTGTTAATATATACATATAAAGAAAATGGAGCATGGAACATGATCACCCTGACTAGGACGGATCCATCTGCAAGATTAGTTTTTTTATTTTCACAATGATATGTTCAGTACCCGTATTGACGAGAAATTATTCTCACCGTGCACCCTACCATGCCATCCAAATTTTCGTCATAAAGTTACCTCGTAGTACGCTAGTCTGCGGTAGGGCAAGACCATCGCAAGAAGAGAAGCCACTACGCCGAGCAGAGTGCTGGCTGCCACGGGAAAAGGATACAGAAGTGGTATACCATTTCTTGTATCCTGGTAAGCTGTAACATACACGATAACTATCTGGCCTAGGGCGATGCGCTTGGTTATCAGTCCTGTCGAGTCAACAATCACTACAACAAAAGAGCTGATTGCCACTGCAATAGAAGTTGTGAGGGCGGAGATTTCTTGCGGCCGCATCACGTAAAAGGTCAGCATGGCTGGGAACAGTCCTGCTGCACTGCCATAAAGCGCGCAAACTGCACCTTTCAACGAGTCCCCGAGGGTGGCTTCCCCGACTATTAGAACTGCAGTCATGTACGTGAAAGCGCGAAATTTTAAGTAGCCGCGGATGACGTTGGGGCTGTAAAGGGTCACGGCTCCGGCAATGCCACATGCCACTGCAGTGCGCAGTGCTGTGCTGAGCTGCGCACGCCACAAGGATCTGTTGCTCATCGAAGGCGTTTAACCAGTGATCATGAAACTTGGGAGGTGGGTTTATGGTGTGATTTCCTTTTGGAATTAGCTGTCAGTTATATAGCCTCGACGGTGTCCAGCCTAAATATATAGTGAGATATCAACTCCAAATTTGATCCAGTTATTGGCTTCCCAGTCTTTTTCCCCAATGAAGTGTCTAAGTCGTTCCTTTTAGCATCCCTTATGACCATGCCATACGTTTGACGCTACTTCAATTCCAGTCGGCTTTTAAGTTCATCCTAAAAGTGTAACCTCATTATATGTTTCTGTATGCTAAGAGACAAATGAGCATACAAGTTTTCGAAGGACGAGCATCTCCTGATTTGAAATTCCATGTGCAACTATGTTGTTATTTGTCTACATATGGGACTAATTTTAAGTAGATTATTTCAACTAAAAATTAGAAATGATCAGCTCTTCTCATTGTTGGAATATTTAGTATGTCATATTTAGTAGATTGTATTAGCATAAAGGATATTGGAATATCCTGTGACATATTTGGTATGTCAGAATATGCCACAAGATATTCCATCATTGTAATATTGACTGTAAGGCTATATAAAGCCAAGAGGGCTATCAATAAAATTATCAATCAATTACAACACTCATATTTACTCGTATACAGATCAACCACAATTGACTTACTCAGGGAGTTTACTAATTGTAAACTGAAAACGCCATGCTATCATTTTCTCCAACTTCAAACTCATATGGAGATTATTCCAGTGTCCTTTCCTTCATGTATCTTAATCCTTGGGCTTAATATAATAGACATCGGAGTATGGAGAAAACTATGGACAATAACTCAAGACAGGCTATTTATTTATTTTCGACCCTATACAGTTGTAAGTTGTGTTTTGATCCGGAAACTCGTTAAGTTGTCATGATCACTTCTGCATTTGGAGTTTCGATTCATACAAAGTTTGAACAAATTTCAATTCTAGAGTTTCGATCTCCCTGTTCATTGCTGCAAACAGATATAAATAAACTGTTCTCCTCCAGTTGGACATCTTAACTTATGCATAAGTCCTTCCATTCCATTCCTAGACTTCCCCAACAATTTTGGAACATGGCCTTGTAATATTTATGGTGGTCATCGCTGTCATAACTAATTTCTGTTATTGTGTTGCCGTCATAACAACAGGAGAAAAGCTAAATTCATTCTCAATGTCAGTCTAGTTTGCTACTTATATTAAATGATGATCAGCATTGTTGTACTTTATCAACCCAATCAACAATGGAGAAGCCAAATCTCTTCCTCAATATCTGTCCAGATTACAAATAAATTAAATGTTGA